>CM065298.1:32639521-33004521 GCA_032871835.1 Dipteronia dyeriana
TTAACAATCAACCATTAAAACAAATGATTTACTTTCCTTTGAACTCTATCAGAGTATCAGCTAATTGATTTGTAATCACATTAATCACTCCTTATAGTTAGAGACAATTGTAATATCTATTATTGTTAATAGCCTTTTTTGGCAAGGGTCCAAATAAGAATTTTCCATCGGGTTGACACCTAGTAGGATTAGGACCGCGATCACCCCGGTTTCTCGGTACTAGATAAACATCGATACCATGATCTGAAAATGATTGATGCCACAGTATGCCTTTCCTCTGATACCAAAAAGTACTGGTATCGTTGTACCAGGTACCTGGTATCGTTGTATCGTGATGCCTATCCTAGACCGATCCAGTGAGTATATCCCATCCTTCGAGCAAAGAGAATGGCATCGAAAAGGTACTAGCGTGCTAAGAAGGAAACCGCACTAGCAAGAATGGATTGGTATACCCAGGACCCTAGAACAATTCCACATGTGAAGGAATGAAGCCAGTTTTGTCTCCAACAAGGCATAAGAGAGAGTTGACATCTTCACTGCTTAATGCGCCATAAATGAGATCGAAAGGTCAACCAAATCAGAGTTTAAATACAACGATAATTAGAGGGAACAAATCCCACACTTTCATCCTCAATCAACATCATTCAACGTCTAAATAAGGATTCTGATGATAGCAGATTGATGGACCAAGATTTTCAAGGATCAATCAAATCAATTGGAATCCTTAAATATGACGACAAAGGTTGAAGAAAGGAACGATAAGAAAAATACACCATCACCTACAGAGAAATTTTCACTTTATCACCTAGAGAGAAAAGCACCATCGCCAGTTGAGAGTTGTTTCCACTTATCAACTTGTACGTGTTCGTCATCGCCTATTGTGCAAGAGAGAGAGAGAGAGAGAGAGAGCGAGCTCTTGAGAGAAAGCATCCACCTATCACTATACTAGGAAATTCTACCATTAATAAAATAGTTCATATTTCTTGTTTTACTCTTACATACTTTTTCCCCCCTTGTTCTTTATTCATAAAGAAACCATGGTACCTAGAGGTACCTATGCCGTAGTGATCTCCCAGGTTGCAGCTTGAGAGTGTCGATCAAAATTCTACACCCAAATGAATTTTCGGTTAACAATTGTAATTACAGCTTTTACATGTCTGTATATATTCAGCAATGATGAATAGAATTGACAAGCTTATTTCTCTATTATCAGCTTCAATATTACTTTTATATGGTATTATAGCTTTTCAAAACTCCAACGAGTTAGATCCCTTTACTCTATACCAATATCAATTCATCATGTCTGACCAACAAACCAACAACCAAACTTAAAACACAGTTGCACAAATTCCCTCTTCCAACACAATTGTTACCATCTCTAACAACTTCAAACATCTCATTTCTATTAGTGCCTCCTCCTACCTTCCATTGAAACTATTTCCTTCTTGGAGAGCTTAATTTAACTATCTCTTGATTGGCTATGATCTCTTAGGCTATTTAGATGGATCCCAAAAATGTACATCCTCAACTATCAAAGAAAACAGTGGGGAAGTTTCCAATCCAGCCTATATTCACTAGATCCACCAAGATAAGCTAATGTTACATGTAATCTTTACATCTCTGTCAAAGTCGGTAATGTCTCTGATTGCTTTGGTCTCTACCTCTGCTGATGCCTGGGCTAAACTTGCCAAAATCTATGACAATAGCCCTATCTAGGGTGTTGCATTTGAAGGAATGACTTACTCTTATATCTAGAGGTAACAAGTCTATATCAGAATATCTTCAACTTATCAAATCAAAAAGTTGCTATCATTAATGCTTATCTTGCTGATGACGATCTTCTCATTTCTGCACTTAATGGTATGGGTTATGAGTTCAAGGAAATCTATGCTGCAATTAAAGCACGAGATACTCATATATCCTTTGAAAAGTTGCATGATAAACTTGTGGAGCATGAATCCTTTCTAAAAAGAGAGGAAACACATGGTGACTCAACTATCACTGTAAATTACAAAAAGAAATTTGTCCCAAAGGTGGTTTTTAAAACAAAATCAATCAAGGACAAATTGTTCCAAAGTATCAAACAATCCGAACAAAAGTAATACATATGATGAGAGTGTTCCTCATTCGAAATTCAATAAAAGGCAAAATAAACCAAAATAATCTACCAATTTTATGACAAAACTAGTCACTTGGCCAAACAATGCCACAGAATAATTGGAAAGCCTCCATCTGCCAATTGAGCTGCTGCTAACAAAGCCACTTCTTCCAGTTGGTTGATGGATTCTGGTGCATCTTATCATATGATCGTTGATCTGAAAAATTTGTCATTGCACTCTAATTATGATAGACCTGAAGATGTCATTCTTGGTGAAGGTGTTGGTCTCAATTTTTAGCCACACGGGACCTATACTGCTCTCTTTACACCATCAAAATCCTTTTCCCTTTCAAATATCCTATATGTTCCTAAAATTAAAAAGAATTTAATTTGTGTCCAAATTCTATCATTCTAATAATGTTTCTATTGAATTTATTCCATCTTTCTTTTTGGTGAAGGATCTTGTCACGGGGGCATCAATCATGAAGGGCAAGAGTAAATATGGTGCGTATAAGTGGTTGGTGGTTGCACAGCAGCAAACAAAGACTCATTCAACTTTTCTGGGTGTTAAGACCTCATCTCTAGCATGGTACAATCGTCTTGGCCATCCATCATCAAAAATTTTGCATCATGTTCTCTCTTAAAATAAACTTCAATTAGAGTCGTCCAGTACCTCTAAGACTTTATTTTTCTATTCTTGCAAGTTTGTAATAAATCTCACAAGCTACCTTTTTCAATATCCACTTTATCTAGTCGTGGTCCTCTTGATTTAATATATCCTAATGTTTGGGGACCAACCCCAATTAAATCTTATGATGGTTTTGCTTATTATGTGATCTTTGTTGATCATTTTTCAAAATACATCTGGTTGTATCTATTAAATTCAAATCTAAAATCTTTAATATTTTTTCTCGTTTCAAACTTGTGGTTGAATTATTTTAAAAAAATATCTATTAACTCTGTTTACCCTGATGGTGGTGGTGAATACCAAAAACTCAAAACAATTTTTACATCTCATGGAGTCAATCACCTCCTCACACCTCCCCATACCCAGAACACAATGGATCCGATGAGCGAAAACATCAGCGTGTGGTTGAAACAGGTTTGACTCTTTTACATCAAGCCTTTTTGCCACTTCAATTTTAGCCTCATGCTTTTCAAACAGCTTCTTAGCTCATTAATAAGTTATCTACACCAACTCTTGAACTAAAATATAACTTTGAAAAATTGATTTTATCTCCACCAAATTATTTAAAATTAAGAGTATTTGACTGCCTCTGTTATCCTTAGCTTACGCCATACGCTAAACACAAGCTAGAAGCTCACCATAAACCTTGTGTTTTGCTTAGATACTTATCTTCTCAAAGTTCTTACAAATGTTTTGATCCTACAACTAAATTTTTTTTATTTCTCATCCTCACTTTTGTGGAATCAATCTTTCCATTTGCCTCTCATCAACTTAATTTACCTTATGTTTGAGTCTAGTGTTACTCATTGGTCTTCTTTAGTCATTGATCCTCCTCACATTCTCATTTCGACTTCAACTGACTCCACTACTATCTTACAAAATGATGATACAGTTGCTACCCAACAAACCGGCTGATCACTCAACACAGCTTCTGCATCTTCCCAAGCTCATGGTGCCTCTAGTGATGCTTCTAAATCCATGCCATAATCAGTATATCTCCCCTCTCTACAAAAAACTCTTCATCTATTCCAACTCAATCATACCGCACATCCCCCATGGTTACATGTTCCCAAAATAACATTTTTAAACCAAACAATTTTTTGTTGTCACTAAACATCCCATTCCTAAGTCTGTTGAACCTTTGTGTGTCACACAAGCACTTAAATTTCCTGGGTGGAGATCAGCTATGTCAGATGAATTCCATGCCTTGATGAGAAATGACACTTGGGATCTTGTTCCTTCTGACTCTTCCCAAAATTTAATTGGACAAATGGGTGTTTCAGAGACACCTTGACGGTAGCATTGTAAGGCATAAGGTTCGCCTTATGGCCAAGGGCTTGCATCAATGTCTGGGGATTGATTTTCATGATACATTCAGCCTTGTGGTAAAACCTACTACCATACGAAGTGTTATGCATTGCTCTATCCCAAAATTGGCCTATCCACAAACTTGATGTGTATAATGCCTTTCTCCATGGCTCATTGACCGAAGAACCCCCCCCCCCATTGATGTTACCAATTTTTCTCATGTGTACAGGCTTTGAAAAGCAGTCTATGGCCTGAAACCGGCGTCTCGTGCTTGGTATCATGAATTGAGCAAGTTTGTAGTTGCAACTGGATTCAAATATTCCAATTGAGATGCTTATTTATTCATTTACTTAGAGGGAAATATTATTGCATACTTCCTTGTCTATGTTGCCGATCTTATACTTGTTGGGAGTGATGCATTTTTTATCAAAATGTTTCTTCACAAATTAGCCAACAAGTTTTCAGTTAATGATTTGGGTACTCTAAACTATTTTTTAGGTGTTGAAGTGATCTCTACTGCTAATGGATTATTTATCTCTTAACACAAATAAATTATAGACATTCTTGAAAGAACAAATATGTTTAGTGCTAAGGAAGTTCAAACACCATTGTCCTTAACTACTCCTCTCACTTTACATGTTGGGCTTCCGCTGTTAATACAACCCAATATCAGAAAGCAATTGGTTCTCTTCAATATTTTTCAATCACATGCCCATACATTAGTTTTACAGTAAATAAATTGTCTTAGTTCATGCAAAAGCCTTTATGAAATGGGATTGTAACTCACTGGTCTGCTGTTAAAAGACTGATGCATTTTCTCAAAGGAACCATTTATCATGGTTTATACTTTCTTAAGTCCTTGCCTTTGATTCTTCATGCCTATTCTGACTTCAATTGAGTAGGTATATAAGGATGATAGAACCTTTACTAGTGCTTGCATTGTCTATCTAGGTGCCAACCCCATTTCATAAAGCTCACGAAAGCAAAAAACAGTAGCAATGTCCTCCACCAAAGCAGAGTATAGATCAGTTGCTGCAACTACTTCTGAACTTGCTTGGGTTCAAACATTTCTACATGCACTTGATGTCAATATTCCTTAGGTTCCAACAATTTAAGTGATAACATTGGAGCTACTTATGTATGTGCACATTTTATACTTCATTCCAAGATGAAGCACATAGCCATAGATTTTCATTTTGTACGTGACAAAGTTCAACATAGAAAAATGCGTGTATCACGTGTTTCTACAACCGATCAGCTAGTTGATGCTCTCACCAAACCCATTTCTTGATATCAGTTTCTTTCCTAAGAAGCAAGATTGGTGTCTGCAGTGGAAGAACCATCTTACGGGGATGTGTTAAAGATATTATAGAATCAAGAGATAATCAAATTAATTCCCTCATTCAAGCTCATAATCTTAGCGCTACCAATCATCAAATCAATTCCACCATTCAAGTTCTCAATCTAAGTAGCTGGCAATCAACCAGTAAAATAAAATGATTTACTTTCTTCTTAACTCTATCAGTTGATTGATTTGTAATTGTTAGAACCCCATTCATTGGTAACACAGCGAAAATCAGTTTTAAAATTTAAAAAAAAAAAGGTTGTAAACGATCTGGAGCCAGTGAACTTGGGATCATAATTTTTTTGAAACTAATAAATATAAAATTATTACAATAATAAAATATACGTATATACAGGAAATTGAAATCATATAATCAGAAGAAAAAAATCTTACCAACGTTTGGAGACTCCTTCACTTTACGATATGCTCCTGTCTGAACCACTCGATCTTTCCCACTATATCCTGTGACTGGTAACTGCGTGTGGATATATCACGAACTTAGGATCTTAGAAGGGAGGATGAAGAGAGATTAAGAATGAAGAAACTCTTTCTTCTTATTTTCACGCAACTCTTGCATGTAACATTTCTTAATCGATACATAGTGTTTTACGCACATACACTTGCATGATGGCACATGAAATATGCATTGATATCTCTTTTAATACCAAACATATTAATATCAATTCACGCATAGAACAAATACAAATTTTTGTCTCTTATGTAAAAGAATTGACTTCTCTTCTCTTTCTCAACCCACTTGCACATATATCTCATATATGCACCGATGTGTTTTGATCAGGTAAAGTTGGTTTCTTTTAAAAAACGATACCTTTTTGAAAGTGGTCTTTGATTCGGTTTTATTAAAATTAATATATATCACATATATATTTATTTTAACTTTTGAAAACCTTATCATACCTTTATTTGATTTTTAAAATCTTTCAAATAAAAATATCTCATATCTTTTATTTTAAAAATAATTAAATATTTATTTAAATTTTAAACATTTTAAATTCAATTTCAAAGATTTAATTTAATAAAATAAAACAATTATATTATCTTATTCTATTCAAAATCAAATATCAACTAACACCCTTCATTTAGTGATTAATAACATAATTAAATAATCTCATTATTTAATTTATTTAATCACCGTTAGTCATTAATTAAATAATCTCATTATTCAATTAATTCCCGAATAAATACGTGTCACTTTCGTAACACAATTAATTTGACAATCCAATTAATTAACCGTGACCCTTGTTACTTAAGTTGATCGGACTAGCAAGGAGGTCTAATGAACCCATAGTATTTTGAGCTCCAATAATCCTCGAAATTATTAATTAAACTCTTCAATTAATATTCCTTGGTTATTAACTCCGGTGTTATTCCATTAAAAACGCGAAGCTGCACTTTCTCAACTACAGACGCTTTTACACATACCGATACAACTCGGTGTCCATCGATATAGCTATTACACATGGTGTGATCCTTTACAATAGTTCATAATTAGAGCTTGATCATAATATATTATACCCTTCTAATGGAAAATATATCATATTTCCTTACAGAATTAGAGGAGCGCTTATATTGTACAAGCCTCAAATCAAGCCTCAAATCAACCCTTAATGGAACTACCATCTACTTCCCACAAGAATGAGTGGATTTCACTATTGTGTACAAACCTTCCCAGCCACAAGCCGAACCGTAATCCCAACATACGGAGTATATTGATCAGGAACTGTATCCGACATCACCCATGGTATATCAAAGACCACGATCTATCATGAGTGTTCTAATCTGAATGAGTCGATAAGACACTCAGGATTAAGATCACCCATATATAGCCATCATTAGCTGATATATATGAATCTTATCTGTCAACGGATATTGGTGAGAGATTCATATAGATTATGACTCAGTTCTATATGATCACTTCATACAAGGTGTCTCAATTCCCATATCTCATATGAATGATTCAGAATACAATCACCGTACATTACGGAATAGACCACATTTATAGATTAACCGCATATAAAGTACCCAGGTTTATTTATTATCTATGGACTCTTTAGATTGCACGTCTCTTATTGTATCCATCCGTATATGACACTCATATACACAGTTCAATATTACATCCGGCAATCTAGGATGTTTATATATGCACAAGTTATAAATAAACAACACAACAAGAATGAATTGAACTTTTCTTTTTGTTTATTTTATGAATCCATTTACAAATTACATGTTTAGGGCATAAACACCAACAGTAATCACATAAATCACTCCTTAATTCTAGTTAGAGACAATTGTAATGTCTGTTGCAATGATAGCTTTTACACGTTTGTACATTTTACACGTTTGTACATTTTCAGCAATGATGAATAGAATTGACAAGCTTATTTCTTCATTGTTATCTTTAATATTACTTTTACAAGGAGAAGGCATACGAAATTGTTTTTTTTTTTATTCAATTTTTTTAATAAATAAAATTCTGACTTACATTTAATTTACTTGACCGAATATGATTTGTACAATATATTAACATGGAATGACTAAATTACCTTTACTTGAGCTTAATTCTAACTAATGGTTTGGGAGGTCATTATCAATTAGAGAAAAGCTTGTTTTTCGTGTGTAAAATGGATAGTGTTATTTTGTAATTCGCTCTAAAATAAAAATAGAGTCACGATATTTGAACCCTTAAAAAATGGTGTGTTCACTCAAAATTAGTATCTTTTTTAAAATCCAATATTATCTTTAAGTAAAATTTCCAAAAAGACTAAATAGTTTGTAAATACATCTATCAAAAATTATTAATCATTTTCTTATTCTAATGTTTAATATTTATAGACATCATAAAATTCTTTTCTATTCTTTCAAATCCTAACTTCTATTTTAATACTAATTAAAAATATATTTGCAAGGCTGCTTTGTGATATTGCTTCATAAACATTCCACTTCTTCTTTCTTTAACAAAAAATAACTACTTCAAAATCTTGAGATAAATAAAAGAAAAACCAAATCAAAATTTCTCTCAAAATCTGCAAACCAAATCTCAAATTCTCGAGATAAATAAATTTCTCTCAACAATGACATGGAACTTGGAGGTGGAGCTAGCTAAAGTGCTAGAAACAGGGGCAGCTCTAGGGTGGATTTAAGTGCTAAAGATTTTGGTGATAATATAAAGAACTGGAACCTAGAAGTAGAAATAGCAAAGTGTTAAAGGTCGGGGCAGCTTTAGGATTCTTTTTCAATGGTAAAGAGAGAGATCTATCTCAGATTCTTATGGACAGAAAATGAGGACGAAGAAAGATTAAGAAGGCAAGTTGACAGTAGCTTCTAGTCCAGTTTTAGCTTGGGTTTTCTAGCTCTTTTAATGTTAGAAATATCTTGTGAAAATATAAACACGGTTAAATGCTCAAGGCTAAACTAAAGAGAGGGGGATGAATAGGTTAGACACCTTTTTCGACTCCATTGGAAACAAACAAAAGTTTGTCCCTCTAGATTGCTTGTATCATAATATATATATCAAGTAAAGACACTTAATCAATATATAAAACATGTAAAGTGTGATACAAACAAGCAACCATAACACATACACAATTTATATTATAGTAAGGAAGTCAACTTACATATAAAGTTCTATCCATAGTATTTAAATAACAAATACAAATATAAGAGAGATAGAGATAGAGATAGAGAAAAGTTGACACAAGATATAACGTGGTAAACCTCTGAAGAGGAAACATCCACAGGTTAGCAACCACCGGCAAACAAAATCCACTAGTAGATAAGAAAAGTACAATCTCTCAAGTGACCCATTCACCTAGAAACTACCCTCCTATCCTACTCATGAATATGTCACCCTCTTGCTCAACATTCTGAGGCCTCACACCTCTTGTCAAGACTTCCTCGCTCACCTTTCCGGATCCTCACGAACCTAGGCAAGACTTCCCTGCTTGACATTCTGAGGTCTCTCACCTCTTGCCAAGACTTCCATGCTCAACAACATAGGTCTCACACCTATTGTCTAGACTTCCTTCTCACAAGGCATCTAAGTGATCATGAATGCAAAACGCAAACAAGCACGCAACATAGATTGTTATGATCAACACATCCTATGAAAAATACTAGACACAAGCATGAATGCACACAAAAAATTGTTGCCTAGTTAATCATGCATATTTAATCCATCTAGATCATGTAAGATATATTCAACATTAATTACAACCTAGATACATACATAGATCTAAAACTCGAGTCATAAGATATGTTCAATTAATACATAATCAAGTTTAAATCTCATATACCAAAAATATGCTAAAATCATGTGACAAAGTCATTTAGATTAAAGCAAGAGTTCTAGAGCATAATTCTGATTCATAGATTCAACAAAGCACATGAATAGCTCAAAAGAACACAAGCACATGTATTTTAATGAGATTTTGGCCAAGGGAGCCTAATACATGTGAGGAACTATTTTTCACACAATCAATCGATTAAAGATCATCAAATAGCCCTAGAATCAAAGCTAGCACAATACAATCCCAAACATGTGAAAACATAGGCAAAATCAAAACCTAACTCAACATGTGAGATATCAATTGAAACTCAATATAGATTTAAATGACTTCAAAACTCAAATCAAAACAATCACAAGACACATATATATGTTGAAGAAGAAAACCCAAGGCAATTGACCAAGTTTTAAAAGAAAACTTTGAGAGAAAATCAATACTTTAGTTGATTTGGTGCAGTCCCGTTTTTTCGAGGTTAGACTCCAAAAACAGCAATGTAAGGACCTCAATTTTATGATTGGCTTATTTCATGACAAACCACACCACATTGAGGATGATTGTGTAATGGGTATCTTAGGTCCTCATCGGCAAGCTTCCAAGCATCTCCTTGACTTCAAGAGCAAAAGGTATATTCACTTGACTCTGCCTCTTGAAGAGTTTAGGTGCACACACACACACATCATGCATGCCTTATTGATCTTGCATTTGTGTTGATATTGTTTATATATGTGCATCTCTTCACAATCACACTTGCACTTCATTTATAGATTTAAGTGTGGTATTGTGTTGTGTTCACGCTTGCACGATGATGTGCTTGTTTTAGCGTGTTGAGTGACCATATGAGAAGGTCTCATTCTTCTCTTAGTTTTTTTATATGAAGTAAGGTGTCTAGTTTCAAAAGAGTGTATTTCAATGATTTAATGTTTTTTAAAACTGACATTTGTATGGTATTGTGACCATATCTTTTTATGAAATGATTCAAAATGAGTTTTGAAAATTTCTTTACAAACTAGATATCCATACCTTTCCAACGGTATATTATTCGTAATATTTTATGACCGTCTGGATTGGTTTTGAAATCTCCAAAGTGACCACAAAAATAGGGCATCTCTGTTGTTGTCCATTTCTGACATTTGGTTACTAAAATGACCATAACTTTTTCTATAGATATCCAAATCATATTTTGTAAATTGTAGTAGAAATTATACTTCCATACCTTTCAACGGTATATTATACAAAAGGTTTGGATGTCGTTTGGCCATGTTTTGGGTCTCTCGAAGCTCAAGTAGTGTTGCTGTCTGGGGTGTACCGCGGCCTAGACCGCTATTGGTGCCATGCCTAGTCAGCGACCTAGGCAGCGGTAATGTCCAGCCATGCCATGTTGCACTGACCGTGGTCTGGATACTGGCCTAGGTCGGGGCACGCACATCGGTCATGCGGGACTTTGTCTCACTAGTCCAAAACGATGTCGTTTTGTGTAGGGCTTCTTTAACTATGTTCTCTTCTTCTTCCTTGTCTTCTTAGAGCTCAAAGAACCCATATTTAGAGTGAGAGAACATCCATTAGAGAGTTAAAGCTTCAAGCTTTGTTATTTGACTCTCCAAACCCCAAACTCATCTTCATCTTGCATTCAAGCATCATTCAAAGCATGAGTTTTCATTGATTGGTAAGTAGAACCACCTTTGTTGTTCATTTATTGTTCTAGCTTACCAAGACATGTCATTTATTGCTTAAATTAGCATTTCTTCATATTAATTGCATATTTATTGAAATTATGACATGTTTGGGATTGTATTGTGATAGCTTGCATTATTAGGTCATTTATGCCTAAATAGCTAATCCATGAATGTTCGTGTATACATAATTGATGATTAGGTTGACTTTGTACATCTAGTCTAGTTTATGAACATTTATGTGTATGCCTCATTGATTGCATTTCTTGATTGTAAAATTGGCTTTGATTATTTGTTGTGACAACTTGCGTTGGTTGGACTTTTATTGACAATTAGGTTGTTAGATTTTATCTACACATCTAATTGAGTCCTTGGTATGGGCATGTAGGCATTTTTTGATAACTAGGATGTTTAATTGCATTATCTACATCTAGTTAAGCATTTTGTGTTTGATCTTACACATAATTGCATTTGAGCATAGTGTCATATATACACTTAGACCATATACTCTTCATTGAGTTAAAGTCTTGTGGCTTCGGTGTGAAGTTGCTCAAGCAAGAGAAGCCTTGCAACCAAGGGTAGGTTAGCAAGCAATTGGTCGAGTATCTACTGTAAAATGCCCGAGGGGTAGAGTATGAGGTGCTCACGCCAAGAGTAGTGGATCAGGGGATATCACTAGGCATTGAACCAAGAGTGGTGAGTGGCGGTGTCTATAGCTTGAGGTTGTCGAGAGTGAGAGTCTGAGTATCACTTGAGGGTGTAACCTTTTATTCATATAGTGAATTTCTGTGACCGAGTGTGGTGCACTTAACAACCCGTGGTTTTTCCCATTTGGAGGGTTTCCACGTATGCATCTTGTGTTGTTTATATTTTCGCACTTTACACTTGATGTTGTATGTTTGTTTTATTGGGTGAATTTTGAATATTGACTAATCAAGAAAAATTGGTAATTGACTTGTGTTAATAGGGAAATTTGGCCAGGGGTCAAAGAGAAATTGTCCACCTTCAATCGACAATTATGAAGCCCGGTAAGATCGTAAAGCCACTCTGTAAGAGCAGAGAAGGCTGGTTTGGCTTCAAAGTTACCAGAAGACAACCCAGACGCGACCAGGACTAGCCCCCACAGGAGTACTGGAGCCCAGGATTCTCCAGGCCATATATCGGGGAACCTCGGCTCAATGGTTGAGCTCCACAATTGCCACGTAAATTCCAGGGGAAGTCTCCAAGCTCAAGGGACATTCGAAAGAAGCCCGCTAACCTCTCGAGAAGCCCACTGTCCTTTCTGGGCATAAGGGAAGAATCACGCCTGGATCTACACTACCCCAGCTACCTCCCGGAGAGGTCTACAAGAGCACCTCAAGCCCCCACAGGTCAGGGAAAATTCATCTTAAGCTTCTAAGAACAGAGCCAAAGTATGGATCCACCTCGCTCTATGGGGCAACGGGCAACGGGCAGCTGGCAGGTTGACCTCTATGAAGATCGATGGCATGAGTGCATACAGGATCATCTCCACATGATATCTACATGCACGTCAAGAGTTTAAATTCAAATAAGGGAACAAACTTATCTTCGTCAACGATATCATCGAATCCGGAAACAATTCAAATTTAAATAACAAATCCCGCCCGATAAGGAGGGAACGGATTCATAAGATTACAGTAGAGTATTTGTAAACTAAAAACCTACTTGGACGATATATATATATATATGAGGCCAAGCATGGTAACAAAAGGGATGAGAACGAACGACAGAGACAAAAAATCATAAACAACAGATATACACGTAGAATGAGGGCCTAAATTCTGATTTCAGAACATGGTCACCTTCATCTCCACTATTCGACAGGTATCGAGTTGCAACTACCCTACACCTCCGAGAGATTATGAGCAAACAAAAGAGTTATTTGTATCTTAAAGCGATACATTAATAATAGAGCTCCCATTTACTGTTATTACCACGCGTCTCTCTCTTAAACAGGTCGGGAACCAACGGTACCGACCCCGGCCACCGCTTTCGTGGTAGTGGTCTCGAGGGTGTTAATAGAAATTTCTCATCTCGAGCAAATTTCCTGTTAACACTTTCTAGCGCCTTCTGTGGGAAACCTCTCACACCACCATCTTTTTACATTCAAAAAGTTCTTTATTTCAAAGTAATCATGAAGCTTCGCTCCTCACAAAAGCAGCAGGGCATCTCTAGACAACCTTCTGCTATATCAACATGAAAGGTTCCGAGGAAAAGGAAAAAATCTGGGCTCCATAGCCAGATTCCCATCCAGCCAGCTACTGTTCCGGCTCTGGATCCCCCTCTGGGAAACCAGGTCGAGCTTGACCAATAAGTGGCGGCCTTTGTAGAGAACGTCCGCCTTCGACCACTCGCTGAGGGTATCGTTATCCAACAAATGGGTCTTTGCAATCAGGGGGAATCAAGCAAGCCCAGGGCTAGACAACCCGTCTTTGATCGCTTGGGGCCTGCCCTTCGGGAATCAACTCGTAACAGTGTGGGGCTTTCTACCTCGATCCGAGATAGGCTAGGGCCCATGCCCCATGTTCCCGAAGCGCTGCCACGCTACCAACCATGACAAGTCAGATCCGCAGCAGATGTCCTTTCCCGAGGAAGGAAGAGCTCCTCCACCCAACGACTACAAGAAAGGAAGCTCGGGGTAGAGAAGAAGAAAGTCAGCCATGTCCCCGAGCAAGCCCCCTCTAAAGAAGGAACCAGGTAGAGGTCACCAGTTCATCAGAGGGATCTGATGGTGAGGAATCTGAGATCGACTCAAGGAAGTCTGTAAGCAAGCGACTAAGGGACCAGTTGGCAGAGCTATAGAAATAGGTCCAATTGATAAAGAAGGGGAAGTACAAGGAGGACAAGAAAGATCCTCTAAGTGAAATGAATGCCCCCTTCACCAGAAGGATCCGGGAGGTAGAGCTCCCGCCTAAGTTCAAAATGCCAACTGACAGGTTCTCCAGAACTGAAGATCCGCTTAGCCACTTAGAGAGCTTCGTTCAACAGATGGAGGTCCAGAACACAACTAGGGCTGCTATGTGTAGGATGCTCCCCCCAAAAATGCTGGAGCTACTTACCAGCGGTTGGTCAACCGTTTGTTCAAGCCCGAAATTGGAAGGTCGATGGAGGTATATATCGATGATATGATCACTAAATCTTCGACCTCGAAAGGCCACCTGGACGACCTTTGAAGGACCTCGAATATGACTCTCATGGTTGAGAGATTTAAGAGATTCACAAAATCTCACAAGAAGAGTATGACCTCAAATGTAAAGGAGGAGAAAAGGATGAACTTCAAAGTGAAGGAGGTAAACAAGAAGACCTTGCTCAAGAATAGTGAAGAGCATGTGATTAACTTCACGGCCTTGGGTGCTTCCTATGTGGAAGATTTTGGTGTGGTAACAAGTGACCAAGGCAAAGATCTTGATGAGGAAATTGACTCATATGAGGAATGTAAAGTGACCATTCTCAAAGTATCGAAGTAAAATGAAGAGCTCTAAAAGGAGAATGAGATTTTGAGAATGTGGAAGATTTTCTCGGAGGAAAAGATCCTTACCCTTGAAGAAAGCAAGCAAAATTGTCAAATTCAAATTCATCGGTACAAAGAGATCATGGAAGACCAAATGGAAGACATCTCCATTCTTGTCTCCAAATTGAAGACCATGGAGAAAGTGACCTCCATTGATGACTCATTGATGATGGACAAGATTGATGTGTCCAAGTATGAGAAGGAGATTGAAGATTTCCACCAAAGGATGAAGGCAATGAAAGATGAGCTTGCCAACAAAGAAAACTCCTTGAAAATTGTTAAGGAAAGAGAGATGAGATGCCTTGAAGAATTAAAGAAGGCCAAGGTCAAACAACCTCAAGCTCAAGGCAAGATCAAAGCTTCATCTAAGAAATCTTCAACTCAAGGAAATTTCACACAAGCCTTGGCAACTTAACTAAAGCCTAGGCAGTTTAAGAAGAAAGGACAAGTTCTTGAGAAGTCATTCACCTCCTCCAACAAACCAACTATGAGGAAATGAGGTGACCATAAGAAGCATGACCAACCAAGGAGGCAAGATCAACCGGCTGAACCACCTCAAGAAGCTAGACCACAAATGTGCCACCAATCGGCTCAAGCTCCAAGGAGAAGCCAACTGGTGCATCATCGAAGATAACCTCATCAACATGGTGATGCCTCGATGAGAACACAATGCAATGGTATAAATTCTTACTTTGTACCTACTTGTCATTTTTATGGTATGATTGGTCACTTAAGACCAAATTGCTTTCAAATACATTAGGAGGTGTATATTAGAGAGCATGAAAGTAAAACGGTTGAAAAAGGGGGCAAGTTTGCATGAACCTAGGGAACCTAGGTGGGTTAGAAAGAATGAACCCGCTTGCCTTAGTGCCCATGAGACACCCGTAGATGTAACTAAAGTCCTTTGGACTTGGTAAGTTTATAGGGGCTCATGCCTTCCATTGAGTTGGTTGGATTTGTTCCCATTTAGGGAGCTCAAGCAAAGAGAGCAAACTTGCATGATTTGCTATGTGCAAAAAGTTGATTAATTTTATGCTCTTTTGAAAATTGCTTGAGATTCTTGGTTGCACATATATGCTTATATATTTTTCTTTAATAAGTATGCAACATTGCTTTATTTGCAATCCATGTCATATTTATGTTCAAACATGTATTTTTGGACACACGTTTTTAGGGAAATTTCAAGCAATAAAACTAACTCAAACCTTCAGAGAAAATATGGAGGATGAATAGACAAACACTCTCAAATTTGAATCACTCATACCGAATTTCAAATGAAGAAGTTATGGTGTTTGGAAGGTGAGAAAATTTGGAAGAAAATTTTTCACTCAAATTTTGAATCTCTTATTAGAATGAAAAGTGAGAGGGAAGAGATATATAAAGGAAGGGGAAAAGAATACAAGCAAAATGACCAAAAGGGACAAGAATCAGCCAAGCTTGCTTGCTGCCCAAGATAGCGCGTGGCCATCTCGGGCAAGAAGGCTTTCTTGCCTGAGATGGCCACGCGTAATCTCGGGGTAAGAAGAGCTTTGTGCTGTCTTCATTTTCCCTCGATCTCCCTTCGCGTTCTTCAACCGTTCTCCGGCCTCCGAACTCAGAATTTGAATCCCTTTATGGATTACAAACCATAACTCTCTCACGGACATGGACATATAAGATACTCATTTTAGAAAATAATAATTTGACTCGATATACGAAGTTTAAAACAATGTATGCAACATGAATTGAAAGTGTAGTATCTTTTGACTTAGAACTTGAAATCAATAGTATGAGTAACCGAAATGACCGGAACTCAATCAAGAATGATTTAATACTAAAATCAAGTTCAATATCCATGTTATACAAACATATACACATACAAACACAATTCACCCTAGAATGCAAATTACATAGAGATAGTCTACAATCATGCATTTTCCAAAACATGTTATTTTCATACTAATGCATGAGCATTCATCTTTAAGTATGTGAATGTGTTATAAATGGGCACAACGATGCAGGGACACAAATGTATGAATTTTTTGTGCGCCTTAGCCTTGTAAGAGAAAGATAAGGTCTTGATATACCTTTGTAAAACCATATGACATCCTTTCTCTTTAAAGACTTTGAACTTGCTTGGACTAGTTGTTCCTTCTTCTTTGAAACTTGAATCATCATGAATCCTAGACAACTAAATCATTACAAGTAAATATCATTTTGATATGGAATTAATGCCAACATAATCTAAAACATAACAATCTCTCCCTTTGGAAAATTTCATTTCAAAACACCTATACATTTACTACAAATATAAAAATTAAGATAGCTCACAAAATCACTCCCTCACATTACAATGAGTAAGATTCCTAGAACTAATCTTCATCAACTCTTGAACTTCATCTTGATCTTCTCTTGAAGCAACCCACAAATCATCTCAAAGCACAATTCATATACAAGAGAAAACAACAAATGACAACATATACTATGGATAAGAATATACAATAAAGTCCACAACTACATGTACCTTCCCCTCAATACATGCCAAATCATAAAAATTCTTAACCAAATCTTAAGACTAATTATTACATGCCATTAAGTTCAAAAGTTCACAAAAACAACATATAAAGAAACTAAACAACTAGCATAAACTCTTTCTCCCCCTTTTTGAGATGAAGTGATGCCAAAAGGTTAAGAAATGTATCTCAAAGATCAAATACTAGCCACTTGTTCCACCAAAGAAAGTCGTGCGAGTAGTCGATCTAACATAATGCTGGAGTGGTGGTCTTGAGCTTGAAGCAATGCACTCCTCCAGCTCTTTTATCCTAGCATCTTGTTGAACAACTATAGCACTCAACTCATCAACCTTCTCCTTCAATTGTATAGCCCAATCCAGAAGAATATTTGTGATAATCACATAACTATCAACTTGAGAACTACTAAATAGTCCAAAAATATCACAAGTCTTACCCTTATTCTTATAGGACATGTAAGACACACGTTTATCACAATACTTTTCCAAGGGTTGAACTAGCACATCTTCTTCTCTACTCTTAATCCCATGAGCTAAACACAATGAAGTAATAAACCCCGGTAATGCAAGCTTTTTATCACCTCTAGTAGAGAAAGCCGCACTATCAATGTAATACATAAGAAGATCTCCAAGGTTTATCGGTTGATTAGTTACCAAGGCATACACTATTTTGATCTTGTCCTTATTCAACTCGGTTGAATTCGAAGATCCAATAATGTTAGTGCAAATGAATAGATGTCAAAATGCACTAGCCTTAGTTAACTTATGTTGACTAATGTATGCCCTATTTTTCCACTCAAAAGAAGCATTGTCACGAAGAGTTATACCCATAATATTTAGATTCTCAATGACATCCACATCTAGAAAATTAGAATCTATATCATTAGATAGCCCAAGAAACTTATTAATGTTCTCTAGGTTAACTCTAAATACAATACCCCTTATTTCCATCAAAGCATCCAACAATGTGGCATTTTCCTTATATTCATGATAAAACTCTATAACAAGAGTATCATTTACAACTCCTAACATGCTCACCCAAGATTCTCATTTTCTATCCTTTAAGCACTTAAGAACATAAAAATCTTTACACTTACCAAAGTCAAAGCCTCTCTTTTTATCTTCTTTGTTCCAAAGATCCCTAAATCTTTTGTCCTTGAAGCTTTGGATCCTTTTAAGGTAGACTTGGCTTTCACAACGGGATTCAATTGATTTCCACTTCCAGTAATCTTAGTTCTTCCCATTTTTCTTGTGTTATAAGATGCTATATACATACAACAAAAGTGAGTGAAAATAAAACAAGCACATTAGTCATAAAGATATAAAAACAAAGACATATGACTTAAGAATGAATCATCATGCAAGACAAAGATAGTGAGTAATATCTTACAAGTGTCATTGAGTCAAACTATGCCAACATGTAACAAAATGAAGCATGTGAACACATCATAAAAGAGAACAATGTCTAGCATACAATGCTCCCCCTTGATAAATGCCATAACTAAAACCAATGATAGCATAAAGTTCACAAATATATTCACACAATCACACATTCAAGCAATTTGAAGAAATCTCAACAAAATAAGCTCCATATGATAAAAGAGATATACAAAGATTTTCAAGTTCTCTCATAATTCTTCAACAATTGCTAAAATATCATCATACTCATAAACAAAGTGTGTGAGAGAGATATGCTTCAAATATATATCAAGAAGTAGTTTGATAATCAACATGCAAACAATTTCCAACAACTATTCATCTTAAGCTTTTTCCATAAAAAGTCAAATCGATTATCATCCGAAATTTTTGCTTTTAAGAGAATAGATTTCAACATATGAGTGTGTGTGTGCATGTGGCTTGTCATCCCATTTCTGTTTTTCAACCCGAGCTTATTTGATTTTTCAACTATACTCCTTTTTAAGCCTTCCTTCTTTTCTTTTTAGGCTTTGAATCAAAGAATTTTCTTTTCATGATTCCATTTCAACACTTCTTTGATTTTTCCTTTTTTAAAAACATAAACAAAATTCACTTCATGGCGGCTTTCACTTATCACAATGGTGTAGCTCTTTCCAACATTGGGTAGCTTTCACAACCAATGTGTGTAGCCTTTTCCATAAAGGTGCTCGTTGAGTTCTATGTATTTGCCGAAGCAAAATGGATACTAACCATAGGTCATTTTAAATGTACTTAAGCATAAAAACTTCAAGGTGTATCCAAAGTTTACATATTAGTAAACTCAACCTACTAACAAAACATATAAGAGAAACAAAGTGCAATTTTAGAAAACCAAGATTTTATGGTTCATAAGCACATGATCTTAAAAGCAATAAGTAGAGACTTATTCAAGATCATTACTTCTCTAATGAGTAGCTTTCAAAGAATATGAAGCTCATATTTTCAAAAGTAATGTCACTCAATATACTATACACAAACAATCATCACAGTTAAGATCAATATGAACAATATCACTATTAGATCCTACAATAGCAAATGTCAATGAGAATCATATGTATGATATACAAAATTCTCTAATATGACATTCTATGAGATGTATATCAAAAATTGAGTCAAAAGATGAATATCCAAGAGAACATGCATTAGAGTATAGAGATACTTTTTGCACATTATATTCACCAAATATCATATTCCCACCCTTTTTATGAGCACTCTTGCCTTGAATGTCCTCATGACACTAAGTTGACGATGTTTCACAACAAGAGTATACAAAGCAAAATATCTCAACATAATCAACACATATATCAAAAGAACTTCTCTAAAGTTAACCAACAAATTTCAACCATCATAACAAACATGATGTGATATAACCAAGTTCATATCAATACATGGAGTATTCAAACTAGCAAACAAGAATTCTCAATACAATTGATATATTGCCTCAAAGCTACCTCACATGTGCTTCTTACATTAGAGATAAGAGCACTCACCCTTGAACCACTTGTTCTTGGTTGTACCTACACAAACATTTTCAATATCATCCTTGACAACAATGTTAAATCTAGAGTAAAGTCCTTCAATGACTTGATTAACAAGAATATCATTAATACACTCTTTCTTAATACACTATTCCTTAACATTTTCAACACAAGCTTTGTCTAGTTGAACAAGATTACTTTTCTTTCTACTTCATAACTTCTATTCATGCTTAACAATACTATCATGTTTTTCAACTTTCAAAGCCTTAGCATGTTCAAGTTGAAGTTTAATCTCCTTATCTCTAAATTCATTTCCTAATTTGTATTTTTCAATAAATTTATAACACCTAGGCTTAATGTGACATATTGTGTTGCAATAATGGCAAATTAGAATAAAAGATGAGATTGTACCTTTTGGAGTTGAACTAGCTTCACTATGAGTTTGCAAAGATACCTTGTTTGCTAACTTCTTCTTGGCTTTTGATCTTCTCTTCTTATGTGGTTTCTTATCAATCATGACTGCATCCAAGTGAGTAGGAAGTGGTGCTTCCAAGGGCTCCTCTTTAACTACCAAGTCGTCTTCACCACTATGAGAATTAACAATATTCCTAACACTAGACACACTTTTCGAATCATTCACTAAGTCTTTGATGGCCTCCTTACCTGTGTCTATCTCTTCCATTAATTCTTGGTATCTCCTCTTCAAAGAAGATATCACATTATCCTTCTCAAGGTTTATATAATTATTTCTTGATCAAGTCATCCTTCTCAACTATCTCTCTTAGAGCATTATCTCTAGCTTCTTCAAGCTTCTCTATTTTGGCCAACAACCCAAGATTGGTAGGAATGGAACTAGTACTTCTGTGATGATTTGCATCAAAGTTCTTGTTCAAAGATATTGTACTATCAACATCTAGTGGAAAATGAGAAGCCGTTAGAGCTACAAAGTTGATCACCAACTCTTCATCACTTGAAGACTCACTACTAGAGCTCTTATCATCACTAGAGTTATCATCACTCTAAGTAACCGCCAACACTTTGCCTTTCTTGTCTTTCTTATATGGCTTCCTGGTGCACTCACTAGCAAATTGACCGAAACCATGACAATTGTAGAATTGAACACCTTTCTTGTTCATGGCTTGACTATTCTTCTCATTCCTTGGAGATAATGTTTTCTTAACTTTCCTTTCCTTAGAAGACTTTCCACTAGGCTTGACATTCTTCTTTAGAAACTTCTTGAACTTTCTAACCAAAAAAACCATCTCTTCATTTTCATTATCACTCTCCTCCTCAATAACATTGAGAGTGATTCTCTACTCTTAATCTTTGACTTCAAGCATATCTCATAAGTTTGGATAAACCCAAGCAACTCATCGATGTTCATGCTACCCATATCCTTGCTTTCCTCAATGGTCGTCACCTTTGATTTAAATCTCTTAGGAAGAGACCTAATAATTTTTCAATTTAAATGCTCTCTTGAGATAGGTACTCCAAGTGCTTGACATTGGTTAGCAATGTTAAGAAGCTGGAATTGGAAGTCTTCAAACTTTTCTTCTTCACCCATACTTAAACCTTCAAATTGTGATGCCAACATTTAAAGCCTTGATTTCTTCACCGATAAGGTTCCTTCATTAGTAACTTGGAGAGTATCCCAAGCCTCCTTTGCGGAATCAAGATTTTGAATGTAGGAGAATTGATGCCCATCAACTCCTCCAAATATGGCATTCATAGCACGATGGCGTCATTTAGCAACCTCAAACTCATCCGTTGTCCATTCACTCATTGGCTTGAGTATCATGGTTCCATCCTCTTGAACCTTGGCAGGAGGACTATAATCTTTTTTCCATTACCATCCACGCCCTCTCATCAATAGAACGGATGTATGCCTTCATCCTCAAGTTCCAATACCCATAGTTAGTGCCTCGGAGTAATGGTGGCCTAGTATTTTAGGCTCCTTCTGCCATTACATCATCTTGTAAACCCATGACATCAAAATCTTTGCAAAAAACCGTGAATGTATCACCTAGATTCTCACTAAGTACAATCTAGTATCCTACTCTGATACCAATTGAAAATACAAACACGATTAAATGCTCAAGGCTAACCTAGAGAAGGGGTGAATAGGTTAGACTCTTTTTTCGACTCCCTTGGAAACAAACAAAAGTTTGTCCCTCTAGATTGCTTGTATCTCAATATATATATATATATATATATATATATATATATATATATATATGTATCAATTAAAGGAACTTAATCAATATATAAAACATGTAAAGTATGATACAAACAAGCAACCATAACACATACATAATTTATATTATAGTAAGGAAGTCAACTTACATATAAAGTTTTGTCCATAGTATTCAAATAAAAAATACAAATATAAGAGAGATAGGGATCGAGAAAATTTAACACAAGACATAACGTGGTAAACCTGCAAAGAGGAAACATCTATGGGTTAGCAACCATCGGCAAACAAAATCCACCAATAGATAAGAAAAGTACAATCTCTCAAGTGGCCATTTCACCTAGAAACTACCCTCCTATCATACTCATGAATATGTCACCCTCTTGCTCAACATTCCGAGGCCTCACACCTCTTGTCAAGACTTTCTCGCTCACCCTTCTGGTTCCTCATGACCCTAGGCAAGACTTCCTTGCTCACTCTTCTGGATCATCACGACCCTAGGCACCTTACTTGACATTCTGAGGTCTCCCACATCTTGCCAAGACTTCCTTACTCAACAACATAGGTCTCACACCTAATGTCAAGACTTCCTTCTCACAAGGCATCTAAGTGATCATGAATGCAAAACGCAAACAAGCACGTAACATAGAATGTTATGATCAACAAATCCTATGGAAAATACTAGACATAAGCATGAATGAACATAACAAATTGTTAATCATGCATGTTTAATCCATCTATATCATGTAAGATATATTCAACATTAATTACAACCTGGATACATGTATAGATCTAAAACTTGAGTCACAAGATATGTTCAATTAATACATAATCAAGTTTAAATCTCATATACAAAAAATATGCTAAAATCATGTGACAAAGTCATTTAGATTAAAGCAAGATTTCTAGAGCATATTTCCTATTCATAGATTTAACAAAGCACATGAATAGCTCAAAAGAACACAAGCACATGTATTTTAATGAGATTTCGGCCAAAGAGAACCTAATACATGTGAGGAGCTATTTTTCACAAAATCAATCAATTAAAGATCATCAAATAGTCCTAAAATCAAAGCTAGCACAATACAATCTCAAACATGTGAAAACATAGGCAAAATCAAAACCTAACTCAACATGTGAGATTTCAATTGAAACTCAATCTAGCTTTAAATGAGTTCAAAACTCAAATCAAAACAATCACAAGACACACACACGCACACGCACAGGCATGCACACACACACACATACACACACACACACACACACACACACACACACATACACACACATATATATATATATATGTTGAAGAAGAAAATCCAAGGCAATTGATCAAGTTTTAAATTAAAACTTTGAGAGAAAATCAATATCTTAGTTGATTTGGTGCAGTCCCGTTTTTATGAGGTTAGACTCCAAAAATAGCAATAAAACTAACTCAAACCTTCAGAGAAAAGATGGAGGATGAATAGACAAACACTCTCAACTTTGAATCACTCAGATCGAAGTTCAAATAAAGAAGTTATGGTGTTTGGAGGCTGAGAAAATTTGGGAGAAAATTCTGCACTCAAATTTTAAATCTCTTCTTGGAATGGAATGTGAGAGGGAAGGGATATATAAAGAAGAGGGAAAATAATACAAGCAAAATGACCAAAAGGGATAAAAATCAGCCAATCTTGCTTGCTGCCCAAGATGGCACATGGACATCTCAGGTAGCAAGCCTTCTGGCCCGAGATGGCCACTAGTCATCTCGGGAAAGAAGAGATTTGTGTTGCCTTCTTTCTCCCTCGACCTCCCTTCACATTTTTCAACCGTTCTCCTGTCTTCGAACTCATAATTAGAATCCGTTTGCAGATTACAACCCATAACTCTCTCATGGATATGGAAATATAAGATACTCAACCCAGAAAATAATAATTCAATTCGATATACGAAGATGAAGACAATGTATGCAACATGAGTTAAAAGTGTAGTATCTTTTAACTTAGAACTTGAAATCAATAGTATGAGTAACCGAAATGACTGGAACTCAATTAAGAATGATTTAAGTAAAATCAAGTTCAATATCCATGTTATACAAACATATACACATACAAACACAATTCAAACTAGAATGCAAACTATATAGAGATAGTCTCCAATCATGCATTTTCCAAAACATGTTATTTTCATACCAATGCATGAGCATTCATCTTCAAGTGTGTGAATGTGTTATAAATGGGCACAACGATGCAGGGACACATATGTATGATTTGTGTGTGTGTGCCTTTAATGGTGCATAACTATGTAGGGACACAAATGTATGAATTGTGTGTGTGCGTGTCATAGCCTTGTAAGAGAAAGATAAGGTCTTGATATACCTTTGTAGAACCATATGGCATCTTTTCTCTTTAAAGACTTTGAACTTGCTTTGAATAGTTGTTCCTTCTTCTTTAAAGCTTGAATCATCATGAATCCTAGACAACTAAATCATTACAAGTAAACATCATTTTGATATGGAATTAATGCCGACATAATCTAAAACCTAACATCTTAGAACTCTCTTTTAATGTTAGCAATGTCTTGGAACGTAAGAGGCTTTAGAAGGCTAGAGAAGATTAGTTAGATATTGGATCATGAAGTTTAAACCTGTGATGTTCAAGATCCAAAAGATGAAGTTAACTTCGTACGATAGTGGTGTGATAAGATTTGTAGGGGGTTGGTTGTTAACCAGAGGGATCGGTGTGGAAAAGGTTGGGGAGTCGAGGGTCTTAATTCGCTGTGGAAGGAGGGGCTTTTTGATACTGTGGAACGAGAAGCTTTTCGAGGTTCAGACTTGTCTTTCAAATAAGATTTGCATTATCATGGGTGGGGTTTTATTTAAAGAAAATAGGGAGGTGGTCTTTTGTAATGTTTATACGTAGAATGTAGAAAACGGAAGGTGGGATTCGTGGGAGTTCTTGATAAATTCTCAAGCTCAATTTTTGTAATCGTGGTGTCTTGGAGGGGACTTCAATACGATTCTTCATCCCTCAAAAAAAGGGGGGGATTATAATATGGTATTAGTGTGGCGTTTCAATTCTTTTATTCTCCAAGCTAATGTGGTGGACACTCTGTTGTTGGGTATCTCCTTCACTTGGTTTAGTCACAGAGAGAAGGCCTCTTGGGCAAGATTAGACCCTTTTTTGATCTCCCAAATATTCTCTCTTGGTTCCCGAATCTTATGCACTGGGGTCTCTCTAGGACTCTTTGGACCACAACGTTAGTATGATAAGGGAACCTATGGTGGATTGGAGCCCTTGTCCCTTTTAGTTATACAATGGATGGTTAGATGATAAGGAGGTGATGAACGAAGCCATCAACGGGTGGAAAGAGTGCAAAGTCTCGGGTTCTAGGGGCTTTATACTCTCCTCCAAACTTAAGGCGTCCATAAATGAATAAATGGAGCATTGGCTTTAAAAAAGAAGAATGATTCTCTTCTCAATATTTTAGAGAATCTCTTGGTGGATGTGGATAAGAGAGCAAATTAAGTGGGGTGGATAGATGACCTCCACATTTCAGACTATTAGAAGGTCTTAAAATAAGAGGAGCAAATATGGAGACAAAAGTCAAAAATGAGATGGTTGAAGGAAAGAGACAAGAACACTAGATTTTTCCACTTTGTGGCAAATGGGAGAAGACGTAACAACTTTAAAGGTGACATTATGGTTGGAAGTTTGAGGCTGTCAGAGCCAAATCAAGTAAGGAAAGGGGTTTTCAACTTTTTCGTGGATCATTTTAAGAAGTCAACGTGGGAGAGGCCAAGGTTTGAAAATTGGTGGTTAACAAATTTTCAAATGCAGAGAAGGAATCATTGGAGCCTGACTTTTGTAAAGAGGAAGTTTGGGAGGCTATTCAGAGTTGTAATAGGAATAAAGCTATGGGTCCGAACGGTATGAACCTAAAATTTATACTTGTTGATTGGGAGGTGATTCAAGGAGACTTTATGAATTTTATTAAGGAATTCCATAAGGATACCTCCATTGTTAAGAAGTTAAATAGGACGTTTATTGCTTTGATTCCTAAATGCGGCAAGCCGGAGAAGATGCTGGGTGATAAGCCAATTAGTTTAGTGGTGGCTTTTTACAAGGTTTTAGCTAAGGTGTTGGCTAATTGGGTGAAAAAAGTGATGAACTCTATTATTGAGCGATTCCAAATGGCTTTTGTAAAGAAGCGTCAAATCTTGGATAGCTTGTTGTGGAAGAGATCATCCATAAGTGGAAACGAGATAAAGAAGAGGGACTTCTTGTCAAATAAGATTTTGAAAAGGCCTATGATAATGTTGACCATGACTTTTCTGAATTCAATTATAGAAGACATGGGTTTTAGGGAGAGATATGGGAATTGGATAAAAGATTGCATATCGTCTTTGTCTATCTCGGTTCTAGTTAACGGAAGTATGACCCTTCAATTAGGCATGGAAAGGGGTCTACACCAAGGGGGCCCCTTATCGTCGTTCTCTTTAATATGGTGGTAGAATGGTTAAGTTGCTTGCTTGGGAAAGCTTACGATAGGGGTATGATCAAAGAAGCTATCTTTGGGGATAACATGGTGCTCATCTCACACTTACAATTTGCGAAAACAACATTCTCTTTCTTCAACCAAACATGGAGGGTTTATTGAATGCTAAAAGAATTTTTAGATGTTTTGAGTTGGCCTCGGGGTTGAAAGTCAATTTTTATAAATCTTTTGTAGTTAGAATTGGTAAAAAGGTCTCTATGAAGGAGGATTGAGCTGCTCACTTTAAATGCATTAAGGCAATGCTTCCGGTTTACTATTTAGGATTGTCTTTAGGAGAGAGGGCGTGCATGTTATCTTTTTGGAAAAGTTTGGTCAGTCGCATCGAAAACAAATTGGCTCCTTGGAAGTGAATTTTTTAGTAAATGTGGAGGGCTAGTGTTAATAAAAGCAGTCATGGCAAGTATTCCTATATATACTATATGTCTGTTTTCAAGATGCCAATGGGTATAGCACAAACCATAGAAAAATTGTAGTGGGGTTTCTTTTGGGGAGATAGAGTGAAAAAGAGGAAGATTAATATGGTTGATTGGGATTGGGTTTGGGTTTGTAAAAGTAGGAAATCTGGTGGCTTAGAGATTGGGCGAATGCTTGACAAGAATAAAAGCTTATTGGTTAAATGGTTGTGGCGTTTTAGTAGGGATGAGGTGTTGTTGCGGAAAAGAGTGATCTACGCTAAGTATGGGATTTCGATAACGGATATTTGGTGGGATTAGAAGGTTCCAATGTCAGGTTCCTTTTTCGTAAAGGCATTCCACAACTTATTTTAGTGTAGCTCTAACTCTGCAAGAGTGGTGAAAGACGTGTTTAAGGTGCTGGTGGGCAAAGGTGAGAGAATTCGGTTATGAAGTGAGCTAAATTGGAACTTAACTCTGTTTCATGCAAATTTCCCTCGCATTTTTGCCTTAACCATTAACAAGGTTAGCTGAATAAAGGAGTATGGGAACTATGATGGTTCTAGATGGGAGTGGGAGTTTCAGCTTAGGAAACCCCTTTTTGATTGAGAGTTGGAACAATAGAGATGTTTTAGGTCCTTTCTCGATAGTATCAAAATCCAAAAGATGGTTACATACACCATCACTTGGTCTTTTAACTCTAATGGGCTGTTTTCGGCAAGCACTTTTCTAGAAAGTCTAGAAGCGGATATGACAAATAGGGTTTTTTATGTTCAACCTTATTTGGGGTGGGATTTACCCTCTAAAAATAGAGATTTTTGTTTGGCAACTTATCAAAGGTATGTTGTTGGTGAAAAAGGTAATGAGTCGATTGGGTTGTGGCCTTTTAAACTTGGATTGTTCGCTTTACAATGTCGCAATTGAAACTATAAACCATCTCTTTCTCAATTGCAGGTAGAATTGGGATTTGTGGACCAAGTGCATCTGATAGTGGGACGTCTCTAGTTACGTCAACAATTCGGTGGAAAGTTGGCTTGTGAGTTGGTCCAATCTTTATCCAACGCCAAGGTATGAAAGAGCTTAGGGTGTGTTGTTCTTTGCAGCTATGTGGACAACATGGGAATCAAGGAACAAACAGATCTTTAAAAGAGTACAACGAACATAGTGTAAGGTTTAGAGTGACTTGGTGGTTTAAAAATTATGGGAGAGGTTCCAAAGACCAAATGACCTCTTCTTAATTTGAAGGATATTTATGTTGATTTGGCTCTTGTTAAAATGGACAGGTCTATGGTGTGGAGACCTCCCTCGTTAGGGGCTTTAAAATTTAACATTGACGGATTGACTAGGGGCTCTCCTGGATCTGTCGGAATCAGTGGTGTGTTGAGAGACATGAGTGGAAAAGTGGTGTGCCTTTTTTCTTCTTTCTTAGGCATTCATAACTCTAACTACACAGAGATTATGGCAATTCGAAAGACCTATGAACTTTACATCTCCAATCGGATCAGATTATGGGGGACAGAAAAAACACAATTATAAGTGACTCAATGGTGGCAGCCTTATGGGTGAAAAATGGCGACTTTGGTAGCATCAATCTTGTCAATATCATTTACGATATTCACAGTTTAATTGGTGTACTTGGAAACATGGAAGTGATTTTCAATCCGAGATCTTCATACATGTTTGCAGATATGCTGGGTAAGAAAGGATCTAGGTTGAAGAGGGACTTTGCATTTTGGAACAATATCTAATGCTTTGCTTTTCTTCAATGTCTCGTCTTTGTGTTCGACTTAGATTAGTGGTGTAAAAATGGACCAGAACTAAAGTGGCCAGTCCGTTTGGCTTGCCAACAAAAGTGGATCGAACCAGGTCTGATCCGTGTGGATCGTGTGCCGGCCCAAGACCGGCACGGTGGCGGGCCGCGTGCTGGGCCATATGTAGTTGGTCCACTGGACCGGCCCGCCACGCCAACGGGCCAAGTCCAATGACGGCCAGCAGGACCTGCAACGAGGTCCGGCCATTGGGCATTTATTTATTTCTTTATTAAATTGGCTCCAACGGTTGAAATTAAAAATTCAACTGTTGGCTGACGTCAGCCGTTAGCCAACGATTGAATTTTAAATTTCAATCGTTGGAGCCAAAAAATTACAAAAAAGCCCCTAAACTCTTCTATTTTATATTTTCTCCCACAATTTAAATTTTTCTATAAATACCCCAATCCATTCTATTTTTGAATCATTTTCTCTCATTCTCTCATTCGCTCATTCACTCAATCTCTCTCCATTCTCTAAATCTCTACACATTTTCATTCAATTTGATTTTTACTCTTTCTACATATTTTGTAATAGTATTATATTAATTTCCTATTATCTGTAATCTGTCTATCTACTATTCTCTTCATTTTCCACCAACACACAAAAATTTGAAAGTACATTTTTCTTTAAATGTTATTATTTCTTTATGTGAGTAAATTTATAATATTATGTAAACACTTTAGCTCATTTTTGTTTATTTAGTAAATTATTTTTTATTTTTTTAGTAGTTAATTAATCATTATTATGTGTACTTGTGTAGTAGTTAATTTTAATAGTTTTGTGTTAATAAATTAAAATTTGTAAAGTGTTGTAGTTAATGTAAATATATTTTGTTAGTAAATCATGATTTATAAATGTAGTAGTTAATTTAAATATATTTTGTTACTAAATTAAACTATTTAATTTGTACTAATTTGACCATTAATGACTAATGAGTTCATATTTGTAATTCAGAAAATTGATCCTACCCAGCAACCTTTTTTTCGGACGGTTTTAAAATGCTGAACGAAGATTTTGATCTTTCAATACCCACGGAATCCTAAGCGGTATCGTTTAGTTCCATCGCTACACAAACATCAGGTCCCAAAAAGTTTACATCAAATGTATGGTAGTGTTTTGACGTGGTACAAATGACACTCTCAGACGGGACGACCAGCCCCAGAGTTAAATGTAAAATTTGTCTTAAAAACTATTCCATAAGCAAAAATGGAACTGGTCATTTGAGAAGACATATGCTCAAATGCATGCATAGTCAAGATAAAAAAATTGTAAAAAAAAATTACATTTACTAATTGAATTGTTAAATTGATATTATGTATTTTCCCTAAACCCTAAACCCTAAACCCAAAATCTAAAAACCATATAAATAATTTTTAAAAAATTGGAATTAAAAAAATTAGGGTCTGACCCGTGGGGCCCATCGGAGCAGGCACACAGACCGATCCGACCCGACCGACGACAGGCATACATGTCGTGTCATGCCCCAATTTTCAAAAACGAACCAAGTTTGGTCCGACACGCACACCGACGCGTGCCGAACCAGACCCGGCCCGTTTTAAAAAACGGGTCACAGTAAGCCGGACCAAATGGGTCGGACTGATCCGTTTTAACACCACTAACTCAGATGTTCATGATTTCAGGTTTTTCTTTTTTGTTTTCTTCGGTTGCCTTGGGCCGATGTTTTCTCTGGACCAGATTTTGGGCGGCTCTTTTTTGACCCAATTTGTCTTGGCCTGTTTTTCTTGACCCGCCTCTTTCTCATTTTTTGGCCTAGTTGCCTTGGCCCTTTTTTTGTTGCTTGTTTTTTATTGGGCTAGGCTCGCTGGGCTGCTTTTTTGGAGCTTTCCTCTTTTTATCTTTCTTGGGCTTTTAGCCTTTTTGAATAAACTACGCCAGTACGCCGTTCTAAAAAAACATTCTCTCCCTCTCCAAACACTCGTGTACTATATATCTTGCTCTACCTTTTTTAGTTATTTTAATCCACAAATTGCAAACAAAATGACCTTAATACTCAACAGATTTGATATACTTTTTGTATTTAGGAATTAAAAATTATTTATTTTAACAAAAATAAATAAAATTGATTAGATAACAAATTAGATGTAAGTGGGGTGTACCCACAAAAATACAATACAATAGAATTAAAGAACGGTATTTTGGGCATTAAGTGGGATTTATTAAGAGTTTCTTTTTACAACTCAATGTTTTTCTTTTTACACTTAATTTATAAAGACACTCCATTCTAAAAAATTTAAATTAAAAAAATTCTAAAGACATTTTATTTTTTTCAAAATTATCCATTTTATATGGCACTTCTATTCCAAAGACAATCTATTCAAAAGAATTCAATTTCGAAAGTCATTATATTTTATTTTAATATTATCCTTTTTTAAATGTTTCTCATTAGAAAATTTGAATCGGAAAATGGAAAAGAAATGTGAAGTGATCAAATAAAAATAAAATTAAGAATAAAACTAAACAAAAATGAAGTGATCAAAACAATAAGAAATTTGCTTTGGAGATCAATATGTGAAAATAGGAAAACTGTATTTGTTTTTCTCTTTTGGATTTTAAGTTAAAGTAAAAAAAAAAATTGTGTAAATAAAATATTTTTTCAAGATAAATAAATTTTATATATATATACGGAAATTTTCAAGTCAATGCGCACTGATATAAATTCGCCAGTGCATTGAATGTGAACCATTAAATTTATATGCTTTGACTTAAAATGTATGCACTTGTCAAAACTTTTCCATAATCAATTGTCCACATATAACGCACTGATATAAATTATATACTAATGATGGCGATGATTGAACTTGGGTAGTACTTAAGAAAAAAAAAGCTGATCATTTCGATGGAGGATTTTACGGTTTGTGAGAAAAAAAAATTGAAAAGAAGAAGGTATTTTAAGGTTTGTTAAATATGAAAAAATAGCACCAACTTGTAAATAAAAACTAAAGATAGAAAAAAGCTTGTTTTCTAGAAAAATGATTTGGAATGTATTTAGAATTTTCTTGTCTTATTTAGTAATTTTAATTCAGGTTAATATTGTCATTAATAAATAAAAATAAAATGGAGTGTAAACAGATAAATAATGGATTGTCAATAACATTTCTCGATTTATTTAAAAACTATAGATATTTACAAACTAATTGGTGTGCTTAAGAAAAGGTTTACATACAATTTTTTTAAATAATATTGTACGATCAAATTTCAATTCAAATAATATAGCAGGAGAATTGTCATTAACATGCATACACTATTTTTTTTTGTCTTGCATTAATGTTTTTTTCTTTATTGAAGTAATATACTATAGAGGTGCTATTGACACTCCTCTATTGACCTATTAACGCTCCACTTTCAAAAAATCTGTTTGTTAATGTAAAATTAAATGATTTTATTAAATTATTTTCAAACCACCCTTTTACTTCTTTTTTTTTAACTTAACACAACCAGCTCTTTTTATTATGTTATATTGTTTTTAGTTATCACCTCCATTGCACCCCTTCCAAACTTCTTTTTTTTCCTTCAGATTTCATCATGGAAAAATAAAAAGAAAATTAAACAAAGTCTTCCTCCATCAGAAGATTACTACTCATTCTCAAGTGAAGATAGGAAAACCAAACATCCAAAAGCTGGGAAATTTAGAGACATTAAGACCACCTTCTGTTTTTTTTTTTTCTCTCTACACAGCTCCAATAGTAAGCAATCTATTTTAGTTTGTTAATTTTATAGTTTCAAGTACAGAATTTGTGAGCAATTTGCAATACACAAATCGAAAAACAGAGCAAAGAAAAATGGGCAGTAAAGAATATAATGTTTTTCTCTTCTTTTGTCAAACAAACAAAATTATAATAATTATCGAATGCAGTAAGTAATCAGTATTTTTTTGAATAATAAAATTGAAAACGAATATATTTTAAGATTTAAAAGTTAAGAGCATTTTTTTCCAAATAAACAAATTACAAGTAAATGAGGGGTTTTATTAGAATTCACTTTATGTAAGAGTTTTATTATTATTATTATTATTATTATTATTGTATGTCTCTTTAAGTCATTTTGATAAATGATATAAATATAATATTAAAAAATTTAAAAAGTGGGATATTATTAGTTCAATAGAGGTATCTCAATAGCACCACTCATTACACCGTTACATAATTTGGGTTTTTTTTTTCTTGTTAAGGAATGGAATGATTCGAACCCGTAATCTCATAATACATGTGTGAGGGATTTTACCATCATATCAATCTCATCCAGTTGTGTACATATTGTAAAACGTTTTTTTTCCAATCAAACTTGACTGGTATCAAAGAAAACAGAAAGTAACGTTAGAAAACAGAATTTGATCCGAGGCCCATGTTTCACACGGTGTCCTTAAGACAATTTCGCCGGACAACACCGTATGTGTATTAGGCGATTGTCTCCCAGGATACAACAGTTCAACAGTGGTAGGTCTAAGCACTATCCACTACCAGCGAACTCAAACCGAGTTTTGAACTTACCAACAAGAAAACAGAGAAGAAAAGAATCCGGCTGCTCAAAAGAAAACTGAAATTGTTTTTCTGTGTGTGTTGAACAGAATATTAGAGATATTAAATACCCAAACCGAAACACTAGGGTTTTGGGATTAATTCGGGATTATTTTTGAAAAATTCGTTTTTGATTTAATAAGGAAATAATTTAATTAGATAATATTCTCCAAAGATATTTATTTCTAATTAAAACCCGATTCTGTATTCTTAGTGATCAAGTAAGAAATCAGAATCCAAACAATTAAAGCTTTCCTTATTCATCACAATCAAAAACGTTGACTTAGGGAAGTGGCAAAAGGTCAACTGGACTCTCACGGTCCAATCGAAGCTGCATTCGTGTCCGCAGGTCGCGCCCATACACGAGTCGTGCATTCGAAGGTTCGGGGTCCATGATTTGCACCCCCCCTACACGCGAGGAAGAGCCTTTATGTCACACACATGTTGAAAGCTCATATCATACATTCACTTATAAACTACTTATAAATGATTTCCCTAAGCAATGTGGGATTCCTTTTAATCCCTACACAATGGGTCCACTTTGAGACTCAATTTCTCATTCACCCATTAACCATTTTGTGAATTTGAGTATACAATTTCGAAGTTCTCACGGAGGAGAATTCAAATCCACTTTAATCCTCCATTTCTATGGAATTGATCATACTCAATTTTTGCTCTCAAAATGAGAGATTATCACAAAATTTCCAACAATCCCCCACATGAATGAAATTGACCTAGTAGACACAAAGAAGATGTTTGGTAAGTTCAAACGGTCGAAGCCTGTATAGGATAGGTAGGTGTTACCCTTTGAACCTTCCTTTGTAAAGGTATGCTTACTTTACTGGCTGATCAGTAGATGTGATATCCTTGAACTGTTCTGCCGTTTTGTATAAACGATCACACACCTTACACAGGTATCTTCCAGACCTGATTTGGTTCTCATTTTAATGTTCGTTTTGGCCATGAACATGCGCCTGGTTCTGTGAGAGTCTCTGGAGAATATAGCCCTTCACTATTCTCTTTTAGAAGCGGCCACACTTCTCTCTCACATAGGTGATTTCTTAATTAAGAGTGACCCATTTTACTCTGCTTGGATTTCCATAGCTAGGAATTTTGACGCATAAGAATCATTAAAAACCACAGTTTAACCTTTTCCCTACTGGCATCACTGTTTCATCATAGGAATGGACTTGAGGGTAACCCCCACAGTGATCCAACTGAGTCTTACAACTTGGTTGTCCCATTGAACCTAGATCTTGGGATCTCCAGTCAACTAGGTTGGGTGTCCATTGTATCGACCTTTTATCTAATGGGCTTTAGTCTCATTCCTCTCGATGATGTCTCAACTAGTTCTCTGTTTAACCCTTTAGTTAGCGGATCCATAATGTTATCTTTTGACCTTACATAGTCAATAGTGATAACCCCGGTTGAGATTAGTTGTCTAATGGTATTATGTCTTCGACGTATATGTCTAGACTTTCCATTATATATATTGCTCTGTGCTCTTCCTATTGCTGATTGACTATCACAGTGAATGCAAATCGTCGGCACAGGCTTTGGTCATCTTGGAATATCTTCTAAGAATTGGTGTAGCCATTCAGCATCCTCTCCACATTTATCTAATGCTATAAACTCATATTCCATGGTGGATCTGGCTATACATGTTTATTTGGAGGATTTCCAAGATACCGCTGCACCACCTAGTTTGAACACATACCCACTAGTGGATTTTGAATCCTTCATATCAGATATCCAGTTAGCATCAATGTATCATTCTAGGACAGCTGGATATATGGTATAATGCAGTCCATGACTACGAATAAATCGTAAGTACTTTAGTACTATTACTATTCCTTTCCAGTGATCAGTTCCTGGATTACTCGTATATCTGCTTAATTTCCTGACTGTATTTGATATGTCTGGTCTTGTACAACTGGTTAAGTACATCAGACTTTCTATCACTCGAGAATATTCTAGTTGAGAGATGCTATCACCCTTATTCTTGGATAGATGTAGATTTGTATCTACTGGTGTTCTAGAAATTACAGAATCATTTTTATTGAATTTCTCAAGAATCATGTCAATATAGTGTGATTGACTTAGTATGAGTCCGTTAGATGTCCTTGAGATTTTCATTCCCAACATTATATCAGCCGGTCCCATATCGTTCATATCAAATCTTGATTTCAACATATCCTTGGTAGATTTGACCATTTTATCATTACTACCAACAATGAGCATGTCATCAACGTAAAGGCACATAATGACATAGCCATTTTCCGTGTCCTTGACATAAACACATTTGTCACATTCGTTGATCTTAAATCCATTTAACATCATAGCATTGTCAAATTTCTCATGCCATTGTTTTGGTGCTTGCTTTAAACCATATAAAGACTTCACCAATTTACAGACTTTCTTTCCTTGTCCTGGAGCAGAAAAACCCTCAAGTTATTCCATGTAAATTTCTTCATCTAAATCTCCATTTAAGAAAGCCGTTTTCACATCCATTTGATGTACTTCAAGATTTTGTAAAGCTGCGATTGCAAGTATCATTCTAATAGAGGTTATTCTCGTCACAGGAGAATATGTATCAAAGTAGTCTAGGCCTTCTCGTTGATTGTAACCTTTAATTACAAGTCTGGCCTTATACTTATCAATTGATCCATCTGCTTTCATCTTTCTTTTGAAAATCCATTTGGATCCTAGCGGTTTACATCCCGAAGGAAGATCCACTAATTGCCAAGTATGATTTTGAAGGATGGAATCAATTTCGCTCTTGATTGCCTCTTTCCACAAGAGTCCTTCAGAGAGCTTACCGCTTCTTTGAAAGTTCGAGGTTCACCTTCTAGCAAATAGGTCATAAAATATTGACCAAAAGACGTTTCCGTCCTTGCTCTTTTGCTACGTATAGGTTCATCCTCTACTTCATTTCCTTGTTCTTGGTCCTCACAACTATCATCATGTGTTCGTTTTGACGAACTTGCTTCATCACTGGATTTATATGGAAATACATGTTCAAAGAACATTGCATTTCTAGATTCCATTATCGTGTTTTTGTGTATATCTGATAAGTCAGATTTATAGACCAAGAATCGATGAGCACTACTATTTTGTGCATATCCAACGAAAATGCAGTCAACAGTTTTCGGACCTATTTTCACCTTCTTAGGTATAGGTACTGCTAATTTGGCAAGACACCCCCACATTCGTAAGAATTTATAGGAAGACTTTCTTCCTTTCCATAGTTCATATGGTGTCTTGTCTTCTTTCTTTCGGGGTACCTTGTTTAAAAGGTAATTGCTAGACAATATAGCGTCACCCCACATGTTCTGAAGCAGTCTAGAACTTATCAGCATTGCATTCATCGTCTATTTCAAGGTACGATTTTTACGTTCTGCAATACCTTTTTGCTGAGGGGAATATGATGCAGTAGTTTGATGTATGATTCCGTGTTGAGCATAGAATTCACCAAACGGTGCTACATATTCACCACCTCGGTCACTTATCAGTACCTTGATTTTCTTGTTGAGTTGATTCTCAACTTCAGTTTTATAGAGACTAAACTTCTCTATAGCTTCATCCTTGTTTTTCAACAAATATACATAGCAGTATTTAGTGCTATCATCTATAAATGTGATGAAATATTTGTTGCCACTTCTTGTTTGAACAAATTTTAAATCACATATAACTGTGTGAATTAAATCAAGAGGTTCAGATTTTCTTTCAATAGTTTGAAATGATGACCTTGTTAGTTTTGCTTCAACGCAAACTTCACACTTATGTTTAGGATCAATATTGAATGCGGAAATATGATTTAAGTTAATTAATCTACGCAGGGTATCATAATTAACGTGTCCTAGTCTACCATGCCATAAATTGGAAGGCTCAAGCAAATAAACTGAAGAATTATCTTTATTGATTGTTCTTTTGACAACAGATACATTAAGCTTAAATAGCCCTTCAGTTACATATCCCCTACCCACATAAGTTCCCTGCTTGGTTAAAACCACTTTGTCTGATTCAATCACCATCTTGAACCCATGCTGATTGAGCAAAGAACCGGAAACCAAGTTCTTGCGTATATCAGGTACATACAGTACATTGTTCAAGGTTATACCAGAGGTCATCTTGAGAATGACTTGACCATGTCCCTTCACGTCAGATGTGGCTGAGTTGCCCATATACAACTTTTCTTCATTCTTTATTTCTTCAAATATATTGAACATCTCCCTGTCAGAGTATATATAACGAGTGGCCCTAGTATCCAACCACCACTCCATTGGGTTTGACCCAACAATGTTTGCTTCTGTCACAACTGCAGAGAGATTGATTTCAGATACATCTCTTGAGATCCCAGTAACCACGTTTGCCTCGTGGTTCTTCTTCTTCTTTGGCAACCTGCACTCAGAAGATTTGTGACCCGACTTGTCACAGTTGAAGCACTTCCCTTGGAATTTTGGCTTCTTAGAGACTCCTCCCTTAGGACCCAATTTGGATCCTTTCCCAGGCTTGTTCTTCTTTGGCTTAGAACTTTTCCCATGCTCAACCACATTGATCTTCGCTTCAAGGGCATTGACATCTTTCTTGTCATACTTCATGTGATCTTCCTGAATACGAAGCTTGAGAATCAGATCCTCGATCTTCATCTCTTTTCGCTTGTGTTTGGGATAGTTTTTGAACTCTTTCCATGAAGGATGAAGCTTCTCAATGACTGCAGCCACCTGGAAAGTTTCACTCAAGGTCATCCCTTTAGCATGTATGTCATGCAGAATCACCTGTAGCTCTTGGACTTGACTCATAACTGTCTTGGAATCCCCCATCTTGTAATCAAGAAACCGGCCGACAATAAACTTCTTGGAACCAGTATCCTCAATTTTATATTTACGGCCTAATGATTCCCACAATTCTTTAGCTGTTTTCTTTGAAGAATAAACGTTATATAGCGAATCTGATAGGCCGTTCAGTATGTAATTACGGCATAGGAAATCCGAGTGATTCCATGCATCAATAACATTCCATACCTTAACATCTAGCTCTTCACCATTATTAGGTTTAGGAGCATCTTCAGTCAAGAATCTGCCAAGGTTCAGTGTGGTCAGATAAAACAACATATTTTGCTGCCATCGTTTAAAATTCGGTCCACTGAACTTATCAGGTTTCTCCATATGATTCATCGGTAAAGGAACCGAATTCATGTAGGGATTTGCCATGGGAACATTCTCTTGACTCATATACTGGCTCATCACCGGATCAGACATGTTTCTCACAAAGGAGTTGATGGCCGGAGTCGTTGTAGCCACAGTAGGTACTACTACTGGTACCTGGCCCACAAGCACAGAGTTCACAGCTGAAGTATCTAATCCCATATTTGGATTAACTTCTGGAGTCTCTAGTGGAACACTGGAGTTCACATTCGATTTGTTTGCCATAATATCTGAAACAAAAACAGAATCGTTTTAGTATCACAGAAATAATAGCAAAGATATTAGTTGATATCAAATCAGATTTCACGATGGAAATCATAATCAGTGTCTGATATTGCAGACCCGATAACACAATTGAAATCGCAATTGATTTCGAAATCAGTGTCTAATAATAGACCCAATTTCCATAGATTAATGATATATATATATATATATATATATATATATATATATATATGAAGTTGAGATCAGTGTTCCAAAGAATCCGATTTCCATAGGTAACGTATGTATTTACAATTGAAATTAGTGATCGAAAGAACCCGATTTTCAAATTGAATCAGTGTTCCATAGGAACCCGATTACCACAATTGAAAAACTGAATCAATGATTTATTTTTCAAGTCTATTACGATCTGAACCAGAACTCTGATACCAGAAAGTTTGAATAAGCAAACGTTGTTTGAAAAAAATTTAAAAATGAAAAAGAAGGAAATTTGTCGTAAGATTGTAAAACGCTTTTTGCAATCAAACCTGACCGGTATCAAAGAAAACAGAAAGTAACGTTAGAAAACAGAGTTTGATCCGAGGCCCGTGTTTCACACGGTGTCTTTAAGACAATTTCACCGGACAACACCGTATGTGTATTAGGCGATTGTTTCCCAGGATACAATGGTTCAACAGTGGTAGACCTAAGCACTATCCACTACCAGCGAACTCAAACCGAGTTTTGAACTTACCAACAAGAAAACAGAGAAGAAAAGAATCCGGCTGCTCAAAAGAAAACTGGAATTGTTTTTCTGTGTTTGTTGAACAGAATATTAGAGATATTAAATACCCAAACCGAAACACGAGGGTTTTGGGATTAATTCGGGATTATTTTTTGAAAATTCGTTTTTGATTTACTAAGAAAATAATTTAATTAGATAATATTCTCCAAAGAGATTTATTTCTAATTAAAACCCGATTCTGTATTCTTATTGATCAAGTAAGAAATCAGAATCCAAACAATTAAAGTTTTCCTTATTCATCACAATCAAAAACGTTGACTTAGGGAAGTGGCAAAAGGTCAACTGGACTCTCACGGTCCAATCGGAGCGGCATTCGTGTCCGCAGGTCGCTCTCACAAATGAGTCATGCATACACCCCCCCGAAGAGATTTATTTCTAATTAAAACCCGATTCTGTATTCTTAGTGATCAAGTAAGAAATCAGAATCCAAACAATTAAACTTTCCTTATTCATCACAATAAAAAATATTGACTTAGGGAAGTGGCAAAAGGCCAACTGGACTCTCACGGTCCAATCGGAGCGGCATTCATGTCCACACACGAGTCGTGCATTCGAAGGTTCGGGGTCCATGATTTGCACCACCCCTGCGAGCACGAGAGAGAGCCTCTATGCCACACACATGTTGAAAGCTCATATCACACATTCACTTATAAACTACTTATAAATGATTTCCCTAAGCAATGTGGGATTCCTTTTAATCACTACACAATTGGTCCACTTTGAGACTCAATTTCTCATTCACCCATTAACCATTTTGTGAATTTGAGTATACCATTTCGAAGTTCTCACGGAGGAGAATTCAAATCCACTTTAATCTTCAATTGCTATAGAATTTATCATACTCAATTTTTGCTCTCAAAACGAGAGATTATCATAAAAATTCCAACACATAATTTCGAAAAGGTATCAATATCGCCACTTTAAAATGAAAATGTAATCCTATTTTACTTTAGGTCAAATGTGAAATAGTTTATTTCACTTTGGGCCTAAAATGAAATAGAGTATTTTCACATTGGGCCTCATTTCTTTAGTGATATATTCATGTTGAACCACAATTTCCGTTGGGCCAAAAGTCAATTGAAAAAAAATCTCATAGACATGAGATATTAATGTATTTGTTTGGTTACGTCTTCATCTCATGGAAAATGAAAATCCAATAAACAAGAAAATATCAAGTCACCATCGCACAATGTAGCTTGTTCATTGAATATGATAATGTTTGATATTCGAATTGCCTCACCAGTCACCACCACTGGTGGGAGTCTGGGAGACGTCATCCCTAGAACAATATTGTGAATATATAATTCGGGTCATATTATCTCCGTGGTTCAATAACATTATTGGACTTAATAACAGATAAAAACAAATCCAATGGATGTTATTAAAATTTAAAATTAATGTTGTTCATTATAGTAAAAACTTGAAACCTCTTCGATCAGTTTTTTTTTAAATAATAATTGCAAGAGATAAGAAAGTATACAACTAATAATGAAATATTAAAAAAAAAAAAAGAATTAAACTGTTATTAAATTAACATCACGATAAAGAAAAAAAAAACCATGAAATTAATCAAACCCTTCCCAATTCTTTCATCTTCGTACTTTGTTTTTTAATTCTAAAAGAACCCTAAACCAAATTTTTTTTCATTCATCTTCACCCATCCTAGAATCCTAAAATGAGTTTTGTAGGTAATGTTTGCTCATTGATTTTTTTGGAGAATATTCATTGTTATTCTGTCTGGCACCCTGTGGCTTCAAAAAGAGGTACTTTGTCCGTCTCTTAATGAAAATCATGTGATGGTTTTTTAAACTTCAAGTTTTGTATTGTTTAATTTATTTATTTTGCTATTTTACTGTATTTCATGTATTTTTTTTAGTAATATTCAATGTTGTTTGATGTGAGGTTTATGATTTTTTCTTCTTTTAGCCTTTGTAGTTTCAAAATTATGAAAAAATATATAAGAATAGAGAAAAAAACTGATGTATTGTACTTAAGAAAAAATAATGTATATCAAAACCGTAAACAGTACAAATTTGCATTGTTTAATTTATTAATTTTGTTGTTTTACTGTATTCCATGTAAGGAACAGTATTCAATATGATTTGATGTGATGTTTAGGGTTTTTCTTCTTCTGGTATTAGTTGATTCAAAACTAAGAAAAAAAATGTAATAATATGGGAAAAATGAGTATTGTACTTAAAATATATATATATATATATTAAAACATCAGTTAGTTCGAATTTGCATTGTTTAATTTATTTATTTATTTGTTTTACTGTATTATATGTATTTTTTTGGAGCAGTATTCAATGTGATTTAATGTGAGGTTTATGGTTTTTTCTTATATTATTTTTGGTTGTTTCAAAACTAAAAAAAAAAATTACAATAAAATAGAAAAAAAAATGATGTATTTTACTTAAAAATACAGATGTATATCAAAACCTTAAATATTCCAAATTTATAATATATAATTTATTTATTTTGTTGTTTTATTGTATTTCATGTTTTTTTTATCAAAATACAATGTGATTTGATGAGACGTTATACAATAATAGGGAAAGAAACTGATGTATTGTATATAAAACAAATTATGTATCTCAAAATCTTAAATAGTCTGAACTTGTTTTTTTTAATTTATTTATTTTGTTGTTTTAATGTATTCCATGTAATTTTTTTGGAGCAGTATTCAATATGATTTGATGTGAGGTTTAGGGTTTTTTTTTTCTTCTGGTCTTGGTTGTTTCAAAACTACGAAAAAAATACAATAAAAGGAAAAAAATACAATAAAAAGGAAAAAAAAACCGATGAATGGTACATAAAAAAAATAATATATATATCAAAATCTAAATAGTCCGAATTTACAATGTTTAATTTATTTATTTTGTTAGTTTACTGTATTCCATGTATTTTTTTTAAACAACATTCAATGTGATTTAATGTGGGGTTTAGAGTTTTTTCTTCGTCTGGTTTTAGTTGTTTCAAAACTAAGAAAAAAATACAATAATAGGGAAAAAAAAGTGATGTATTGTATTTAAAAAAACTAATGTATATGAAAACCTTAATCAATCCGAATTTGCATTGTTTAATTAATTTATTTTGTTGTTTTAATGTATTCCATGTACTTTTTTTAGAACAGTATTCAATTTGATTTGATGTGAGGTTTAGAGTTTTTTCTTTTTCTAGTACTGGTAGTTTAAAAATTAAAAAAAATATATAAAATAATAAGGAAAGAAATTGTTGTATTGTACTTAAAAAAAATTATGTATATCAAAATCTTAAATAGTCTTAATTTGCATTGTTTTATTTTACTTATTTTGTAATTTTTTTTGTATTCCATGTAAAAAAAATTGGAGCGGTATTTGATGTGATTTGATGTGAGGTTTAGAGTTTTTTCTTCTTCTGATCTTAGTTGTTTCAGAACTAAGAAAAAAAAATACAATAATAAGGAAACAAGCTTATGTATTGTACTTTAAAACTTTTATTAGTTTGAATTTACATTGTTTTTTTGTTATTTTACTGTATTCCATATAATTTTTTTTAGCACTATTCAATGTGATTTGAAGTGAGGTTTATGGTTTTTTCTTGTTTTGTTCTTGGTTGTTTCAAAACAAAGGAAAAATATACAATAATAGGGAAACAATTGATGTATTGTGCATAATAAAAAAAACTGATGTATATCAAAACCTTAAATAGTCCGAATTTACATTGTTTATTATTATTTTTTTTTACTGTATACCATGTAATTTTTTTTTAGCCGTATTCATTGTGAATTAATGTGAGGTTTAGGGGTTTTTTCTTCTTCAGTTCTTGGTTGTTTCAAAACTAAGGAAAAATAAACATTAATAGGGAAAAAAATTGATGTATTGTATTTAGATGTATATAAAAACCTTAAGTAGTTCAAATTTGTGTTGTTTAATTTATTTATTTTGTTGTTTTATTGTATTCCATGTAATTTTTGGTTTAGGGTTGGTTTTTCTCTTGGTAGTTTCAAAACTAAGAAAAAATATACCATAATAAGGAAAAAAACGGATGTATTGTACCTTAAAAATATATTTATATTAAAATCTTAAATAGTCCGAATTTTTATTGTTTTTTTTTATATTGTATTTCATGTAATTATTTTTGGAGTAGTATTTAATATGATTTGATGTGAGGTTTATGGTTTTTTCTTCTTCTATTTTTTGTTGTTTCAAAATTAAGAAAAATATACAATAATAGGGGTAAAATTGATGTACTGTACTTGAAAAAAACTGATGTATATCAAAATCTTAAATAGTGTGAATTTGCGTTGCTTAATTTATTTATTTTATTGTTTTATTGTATTCCATGTAGTTTTCTTTTGTTGTTGTATTCAATGTGTTTGATGTGAAGTTTAGGTTTTTTTTTTCTTCTGGTATTGGTTTTTCAAAACTAAGAAAAAGTATACCACAATAGGGAAAAAAATGATGTATATCAAAACCTTAATTAGTCTGAATTCGTATTGTTTAATTTATTTATTTTGTTATTTTTGACATATTAAATAATAAAAATAGTATTATATTTATGAAAGTGAACTGTTTTTCTTTTTCTGTGTCTATTACTTATTAGTGCATGTTATTCTATGTTTTGATAACTGTGTCTTTTAATTGACCATATATTACATTTTTGTATTTTATGAGGAATTGAACATGGTGTTTAACGAGGGTTATTAGGTATAGTATGAATGTAAAATTGATTTGATTTGATTTTAATCAATATATCTATATTTTTATTTTTCCAAATTAAATTCAAAATTTTAATTTTGTAGGTTTAAATGGAAGAGACGAATCATCCAATGAGACAAAAGGGTGATAGTGACAACACTCGTAAAAGAAAGAAGGAAGATTCTAGCGAACATGTACCATCAAAATTGGGTGGTTCGGCTTGGATAAACTTTTTGTGAGTATATTGTTTAATTTTATTTATCATTGTTTTTATATATTTTTTTATGTTTGAAAAATACGGTTAATAATTTGTATTTGATTACTCAACTACAGTAAGTCTGAGTGTGAGATGTTGCATGCAAAGGGTGTCACCAAAATCACAGTGGAGGTTAGACATCATATTTTTTAGTGTAATACTAGGCTTTCTATTTCTTTTCTCCAATGATGTGGCATGTGAGTTGTCAACATCTTTTAAAAAATGAGATTATGTGGTGTTGACTGTTAAACAATCTAAAAAGAAAAAGAAACTAGGGTTCTTTATTGATAAAACATAATAATTGTATATTACAAATCAGAGAGTTTATATAGACAACGTAATAAAAGACTAATCTAACTCCTAATAGGAGTAGTAATTCTAATATATCTAGAAACAGAACAAATGCCATAACTAAGAAATATTACTAGAAATATAATCCTAACAAAACTAGAAAATATAACGTAATTCTAACACCCCCTCTCAAACTCACAATGCGGTTGTAAGAACCATTGAGAGTTTGCCAACAAGAAAATGAAAACGTGAAGTAGAATGCGACTTGGTAAAGAAATCTGCAATCTGTGAAGAAGAAGAAGAAGAAACAAAAGGCAAAGTGATGGTGTCATGCTTGAGATGATGACGTGTAAGGTGACAATCGATCTCAATGTGCTTGGTTCGTTTGTGAAAAACCGAGTTGCGAACAATCTGAATAGCACTCTTGTTGTCACAATACATATGAGTGGGATGAGAAAGAAAAACTCCCATATCTGCAAGTAGCCAATGTAACCAAACAATCTCTTTGGTAGTAGATGTCATAGCACAATATTCCGCTTCGGTTGAAGACTGAGAAACAATAGATTGTTTCTTGCTCTTCCAAGAAATAAGAGAATCACCAAAAAAGAAACAGAAACTAGTAACAGACTTGTGATCCGTGGGATCACTGCCATGATCAGCATCAGAATATGCACGCAACTCCAAGGAGGAGGTGGATGAAAGTAGAAGACTCTGAAAGGCTGTGCCTCGAAGATACCGTAAAATACGAAGAACAGTTGCCCAATGAACTGTAGTGGGAGAAGCAACAAACTGACTAACAATATGAACAGCATATGCAATATCTGTACGAGTAATAGTGAGATAAACCAAGCTCCTAACAATAGTACGGTATAAAGTAGGATCTGATAAAGATATACCATATGAAGAAGAATACTTTGCATTAACCTCAATGGGAGTATCAACAGTCTTATAATCAGTAAGTCTAGCCCGCTCAAGAATATCAGCAACATATTTCGACTGAGAAAGAAGATAACCTCTAGGCGAGTAGGCTACCTCAATATCCAAGAAATATCGTAGAGAATCCAAATCCTTCATTTCAAATTGTCTAGCTAACTCTGTCTTCAAAACTGAAATACCATCAACATCATCACCAATAATAATCATGCCATCAACATATAAAGAAATAATGATACGACCTGCATTAATGCACTTAACAAAGAGAGCAGAATCATGACTACTAGAAGCAAATCCAAGAGAAGAAATCACTATAGAAAATTTCTCAAACCAAGCACGAGGTGCTTGTTTGAGACCATATAATGCCTTCTTGAGTTTGCAAACATACCCAGAACCATGTGAAACACCAAGAGGGGACTCCATATAAACTTCTTCTTGAATATCTCTATTCAAGAAAGCATTTTTAACATCAAGTTAAGAGATACCCCACTGTCGGACTGAAGCTACAGCGATAAGAGTACGAATAGTAGTCATTTCGGAACATGAGCAAAAGTCTCCTCATAATCCATACCATACAGTTGAGAATACCCTTTTACAACCAATCTAGCTTTGTATCGCTCAATAGATCCATCAAAATTAGTCTTGATCTTATACACCCAACGACAACCAACAACACTTTTACCAGAAGGTAGAGGAACTAAATCTCAAGTACTTGTCTTATGTAAAGTAGAAAGTTCTTCATCCATAGCTTGCTGTCAATGTGGATCTATAATTGCCTCTGAAATTCCCTATAAAGTGTGTGTCTTAACCTAAGGGGGAGTGAATAGGTTTTAATTCGATAGATTACCAATTTTGTGAATTAATCAATATTAACAATTCTACCCCAATGTTCAAATTAAAAACAACAAACATAAAACAATAGCAACACTCAATATATACGTGGAAACCCTCCAAATAGGAAAAACCACTGGCTGTTTAGAGTGCCACCCTTGATCCTCAAAATCCACTATTGAGTAAAAGTTTACAACCTAGGTTGATCTCCCGTCTAACCCTCCAGTTACTAACCCTTTCACTCTACCCAACGAGCCTTAATAGTAATTTTGGATCACTAGCCTTGTGCACTAACCACCTAGCCACAAGCTAAATCAACAATGAAGATATAATGGCAACCTAAATGAATATGCAAGAATATTCAATATGCAAAAATGCTAGGTCAAGACATTCATGCTTATCTAGGATTAATAATGACAATTAAAGCAAATCCTAGATATCAATGTTCTAAATGCAAAGGCAAGAAGAATTAGCTAGAAGGGTAAAATCCTTATAAATGCTAGCTATCACAAATTAATGCATCTCAACCAACAATCAATACACAAGCATGTCATAAAAGCAATTAAACATACAAGCAATCAATTAATATGCAATAAAGACTAAAACCCTAGGTATACATGTCTTAGTAATGAAATCATAAAGTTTAGAACATGTAGAGAGTAACTAGTCATGGACAAACAAGAAATCCATGCTTGAAAGATGCTTGATGATTTGGATTTTAAGGATGGTTGAGTAAAAATAGTTTCTTGGAGCTTCTATCTCTAAAGAACCTTATCTCTCTCTCAAAAATAGGTTAGGAAGCTTTAAAAACGAGTTGGGAAGAAGATGGTATATTTATATGAAGCCCAAAGTGAAACTATGTCGTTTTGGCAAAAACTGACCAAAATACGCAATGTGCGCTGGTGTGCGTGCGCAGGTCGAGTAGCGCAAGACCAGCGACAACCCACTGGAGAAGTTGTGCTGGTTAGGTACGCATGACGACCAGCGCACCACCAGCGATAAACCACTGGACAAGTTACGCTTGTGTTGGTGCACATGACGACCAGCGCACCACCAACGACACACCACTGGAAAGCTGCGCTGGTGTTAGCGCTGGTGAGGGCGCTGCTCGAGTAGCGCACAACTCACCACATTCACACACACACACACAATTCATGCAAGAGAAATGAGGTGAAGGGAATGCATCCTAATGACTAACATGACATGACATGACATTTTAATCATAAGATGCAATCAATTCAAACAAGCAAGAGATGACAAAATTAGGCACACAATCAAGACAATACGCACAAATTCAAAGTGATCAAAAACATGCATGAGAGTGAGTGTGTGCACTAAATCTCTTCAATGAAGGTTAAGCAAGTGATTTTACCTTTGAAGCTTGAAAGAGGACTTAAGCAATGATGACCTAACCACCCTTACACATTAAACCCCAAATGTGGTTGTCAAAGAAATGAGCCAATCAAAAACCGAGGAACTTACAATCTCCCCCTTTGGCTATTTCGTGACAAAACCACCACTCACACTTCATCCTCACCAAAAACCAAAAACAACAAACAGAGGTCAACAAAAGCATTCTATATTACAAGAGATACCTAAAGCTAAATCTTCAAATCTTTCATCTCTTGTAGAATGATCATCCCTACAAAACAAAGAACTACACTTTCCAAGACAAGTGTATGAGAGGGATCAAGATAAATAAAAACAAACGCAATTTGCATGAATTAGAAACAAGTAACATGCAATCAACAATGCACATAGCAAACGCTCCCCCTAAATAGATCCACTCCCTCTCAATAGGTCAATCTCCCCTTAAATCATTGCAATATCAACTCCCCATAAATCCAAAACTACTCCCCTTTTTTGTCACAAGATAGGCAAAGGAGTATTCCCCAACCGGGACGTTTTAGCAAAGAGAGATATTTGTAATGTAAATGCATAATCATATACAACAACTTTATGCAGGTTAATTAAGTGAGAGAGAAATTCATGGAAGTTTTATTGATTTGAATATGTGTGAAAGAATGCCTTGAATGAAATACATGCAACATCAACTTCCAAAAGCATGGTATTTGGCAAAGGAAAATAGCACAAGAGGTTCCGAGAGAAGTCAAACCAATTTACACCAAATTGACAATGGAAAACAAGATATAGTTTAACCAAAAACATAAGAGCAACTATCAAACTTTACAAGTTGAACAAGACATGAGCGACTATTACGCCCTATTAGATTTTTTCGGGCAAGATGCCCGTATGATAGTAGCCTTGTTCAATAAGTAAAGAGAGAGACTATTGGATTGTGAAATCCTTGAAATGGATACAATATCCTTATTGAATGAAGTCTCAAAAGTCACTTGCACACATATTTGCAATGATTTTATAAGCATTCAATAAATTCATCATGCATATCACTTTAAGCATGTCAATATCAAGTTTTCACAAACATGGAGATAAACTTTGGGTCAATCAAATGTACTTCCTAATCAAATTTCCTAGTCCAAAAATACATTTTTGAACATAAATGAGACATGCATTTCAAATAAGGCAAAAACACATTTATTGAATAAAAAGACATATAATAATATATGCATCCAAGATACTCAAGCAATTAATTAAATATCATAAAATTGAACAATTATTTGTTTATTAAGATGCAAGTTCGCTCTCTTTGCTTGAGCTCCCCATATGGGGTCAACCACCAAAACCCATCAATGCATCTGACAAATCCCAATAGACCTACTAAGATATTTAAACTTAGTTGAATATAATGGTTTTGTAAACAAATCCGCTAGTTGATCATTTGTGCCCACATGTTCAAGTGCAATGCATTTGCTCTCAACTAGCTCCCATATGAAATGATGTCTAATGTCAATATGCTTAGTTCTAGAATGTTGGACAAGATTTTTTGAAATATTGATGGCACTCATGTTATCACAATAAAGAGTTAGAGTATCTTGCTCAAAGCCATAATCCACAAGCATTTGCTTCATCCAAAGGAGTTGTGTGCAAGCACTTCCAACTGCTATATACTCGGCCTCGGTTGTGGATAATGAGATGGAATTTTGCTTCTTGCAAAACCAAGATACAAGATACAAGATTGTTCCCAAGGAATGAGCAACAACCCGACTCTTCCTATCATCACATTACCTACCCAATCTGCATCACTAAAGCCAACTAAACTAGCATTAGTGTCAAAAAAGTACCATATCCCATAATTGGATGTCCTATTCACATATCGAATGATTCTCTTCACAGAGGATAGATGGGATTCCTTGGGATTAGCTTGGTACCTAGCACACACACCAACACTAAAAGATATATCGGGCCTACTAGCAGTCAAGTATAGCAAGCTCCCTATCATGCCATGATATAGACTTTGATCCACACTTTTTCCACTTGCATCCTTGTTAAGTTTCAAAGTGGTACTAATTGGTATGTCACAATGTTTAGCATTCTCAAGGCCAACCTTCTTCACTAGGTTCTTGGCATACTTAGCTTGGGATATGAAGATCCCATCATACATTTTCTTGATTTGCAAGCCTAGGAAGTAATTGAGTTCACCAACCATGCTCATTTCAAACTCATGAGTCATGACATCAATAAATTATTGAACTTTCAAGTTGTTGGTGGAACCAAAAACGATGTCATCAACATAAATTTGTGCTATGAATAACTTAACTTTAGTGCACTTGATGAACAAAGTTTTGTCAACACTACCTCTAGAATACCCATTGTCAACAAGATAAAGAGTGAGGCGCTCATACCAAGCCCTCGGTGCTTGTTTCAACCCATATAGCGCCTTCTTGAGGCGATAAACATGATTTGGGTGGTGTGGATCCATAAACCCCTTAGGTTGCTCAACAAACACTTCCTCTTGCAAGAAGCCATTGAGGAAGACACTCTTAACATCCATATGATACAATTTAAACTTGTGAACACACGATATGGATAAGAGAAGCCTAATGGACTCAAATTGGGCAACGGGAGCAAAAGTCTCCTCAAAGTCGATACCCTTAATTTGAGAGTATCCTTGTGCTACAAGTCTAGCTTTATTCCGCACAATGTTTTCATTCTCATCAGATTTGTTCCTATAGACCCACTTGGTGCCTATCACATTGGTGTTCTTAGGTCTAGGAACTAGAGTCCAAACCTCATTTCTTTCAAATTGATTGAGCTCTTCTTGCATAGCAAGGACCCAAAACTCATCACTTAAGGCTTCATCAACCTTTTTGGGTTTAATTTGAGAGATGTAGCAAGAATAACTAATTTGATTTGCTAATTGATGCCTAGTCCTCACACCCTCATTCATATTTCCAAGAATGTCACTCTTGTTATAGAGATGTCTAACCCAAGGAGCGGGTTTCTTAGATTCCAAGGTAGGATCTCTATCAAGAGTTTGAGAGACCTCTTTTTCAAGATTTGATTTTTCATCACTTGAAATCTCATCAATCTTCACTAAGGGAGTATAATCAACCACACTAATCTCCTCATCATGGTTACTAACCTTAGGCCTACAATCATCTATGACCACATTAGATGATTCCATTACACTTCGTGTCTTCAAGTTAAAAACTCTATAGACCTTACTATTTAGGGCATAGCCAATAAAAATCCCCTCATCACTCTTAGCATCAAACTTGCCAAGTTGATCACGGTCATTTAGAATGTAGCACTTGCTTCCAAATGAGTGGAAGTAGCTAACATTTGGCTTCTTACCCTTTCACAATTCATAGGAGGTTTGCCTAGTCCCGGACCTAAGAAAAACCCTATTGCCTATATAACAAGCCGGATTGACAGCTTCAGCCCAAAGATTCCTAGGCACATTGTTGCTATGCAACATCACATGGGCCATCTCTTGGAGGACTCTATTCTTCCTCTCTACTACCCCATTTTGTTGAGGAGTTCGAGGAGCTGAGAACTCATGGGAAATGCCAAGACTATCACAAAAGTTTTCAAAGCTAACATTTTCAAATTATCTCCCATGATCACTCCTAATTCTCTTGATGCATTTTATGTGAGAATCCTTCTCATTTTGAATTTTAGTGCAAAGCATTTTAAAAGTTTCAAACGTTTCAGATTTTTCTCTAAGAAAGTAAGTCCAAGTAAATCTAGAAAAATCATCCACATACACAAAAATGTACCTCTTGCCACCAAGACTCTCGGTTTGTATAGGACCCATAAGGTCCATATGAAGAAGCTTTAATGGCTCCTTAGTGGTAAGATACTTACCCTTCTTAAGCACACTCTTAGTTTGCTTTCCTTGTTGACAAGGTCCACAAACTCCCTCAATCTTATTTCCAAACTTAGGAAGGCCTCTCATAACTTTCAACCTCTCAAGAACTTTCAAGTCTTTGAAATTCATATGACCTAACCTTTGATGCCATAATTCAACTTGATCACAACTAGACAAATTGCAAGAGATGCCATTAGAATCAAGACAATAACAATTGTCACTTGATCTCTTGCCTTTCAATAAAACTTGTCCATCTTCTTTTAGAATAGAGCAATCATCTTTTCCAAACAAAATCGAAAGCCCTTCATCACTTAGATGTGATATGCTATTGAGATTGGCTTGCAAGCCATCTACACAGAGATCATTAGGCAAGGAGGTAAAATCAGGGATGGAAATATTTCCTTTTCCTAAAACCTTCTTACGTGAACCATCACCAAAGGTGACAAATCCACCATCCTCCATCATAAGAGTTTCAAAGAAACTCTTGTTTCCGGTCATGTGCCTAGAACAACCACTATCAAGGTACCAAGTGTTAGAGGCTTTCGTCTTCAACACCACTTGGGCGATATGGCAAACATACTCATTTGTTCTAGTCCACCTATTAGTAACATTGTCATTTCTAGGAGCCTTGGGTTCATTGGCTCTAAAATTCCTAGGTGCATGTATTTTGGCTCTTCTAAGCATATTCTTCTCAATCATGCTTTCAAAATGACACAAATTAATAAACTTAAAATAATTCGGCCTTATGTGACCTTCAACACCACAATAATGACAAATGAGAGTAAAGTAAGAATTCATACCATATCCTTGTGCAAGCATGGAAGACCTCCCTCTCCTTTGAGTTGTCCTTTGGTGTTGAGCCGAATCTCTTCTTTGAAACATCCTTTGTGGTTAAGCTACATTAGCTTCTCTTCTTGGTTGTGGGTGAAAACTTCTTTGTTGAATTTGAGGGCTCATTGGAAGTTGAGGTCTTGTTTGATGTGTTCTAGATTTTTGTGGATGAGCTTTAGCTTAAGAATTTGTTTTAGCCTTTACTTAAGCTTGCTTTGATGATTCTCCAACTTCATTTGATCTCATTTGTTGGTGTGAACCTTGAGTCTCTTTGACCTCTTGACTTTTGACAAAGATGGTCTTCTTCAAGGAAGTGGCATCCTTGCCTTTCACATATCCTAGGCCCGTTTTATCACTAGGACTCTTCCCACATGATAGCATCTTGTCAAGTCTCTCGGTTCCGGATGTCATCTTGGCAACCAATTCTTTCGCTTCCCTAAGCTCAATCTTCAACTTTTCTTCACTCTTCTTAGTGATCACAAGCTCCAATTTTAAACTCTCTTCCAATTCTTTTCCACTCTTTACCTTCTCACTCAAGTTGGTAATCTTGAAAGTCAACTCTAGATTCTTCTTTTTCAACTCTTGAATCTCCTTCTTCTTTTTCAATCTAGACTTTTCAAAATACTTCATAAAGTCTACATAGTCCATTTCTTCATCAATATCAAATCTAGAGTTGAAAGAGGTACTCTCATCACTAGAGTCACTTATTTCTTCCTTATCACTCACAACTTCCTTGCCATTATGAGATGTTGTGAAGGCAATGAAGTTGGCAACTCTATCTTCATCGTCCGAAGATTTTTATTCCTCTTCTAAGTCTTCACTATCACTCCAAGTAGCTGTCATTGCCTTTCCCTTCTTCTTCTTCTTCAAATTTGCACATTCCTGAGCGATGTGACCAAAACCACTGTATTCATAGCATTGAATGCCCTTCTTGGAGTCACTTTCTTGAAACTTTTCCATCTTCTTGAAAGAAGTTTTCTTTTTCACTTCCTTTCCCTTTGACCCAAAACCTTTCCTCTCAAACTTCATGAATTTCTTGAATCTTTTAACCATAAAGGTCATTTCTTCATCTGAGTCCTCCTCATCTTCTTCAACCTTAGTGCTCTTCAAGGAAATGCTCTTTTGCTTCCTTGGAGGAGTGGGTGAGGTGTTCCATCTTGACTCATAAGCTAGAAGTCTTTCAATGACTTCATTTGGCTTCATATTCTTGTACTCACTATTTTCTTCAAGTTCTTTGATTCGAACCTTGACGGAAGTGATGTCATAATTTTTTGCTTGACTCTCCTATCTGAATAGGGGTGACCAAGTTGATGGATTTGGTTGACAATATCCATCAACTTCACTTGGAAGTCATTGAAGCATTCATGCTCCTCCATCTTAATCATCTCAAATTGCATTTGGAGGACTTAGAGCTTTGAGTCCTTGACTACCTCGCTTCCCTCACATGTCATTTGAAGAATGTCCCAAGCCTCCTTTGCAACCCTAGTGTTTTGGACCAATTTGTATTGATTATCATCCACGGCACAAAATGATGGCATGCATAGCCTTGTTGTTCCACTTGGATGCTTCAAACTCTTGAGTACTCCAACTAAACTTGGGCTTAGGAGCTTCTACACCATCGTTAGTGGTCATTGTTGGAGGAGTATAACCGTCTTCAATAGTCATCTAAGCACGGTCATCTATTTGGCAAAGATAGGCTTCCATCTTGCCCTTACAAGTAGCATAATTCACCCCATTGAGCAAAGGGGGTCTTGTGCTTGAGGCTCCCTCATGACTATTTCCGTTTCCACTCATAGTGTTTGAAGGTAATGAATGATATGAAGATGCAAATGTAATGTAACACACAAAATGCAAACAACCAAAAAGCACAAGGTAAGACACACACATTGCACGGATCACTTAAGTATATCTAGGCACCGGCTCTGATACCAATTGAAATTCCCTAGAAAGTGTGTGTCAATAACCTATAGGGGGGTGAATAGGTTTTTATTCTATAGATTAGCAATTTTACGAATTAATCAATATTAACAATTCTACCCCAATGTTCAAATAAAAGACAACAAACATAAAACAATAGCAACACGCAATATATACGTGGAAACCCTTCAAATGGGAAAAACCACGGGCTGTTTAGAACGCCACCCTTGATCCTCAAAATCCACTATTGAGTAAAAGTTTACAACCTAGGTTGACCTCCAGTCTAACCCTCAAGTTACTAACCCTTTCACTCTATCCAATGGGCCTTAATAGTGATTTTGGATCACTAGCCTTGTGCACTAACCACTTAGCCACAACCTAAATCAACAATGAAGAGATAATGACAACCTAAGTGAATATGCAAGAATATTCAATATGCAAAAATGCTAGGTCAAGATATTCATGCTTATCTAGGATTAATAATAACAATTAAAGCAAATCCTAGATATCAATGTTCTAAATGCAAAGGCAAGAAGAATTAGCTAGAAGGGCAAAATCGTCATAAATGCTAGCTATCACAAGTTAATGCATCTCAACCAACAATCAATACACAAGCATGTCATAAAAGCAATTAAACATACAAGCAAGCAATTAATATGCAATAAAGACTAAAACCCTAGGTATACATGTCTTAGTAATGAAATCATAAAGTTTAGAACATGTAGAGAGTAACTAGTCATGGACAAACAAGAAATCCATGCTTGAAAGATGCTTGATGATTTGGATTTTAAGGATGGTTGAGTAAAAATGGTTTCTTGGAGTTTCTCTCTCTAAAGAACCTTATCTCTCTCTCAAAAATAGGTTAGGAAGCTCTAAAACCGAGTTGAAAAGAAGATGGTATATTTATATGAAGCTCAAAGTGAAACTATGTCATTTTGGTAAAAACTGACCAAAATACGTAATGTACGCTGGTCGAGTAGCGCACGACCAGTGACAACCCACTGGACATGTTACGCTGATGAGGTGCGCATGACGACCAGTGCACCGTCAACGACAAACCACTGGACAAGTTGTACTGGTGTTGGTGCGCATGACGACTATGACACCACCAGCGACACACCACTGGAAAGCTGCGCTGGTGTTAGCGGTGGTGAGGGCGCTGCTCGAGTAGCGCACAACTCACCACTTTCACACACACACAATTCATGCAGGAGAAATGAGGTGAAGGGAATGCATCCTAATGCCTAACATGGCATGACATATTAATAATAAGATGCAATCAATTCAAACAAGTAAGAGATGACAAAATTAGTCACACAATCAAGACAATAAGCACAAATGCAAAGTGATCAAAAACATGCATGAGAGTGAGTGTGTGCGCTAAATCTCTTCAATGAAGGTTAAACAAGTGATTTTACCTTTGAAGCTTGAAGAAGGATTTGAGCAATGATTACCTAACCACCCTTACACATTGAACCCCAAATGTGGTTGTCAACGAAATGATCAAAAACCGAGGAACTTACAGCCTCTTTATAGGAAAAAGGCTCAGATAGACAATGAATAGAAGCTAAAAAGGAAGTAAAAGATGAAGAGTAACAAGAATGAGCAAAATATGATAACTTTGTAGACATACAAATGCGTATGGATTGACGTAGAGGTGGATCCACAATCTCAGACGGAGCTTGAGGGACATAGAGATTTTCAATACCTGCAGAACTAGGAACCTGAGATGACAAACTATCAGAATCCTTAGAAAAAGGATCAATACGAATAAGATCAGATCTAGTCAAGCTATGAGTAGTGGATGGAATAGAAAAGAAAGGTATATGTTCAAGAAAAACAACATGACGAGACACATAAAGTTTCTGAGTAATAGGATCAAAACATCGATACCCCTTTTGACCTTTACCATAACCAAGAAAGACACAAATAGCAGATCGAGAGGACAGCTTGTTGCGTTCTGCATGAGGACGAAAAACGAAACAAGTACAATCAAAAACTCTAAATAAAGAATAATCTGGGGCATACCCATCCAATTTTTTGAAAGGAGAAATACATGAACTATGAGAAGATGGAATTGTATTAATCAAAGTTACAGCAGTCAGAACAGCTTCACCCCAAAACACACTAGGAACAGAAGCAGATAATAAGAGAGATCGACCAGTTTTAACAATATGTCTATTTTTCCTTTCAGCAACACATTTTGCTCAGGAGTATCTGTGCACGAAGTTTGGTGAATAGTACCATCTAAGGCAAGCAACTCACAAAATTTATTAGAAGTGTATTCCCTACCCAAATCACACCTAAAACATTTAATAACAGCAGAATGTTGAGTTTTGACAAGAGCTCGAAAGGCTGTGTATATCTCAAGGAATTCATAACGATGTTTCATTAAATAATCCAACAATAACGAGTATAATCATCAATAAAAGAAACATAATACCGAGACCCTCCTTTAGTGGGAACAGGAGAAGGTCCCCACACATCAGAATGAATCAAATCAAATAGAGAAGAAGAAATAGAAACACTACGATTAAAAGGTAAAGCTGAAAATTTTACCAGTTTACATCCACTACAATCAAAAATATCTTGAGTTTGTGAATTTCCTAAAGCCCCTGTGGACGCTAAATATCACAAACGAGAAGATGAAACATGACCTAGGCGAGAATGCCATAAATAAAAACTAGAAGAAGAAGGACTCAAATGAAAAGAAGACAAATCAACACTAGTAGTAGCAGCAACTAACACTTTTAACTCATCCAAAACATATAGTCCTCCTTTCCTATGACCTATCCCAATCAGCTTCTGAGACTGCAGATCCTGTACATAACAAGAAGAAGAGGAAAAGGTGACTAAATTACCAGAATCACATAATTGACCAACAGAAGCAAGATTTAATGTGAGTTTCGGAAAATGATAAACATTAGGGAGTGATAAGTGAGGAGTGACAACAGAGCCAACACCTGCTAAAGGCATAGAAGTGCCATCAGCAGTCATAACAGGAATAGAAGATGAAGGAGACATATAAGCAAAAGATGAAGAATCTGGAGACATATGATGTGTAGCACCAGAATCCAAGACCCGTATAGAAGATGACATACCTGAAGAACTGTGAGGCAACTGACCTAAGGAAGAAGAGGCAGACATAGCTTATGGCTGTAAGGAGAGAAACTTGTGAAATTGTTCAGCTCAACTACTGGGATCTATGGAAGGACCTGATGAAGCTATTGCTGTAATATTAGGTTATGGTGGTTTGTAACCTTGAGATGGTCTATTAGCATCAGATTGTGACTGGTTGCCAGGCTTCCAAGCTTGAGATTGTTGTTGCGATTGATTATGCGGTCTTAATTTAGGACACTGAGCCTTCTGCATACAGAAATTGCACTCGTCGAACGCAACCCTTATGTAAGGCTTATTATGATTAGTAGATGATGGCTTAGAAAATACTGCTAACACAGAATGATTTGTAGCAGGAAGAATTCCCTTTTCAGACTGAGACTTAAGACGTATTTCTTCAGCCAACAACTCACTGACAACTGAGTCAACAGACGGAAGCGAAGAACGATGCAAAATTGAACCTCTAAGACCTTCAAAATCACTGCGAAGAGCCATTAAAAACTGCACCAACCATTGTTGTTCTCTACGAGCAATATAGGGACCAAAAACCTTTAATTTATCCGATTCTGTAAGAGCCAATTGATCCCAAAGATTTGTCATAGCAGAATAAAATTCCTGAACACTCATATTATTTTACTTTAAAGCTTGTATGTCGTTTTCTAATTGATACTGCTTTGTAAAATTTGATTGAGTGTATAACCTCTGTAGATGATCCTAAAACTCCTTTTTTGTCTCATAATTTGCCAACTCTGTACCAATGGTGTTCTCAACAGAATTGTTAATCCAAGTAACAATTTTTACATTGTTTGTTCCCCAGGCGTCTACCAAAGTAGCATAATCCTCATCAGCACTCTTAGGTTTCACAGAAGTTCAACTAACATAACCCCACATCTTTTTACCCTTAAGAAAATTTCTCATTACATAACTCCAATATGAATAATTCTTTCCATCCAACCTCACACTCATAGACTGAAGCGAATCGTCTTTTGCAGTAGCCATAATAAAAAATAAAAAATAAAGAAAACCAAACCAGAATGCTGAAGAAAGGAAAAACGAAATACCAGATTGCAGAAACTAAACAAATACCGAACAAACACTTCAATTGCTTTGCAATAACGACAAAAAAAAAATCGACACTCCGAAAACCCCCAGCCAACTCACCGCGGAGTTGGATCTGCGAAAACTATGTTTGATATTAAACTTCCTCCCATGAAACTAGGCTCTGATACTATGTTAAACAATTTAAAAAGAAGAGAAACTAGGGTTCTTTATCGATAAAACATAATAATTATATATTACAAATCAGAGAGTTTATATCGACAATGTAATAAAAGACTAATCTAACTCCTAATAGGAGTAGTAATTCTAATATAGCTAGAAATAGAAAAAATACCATAACTAGAAAATATTACTAGAAATATAATCCTAACAAAACTAGGAAATATAACGTAATTCTAACACAAATCACGTGCCACATCATGTGAAAAAAAAATAGGAAGCCTAGCATTGTTCTATTTGTAATGCTTGTATAGTAATAGTCATAAAATTAAGAATAAAATTAATTTTAAAAATATTTGTCAATATTTTTTATATTTTTATCTTTATTGCAGACTAGACGAGAATTGGGAAAAAATTTAAGAATATGAGCTTACATGAAAATTTTCAATATATAATGCTTAAAGAACCTGTAATTGTAGAAGTAGATGCACAACCGCCTGCTATGATATCTAGTGAATCTAGAAAATAGGCTATAGAATCTAGGTGCAGAACTGAAACGTTTTCTACTATTTGTGCTAATTTATCTGTGGAGCAAAAAGATGTTGTCAAAGCATTAGGATTTGGTAGTTTGCTTTCGATGAACTGTGGGCGATTGAGGCGATATATTTATTCATTTGTTGTGGATAAATTCGACATCGATACATTGTCTGTTGAGCTTTACGAGAAAACGTTTAACTTAAGTACAAATGTTTATTCACAAATGGGTTTGGAGAATAGCGGACAACCGATAAGTCTTGATGGTGATAGTAAACAAATCAAAGAGTTAATAGAAATATATAAAGGTACCTCGAGGGGGATTAAAGTGAATGTACTTATAGAGAAAATGAAAATTTTAAGGTCTGCTGATGATGAGTTCAAGATCACTTTTATGTTATTTGTGATTGGGACTGTATTATGTCCGCAAAGTGGCATATATGTTAGTTCTTCTTACCTTCATGTTTTGAAGAATGTTATCGTCATTCATACTGTGATTTGGGCTAATTGGTGTTTTAAGTTATTGATTAATGGAATCAAGCAATTCAAATCATTAGGACATGGGGGTGTGACTGGATGTGTGCTTTTTCTTCAGGTAAAAAGAGTACAAATTTTTATTATATATTTATTTTGTGTCATTTTTTTTAATAATTATAATATACATATTTATTTTTTATTTTTTAACAGATATTTTATCTACATCATGTAAAGTGAAACACTCTATTAGTTGATAGATCTAAAATTCCTGTTACTGCATGGACCGATGACACTATCAAGAAGTTCACAAAATGGTTGAAACAACAGTGTGGTCTTGAAAGTACTAAGGTTCGTTAAAATAGTGTTATATGTTAGGATTTCGATTAACACAATTAACATGCTTAGGCACAAAATTAATCCGGATGTTTAACCTAATCATGTTCATATACATACTTAATCAAACCTTAAATAATTATAACATAACCCATATCAATTCAAGAGAAAATAATTAAATCTAGAAAGCGGAAGCGTACCTGAATCCATTGCTGGAGATTTGTAAACGGGTTGTGATCTTCCAAATTATCACGATCCTCTATGAACCCTACTGTGTTCTTGATGCTCTGTTGATGGGATACAGAGAAACAAACAAAAGGTATCGTGTAATTTGGGGACCATAACCCTAAATATATATAATAATCAAATTATTATATGTTAGCTATTTCTAATTTGTTTTTCGGCCCCTCAACAAATTAGAAATAGCACTCTGGTATCTACACATTAATTCCATAACAATTATACCCTTAAGCCTTAATACTTTAAATCTTAATTAGATCACTTTAATTTAGGCTTAACCAAAAGATAGCACAACACATTTAATGTTCACATGTGTGGCCCCATATGATGGAATTTTCCAACAATCTCCCACTGGGCCACATATGGAACTTTACAAATGTGTATGACTTTATGAGCTCCAAAATTTTGCTATCACAATTTTAGGGTATATATGAACAATCTCGTCCATTGATTATGCCAACATAGGATCAAAGCGGCTTTCGTCACATTTAGCGTGACTAAACCCATCAATGGTCACGTATACCAACATAACCAAATGACATAGATCAATCATGGATGCATAGCATGGAAATTACATGCAATGTGATCTATACATGTCTATTCCAACCGGTCCTACTTTATTCCTTAGTGAGATCAAAACTTAACACAATGTAACAGAGTGTAATTAACCGAATACTTTATTTCTGATCAGAAAAATATCCAAATGCATAAATGCATAAATATATCCAAAATAAAAAATATAGAGCAATACAATACAAAATTATACAAACTCCCACTATAATGCGATATCCTCACACAAAATAACACCCATATGAGCAGTGTGCTCATGAAAGACCTTGGGTGGTAATCCTTTTGTAAGCGGATCCGCTATCATGGAGTTTGTCCTAATGTGCTTTATGGATATATGTCCACTCTGTACTCTTTCCTTCACAACTAGGAACTTAATGTCAATATGCTTTGACTTAGATGAGCTCCTGTTGTTGTTAGAATATAGCACTGCTGACTTATTTTCACAATATAGTTTGAGTGGTTTTTCAACACCCTCCAGAATGCGTAGCCCAATGACAAAATTCTGCAGCCATATTCCATGGTTGGATGCCTCATAGCATGCTACAAACTCTGCTGCCATGGTGGAAGAAGCTATGAGTGTATGTTTGGCACTCTTCCAAGATATAGCTCCACCAGCCAACAGGTATATGTAGCCTGATGTGGATCTCCTACTATCTTGACATCCAGCAAAATCGGAGTCGGAATAACCTATGATCTCAAATTGATCCGATCTCCTATATATGAGCATGTAATCTTTTGATCTCTTCAAATACCTCAAAACCCGCTTGGCTGCTATCCAATGATCCATTCCAGGGTTACTTAAATATCTGCCTAACATACCAACAATGTACGCAATATCCGGACGCGTACACACCTGAGCATACATTAGACTCCCTACAGCTGATGCATAGGGAATCTTCTGCATTTCCTTAACTTCAAGGTTACTTTTAGGGCACTGGTTGAGACTGAACTTGTCTCCCTTAGCGACGGGGGTGTCACCTGGTTTGCAGTCCTGCATGCCAAACCTTTTGAGCACTGTATCGATATAGCTCCTTTGTGATAATCCAATAATACCCAGAGTACGATCTCGTTGTATCTGAATCCCTAATACAAAAGAGGCATCACCAAGATCTTTCATCTCAAAATTCTTTGATAGAAATCTCTTGGTTTCATGCAATATGCCTATATCATTTGTGGCAAGCAGTATGTCATCGACATATAAAACCAGAAATATGTGCTTACTCCCACTGAATTTGTGATACACGCAATTATCAACAATGTTTATCTCAAAACCAAACGAGATAATCACTTGATAAAACTTATGGTACCACTGACTGGAAGCTTGCTTGAGTCCATAAATGAATTTTGTCAATTTGCAAACCATATTCTTTGGGTCTCCCGACTCAAAGTTTTCTGGTTGCACCATATAAATTGTTTCATCAATGTCACCATTGAGAAACGCCGTATTGACATCCATCTGATAAAGCTCAAGATCAAAATGTGCAACAACTGTCATGATTGTCCTAAAAGAGTCTTTCGTTGAAACTGGAGAGAAAGTCTCTTTATAGTCAATCCCTTCTTTTTAGGTAAAGCCTTTAGCTACAAGACGAGCCTTATACCTCTACACATTACCTTTCGAATCCCTTTTGGTTTTAAATATCCATTTACAACCAATGGGTTTCGCACCTTCTGGTAATGGGACAAGTTCCCAAACCTTATTGTCTTGCATAGACTTATATTCCTCATTAATGGCATCAATCCACTTTTGAGAGTTGGAACCCTGCATGTCTTGATGGAAGTTGATTGGATCATTTTCCATCATACCTATGTCTTCCTCATGTTCCTAGAGAAATACGTAAAAATCGTCTGGAATGGCATTTCTCCTTTCTCTAGTGGATCGCCTTAATGTCACTGGTTCTTGAGGTTGTTGAGTTTGTTCCTCAGGAACAATTACCTCATCTTGAATGGGGGGTTGTTCAACATTGTCTGGTTGAGGATCCAGATTCGCTTCTTGATCAATGACAGGTATAGAAACCTGCACATTGTCAAAAGCGATAGTAGGAATCGAAATCGATTCTTCCTCAAAGACAATGTCTCTAACCTTATTTCTCCCCCAAACTCAACATCCTCAAAAAATGTTGCAGTTCCCGTTTCAAAAATTGATCTAAGTATGGGATCATAAAACTTATAGCCTTTAGATCGATCAGAGTAGCCAATAAAGTAGCTGCTCACAATTTCGGAGTCCAATTTCTTTTCATGTGGCCTGTAAGGCCTTGCCTCAGCTGGACATCCAAATGTGAAAATGCTTTAGATTAGGCTTTTATGCTTGTCCAAAGCTTATAAGGTGTTTAGCAGCTTCATTATTCTTCCTCTATTTGCCCTTAACCTTATAGGTGCTAGCCAAATGAGCACTTTCGGTCCTGTCTCGCTTCAGTCTCTCTTCCTCTTGCACACAGTAAGAAATGAGCTCATTAAGAGTCCATTTCTCATTTTGACAGTTGTAACTGACCTTAAACTGGTTGTATTGTGAAGGAAGTGTTATTAATACCAAATGCACGAGCAAGTCGTCAGACAGCTCAAGCTTCAGTGCCTTAAGCTTATAAGCAATATGAGACATTTCCATAATGTACTCCCTAATGTTCCCTTTGCCTTTGTACTTCATAGAAATCAAGCTTTGCAAATGTGTGCTTGTTTCTACCCTATTGTTTTTAACAAAACGCTTTTCAATTTCAGCTAGGAAAACCCCGACTTTGGTTATCTTTTCAGATACCGCACCCCTAAATGCCGCGCTTGATGATCATAAGACTCATGCGATTTGAACAATCTCACTTCTCAAAGTTCTTCATATTATCAGAAGAACTTGCATCCGTAAGAGAAGCGGGTTGCTCAACCCGAAATGCAAGGTCCAGATCAATGCAGCCGAGAACAATGAGTATGTTCTCCTTCCAAATCCTTAAAGTTGATCCCATTAAGCATGGGTATATAGTTGGTATTAGTAGATATAATAAAACATTAGCTTGAAAGAGAACAAAACAAACACACAAACATGCTCACATTAATAACCAAATACAATGATCAACAAATTCAGATAATGGTAAGTCCCATCTCAAGATACCTAGCACAACATTAATATCAAGTCTTTGGATAGTAATATTAATTGTAAGTAGTACTCTTGTTGTAGTGATCAAACATTGACAATATTTAATGTCAAATAATAAATCTATCTTTGGATCGACTTATTATTCACATGTAAAACCTTATAATCGTCACATATTTATCACCACAGGTGTGTGTGCAATTCGGCCAAGTATTAACCTTCCTTTGGGCCGACTAATACCCGTATGAATTTACACACACAGACATCCAACATCCCTCATGAATAATCTACACAAGAGAGTTCACTTTGGCGACATCTTGCTTCAACTAGCCCATTTAGAATGATAGACCATTTTATTTAACCATAAAAGATATACCAAATAATGGCTGGTCTCATCTTAAGATACCCAGTACAACATTAATATCAAGTCTTTAGACAATAATATTAATTGTAAGTGGTATTCTTGTTGTAGTGATCAAACGTTGACAATAATTTATGTTAAATAATAAATCTATCTTTGGATCGACTTATTATTCACATGTAAAACCTTATAATCATCACATGTTTATCACCATAGATGTGTGTACAATTCGGCCAAGTATTAACCTTCCTTTGGGCCAGCCAATACCCGCATGAATTTATATACACACAAGTGGTACTCTTTAAGTAGTGATCAAACATTGACAATAATTTATGTTAAATAATAAATCTATCTTTGGATCGATTTATTATTCACACATAAAACCTTATAATCGTCACATGATTACCACCACAGATGTGTGTACAATTCGGCCAAGTATTAACCTTCCTTTGGGCCGGTAAATACTCGCATGAATTTACACACACATGAATATCCAACATCCCTCATGAACAATCTACACAAGAGAGGTCACTTTGGTGACATCTAGTTTCAATTAGCCCATTTAGAATGATGGATTACTTTATTTAACTATAAAATGTATACTACCAAATATTTAAATTTGAGTTGATCCTTAAAATAAAATAAAATAAATAATATATATATATTTTTTATTTTATCAAAATTACAAAAGTGTCCCTTATTTTGTAAAATTATAGAAAGACCCCTCAACTTTTCATAATTAAAATTTGGCCCAAAACCTTTGAAAATTACAAATTGACCCCATAAATTTTCAATAATTATAAATCTGCCCCAAAACTCTTTCATAATTGCATACAGGCCCTCTAAGTTTTGGAAATTATAAACTGACCCCGGAACTTTATCAAAATCACATAATGGCCCAAATAAATTTGAAAACAGTCCCTGAAGAATTTTAAATTTTCAACAGAAGGGCCTGATAAAAAAAAAACTTGATTTCTGAAACCTAATCTTCGCCGCCGTCGCTCCAGACCACCACGCTGTCGCAACAAGGCAACGACGAACGGTCGGGAAGTAGCAGAAGACACGCAAACGCAGATCGGACGAAGATCGACGATCTATCAACACCGATCGAACGAGCGGCGGCTGGAGGTGGTCTTGGATCGCTCGATCTGGACCGATCGTGGTGGAGGACCGACGATCGTCCTCGTCGCCGCGAATCGAACCGGTTTCGTGCTAGAAACCCACCGGAAAAACAACCGGTGTTGACCCACAAAGGATGGTCGTTTTTTTTTTCTTCGCAAACCAGAAGAACACAATCAATTTTTTTTTTAAATTTTTAAATTATTTTTTTTTTAAAACATATACATGATCAAACAAAACCGAATCCAAAACAACAAAATTCAACCAAAGTTCATAAAAGAAGATCAAAACCCAAATAATCTATGGATTCAACGCATAATATTTTGTTTATGAATTCAACACATAAATTAATCAATAAAACTGAAATCCTCAAGAATCAATTATGGGTGGCTCTGATACCATTTGTTAGGATTTCGATTAACACAATTAACATGCTTAGGCACAAAATTAATCTGGATGTTTAACCTAAACATGTTCCTATACATACTTAATCAAACCCTAAATAATTATAACATAACCCATATCAATTCAAGAGAAAATAATTAAATCTAGAAAGCGGAAGCGTACCTGAATCCATTGCTGGAGATTTGTAAACGGGTTGTGATCTTCCAAATTATCACGATCCTCTATGAACCCTACTGTGTTCTTGATGCTCTGTTGATGGGATACAGAGAAACAAACAAAAGGTATCCTGTAATTTGGGAACCATAACCCTAAATATATATAATAATCAAATTATTATATGTTGGCTATTTCTAATTCGGCCCCTCAACAAATTAGAAATAGCACTCTGGTATCTACACATTAATTCCATAACAATTATACCCTTAAGCCTTAATACTTTAAATCTTAATTAGATCACTTTAATTTAGGCTTAACCAAAAGATAGCACAACACATTTAATGTTCACATGTGTGGCCCCATATGATGGAATTTTCCAACATTATATACTTATATTTGAAAGTTTTTATCGTATTGGTATACCATGATGGCTAACAAATACATTTTTTTTGTTATTGTTTTTAGCTTTCATCACATTGTAATAATGTTGTTAAGATTGATGGAGGTGATAATTCAAATTCAATGTTGGAAATGAAGTTGATATACATCCTGCAATGAAGATTATAATGAATAATATTCATAATATACTTCATATTGTGACCAATATGGATGAAAGGCTTAAGCTTGTCGAGACTTCGTTAAATGAAATTATGAAGACTAAGTTTCATAGTTGGATGCCAATTGGTGAGAATGCTCATGCACGAATTCTTTAACAACCCATTTCCTTGTGTCATGCTGTAAATTTACGCGTAAGGAAGCAAGACATCCCTCACGTGTAATAGCACGAGGTTCACGGACTCCGTCAACTTTCTCAAGCCAAATTTTTGGTCTATAACCTTGTTTATTACATACCCAGCGACGCAGTTTGATACAACCTTTGTCATTGTGTCTAATCTCATCCTTCCTGACACTAAATCTCATCACCTTAGCATAATTGAAATAAAATGATTCAGCTTGCTCAAGGGAGTTGAACTCCTTTCCGACAACATCTGATGTTGTTAATCCTTTCAACAAAAATGGGTTACTAGATTCTAACCTTGAATGTTTCAGCATCATTTGTTGGCATTGGGACATTTGACGAATTATCACCGACGTTGGATGAGGAATGAATAAATGATGTATGCAATGTTTGAGTAGATGTGTTATCGTGTACGGTCTGATCCCATGTCCACTCTTCATTCAAATCAAAATCCCAACCCGATATGCCACCTACCTCTGACATATCACTCATAGTATAAAAACTGTTACAAGTCATAGAATTATGGTAAGAATTCAGTGTACGTAATTAAAAAGTATATAGGAAGAAATCAAAATTGCACTATGAACATAATATCTTTATATATATATATATCGGTCCTTTAATAGTTGATTTGATAAATCTACAAATAATGTACCTGCAAACAAGTCTGAAAGATCTCAGAGAGATGGCGAAATGACAACAATGTTTTCAAATTATATATATATATATTATATATATAATATGTTTATAACAATAAGACAAATTCCAATAAGCAATCACATGCAACATGGTTGTGCAATAATTTACGCTAAAAATTGATGGTAGGGTTTGGCAACTTCGCAGTTGCTTCAGGATGGAATATGTCCATTACTTTAATGAGTCGACACAAACGAAAAAGCAAAATATAGTTAGTTTATTTTCTAATTCGAAATCGTTTATATTTTGAAGAAATTGCAACCAAAATCCAATCATTCATAAATTGTTACCTCTAAAATAACACGTAAAACATCCAATATAATCTGAAAATTAATAAATTTTACTTCATTTAAAGACCCAGGGAACAGATGAGCCAAACTCAAATGATTATAAATAATATTTTAAAAAAATAGTGGAAAAAATAAACAAAATAAGGTTTTCAAGATTTTTTTTAAAATAAAAAACAATAGATAGGCTCATCTCTTACACATAAGAACATCTAGACAAAATATACATTTTTTTTAATACAGTTAAGCTTTATAAAAGCCAAAAGGCAAAACAGAATAGGCCTCAATATACAACATCCCACAATAGAGTACTTACACCCCAAGACATGGCACCAAAAACCCCCCAAAAACAAAAATAAACAGACGCCCAGGAAACAACCCAAAAAAACAGAGACAAGCAACCCAAAAATACAACAATGGAAAAAACAAGGAACATAAACAAGCAAACCAAAAAAAAAAACCAGGATCAAAAATCACCCCATTGGCCCATTCTATAAAAGCTCTATTCTCATTAGACCCCATTTTCGTCAAACTATCCGCAAAAGAATTGTAAGCTCTTGAATCATAAACTACCTCCATCCCGAAATCATAAACTACCTCAACATGCTTCGAACATCATAAATTGAGTCAACACTTTTTGAATTCCCAAAATCACCATTATTCCCCCATAAGACTGTTACCATCGAATCACCAATAGACAAAATATACATAGAAAACAAAAACAAAAACAAATAACACACTTACAATCAATAACTTCTACAGTCATAGATTTTGAATATTTTACACTGCAAAGTCATAATTCAAACACTTTAAATTTTCTACAAATAAAATAGTAGTGATTACCTGATTTATCTCTATTGGGTGTTTATCTCTTCTAGAAAAATTGTTCTTTACTTTCAATTCGACAATAAAAAAATGTAAAGTTTATGAGAAAAAATTCTTTGCAAATTGGTGTTGCTAAGCATATACGGTTATCATTCAGGTTCTACTGCTTTAGATTATATATATATATATGTTTTAGAGTTTTATCCAGAGTTAAATAGCTTTTTTAAAATAAAATAAAATCAAGGGTTAATTGCTTTGACAACTACAAAAGTTAATTTACACAATCTAATTTTTAATTTTTATTTTGAAGAATTACACTATTACATATATTTGGGATTTTTTGAGAAGGATAAGGACTCGAACCCACAACCTCGTGGTACATGTGTCAGGGGTTTACTACCGGAACAACCTCATCGTCAATTTTCACAATTTAATTAATGTTCACTTTTTATGGGATAAACTATAAATATTTACTGTAAGGATCAACAATTAAAAGCAACAAATATTCATTTACATATAATGGCATATTAAAAATAGCCGAAATATAGGAAATTCAATAAAAATAGTTTTAGTCTTTAAAAAAAATCTCAAATTTTATTCATAGGTAGATTTCAATGAACTCATTATCCATACAAAAAACTCAGGTCAAAATTCATTCAAATCGATATGATTTCAGGGTGGTCTTTACCGAAATGAAGATAATATATCCCTTATGAGAGACACACTATATATATATATATATATATATATATATATATATATATATATATATTGAAACTAAAAATATTATATTAATGTATATATTAGAATAAAGAATTTTAACGATACTTTATGAAAAACAATACCGCAGTATGCAAGTTCATCTCATACAGTAATTATATATATATATATATATATATTAAAAATACAATAATGAACAAATAAAGAATTCATAAATACAATAAAAGAATTTTCATTAACTAATTATAATTTACGGTTAATTCGTAGTTAAACTCTGATGTCACTGTAACAATGATATTGATAATAAAAATTTCTATTGGAGTGATACAATCATTCTTTTATTACAAGGAATTACATTAAATAAATATAATTTATGTTTAATTCATAGTTAAACACTAATGTTACAGTAATAATGATATTAATAATAACAATATTATTAAACCACTGGATCAACCCCGTCTTGTCTTATTAAATCATTCTTTGTTAGATACCATTGTCACAATATTATTAAAGTATAATTCATTAAATGATTCATAGTTGGACAATATTGTCACATTTACTATGATGTTAATAATAACAATTTCAATTGCAATTAGACAATTAAACATCTATTATAAGAAATTATATTACATAAGTATGAATTATAATTAATTCATAACTAAGCATTGCTGATATTAATAATTGCAACTGTAGTGATATACTCACCCCTCCAATACAAGAAATAAATATCATACCATAAGTGTAAATAATGTGTATCGGAAATTTTAATAAAGAATTAAGATGTTATACTAAATGAGGTAATAATGTGTATCAACAATTTCAATACAAGAAGTAAGAAATCATACTATATGTGGAAATTATGTGTATTAGCCATTTATGTTAGAGATGTTTGATTCAAACTTCATAAGAAGCAATCCCACATGGAAAGAAGAAAATGGAATACAATATTTTATAAGTAATAAAGATATATCCATTCGATAAACAATATGCCCCTCTAATTAAACTTAGTATAGACGAGATGAGGTTAGTCCGTTGGTAAAATCCCTTATAGTCGTACCACGAGGTTGTGGATTTGAGTCGCCCCCCTCCAGAAAAACCACGATTTATGTAATACTGCAATATTTCAAAAAAAAAAAAAACTAAGCTAGCATATACATATGAACTTATTAAACGTCATGATAGGCTTAGACCTTGGGGTTTTATCCTTTGAGGTTTGGGCTAGTCTGACCTTAATTAAATTTTATAATTTTGTTAAAAAAAATTAAATGCAAACCGTAAAAATACATGAATGAATAAGTAATAAAGAATTAATTAATAGAATGATAGAATTTATATTAAATAATTACAATTTATAGTTCTTTATGATTAGACGATAAAATCATATGTCTATTAAAAGAAATTATATTAAATAATCTTAATTTATAGTTAATTCATAATTAGTTACCGATATCACAATAACAATGGTATTACTCTTAAAAATAATAATTTCAGTGGAAATAATGTAAAAATAATATATTAAAGTTTAGGAAGTCCTACATTAACAAAAGTATTAATAGTAATAATTTCAATTGCAGTTAACTAAACATTTACCTAACACAAAATAAGATATATCGTTTGTGGAAATGATCTATAACTACACTTTCATCTATATGACATAGTAAAAATATTACAATAATGTATATAATAGAATAATATATGAATTTAAATAAAAGTTTATTGATAATTTCTTAAAACATTAATTTGATATATAAATTCACGACATACAATAAGTAATATACATATTAAAAATATAATATTGAAAAAATAATAAAGAATTAATGACTATAATGAAAGAAATTATATTAATTATTTATAATTTATTTATTTCATAACTATGCATTACTAACAATAGCATTGATAATAACAATTTCAATGGGGCTCTATTAGCCTCATATATTTGTAGCAATGTGAAACTATTTAATTGAAACGAGATCAATATATATATATATAATTATTTAATTTGACAAAGTAAATAAATAATTTTATTATAAATATTTTATTAAAGAAAATTACATTATAAATTTATAATATTAATCAGAACCTATAAATATTATTGTTTTACTTTTCTTTAAATAAAAACATAATAGTAGTGTTTTATACAACGTGAAATTGTTATCATAAAGAATATATTTACAACTGCAGAGAAAACATGTTACATAGTATGAATATATTTTTTTAAAAATAAAATGAGTTGTTAACATTTTACCGCGAAGTTGTTACATTTATATTTTAATAATTACATTTCACATCATATTTATTATAACGTTAAATCGTTACCACATACATTTTAATTAATTTTTTTAATGTAAAACTTGTTACATAGTATGAATATTTTATTACCCATATAAAATGAGTTGTTACTGTTGGAATTTTGAATAGAATTCAAGAGTCATGTCTATTCACTAGAAAATTGTGTCTCTTCATCGAGAGATACAACTCTTCCAAAAGATGTGTGTTAAACAAGAGACACATTTGAGTTTATAAATTGGAATGAAATTCATTCCAAAATACAAGAGTTTTAAGAAGAATTCAATAGAAGTTCTTTTTTAGTTAGTTTATCTGCATAAAAAATAAGTATACTGCATTGAGAGAAAATATACAAAGTTCGCTAGGGTTTTAATTTCTAGTGCTAGAAATTAGAATACAGATAGTTGTATCCTGGGAAACAGTCACCAGTATTTTAGTTTTCCTGCATTATTTCTTTTCTTTATTATTTGATGTTATTTAATTGCAGTAGGTTATTGAAAGATTAAATTTTTGGTATCTTCAAAATTGTTGTTTACATTTTCTTGTATAAACAATTATATTATTCTTCTATTTTCTTTAACTGATTGTTGTGTCCCCAACAATCTAAAACAGTATTTTATTATGGACTCACAATCAATGACCATAAATGGAATTGTAAAGATGCATGAAAATACATTATTGTATTATAAAAGGCACAAAAGGTTGGATGGATTATTATGTATTTGAATTCACTGATCCAAAGAGAAGCCAACTTTGATAAAGAAGGATGCGCTCATGTGCATGTGATGTGGATCACACTAAGCAATGTGAAATTGCTTATCAATTTGAGATTGGCGGAACCAAATTGGCAGATGTAAATTTTAATCGAATTTGGTTCTTGCCAATATTTGATTTACTGGACCAGACGGTCAAATTTAGAAAAAGAATCAGTATAACCGAATTTTGAGTCATCATTTTTTGCTTAGTTATCTTTGGTTCTTTTAAATTAAGATATTTTTCCATATTTGTTGACCAGGGTTGATCTAAACTCTGGGATGTGAAATGTCTTCTCTGTTCAAAATTTGTCTTAGATAAAGAACATGAGTGTTTCGATGATTGGTAGATTCACTATAGCAATCACAGCAAAATAAAATAAATAAGTGTTGTTATTAATTGTTCTTGAGAGTGAGACAAATTTTGATGGCAGCTTATGGTAAATTGTGACATTTTTGGAAATTCTCCTTGGTATGACTGTATTGTATAAGTGTAATAAGGATGGTGAAGCCATCATATTTTATATAGAATTCCATATAAGTAGACAGATCAATCTATAGCATGAGTTTGAGCATGTTAATTGGTATAAGGACCACTGGAATATAGATTTTTATGAAACTTTTATTTCGAACATGCCAAATGAATAAGTGGGACTAGGAACAAAATTTGAAGAGTCATTTTTTAGCATTATATTAAAATACACAGCAAGTGAAAAATTGTTTATTTTTCATATTATTTGTCACAATTACCTGCATATTATTTGTAATGATTTTACCTGTATGATTTATAAAATATAAATAGATTATATATTCGAATAAATGAATGTGGTTTGATTGATCGTATAATAAAGAAAGAATTGTAGAGAGATGCAATGTCTCAATAAAAGACGTTTCGAACCATTGTAATTGGATACAAATTGTTGTGTCAGTTTGGAGAATAAATACGGTAGTATGGTTTGATTGGTTTGATTCAAAGAGTCATGTCTCTTGGAATATATCATTTAAATTTCTAGAGTAATGTCTTTTAGTTAAAAGACATGTCGATAATTATAAGACAATAACTAAAGGTTGTGTCTTTTAATTACAATAGGATATGTCTCCTATAATTAAAACATTTTTATGTACAGTGGTGGTTAAGAGTTGTAACATAATCCTGTGAATTATCCAATTCTTCTCTTTTCTTACAATCATACAATATTACCATTTCCAAAATAATCATGGCTAGAAAGGTGTTAGGAAATCTGAACTGTCAAGCTACATACATCACATGGCAATGATTTCAAGAAAATCAAAGGCCGTTGTTGGGTTTGTGGGAAGTCAGGACACAAGGAACAAGATTGTCATCAGTAATAAAATGTTCAAACTAGTATTTGAGTTTGATATGTATTAACCATAAAGGTTAATGTATGTGGTAAATGGTTGTTTGGATAATGTCCTATTCAAACTAAACGTAATTGTTACCACTGATATTAATAAAGTTAATAAAGGTTTCACTTATTTGAAAAGATGAATTTCAACAAATAAGACCCCTTAGGTGGCGTTTGGTTACCATGGTGGAATGAGAATTGGAATGGTAATGAGAATGAAAATTGGAATGGAAAACTGATTTCTTTGTTTGGTTGGGACTTTAAAATCAATATCTGAATCAGTAATATTTTGTTTGGTTAACAACTGAATGGAATGGAATCAACTGTATTTTGACCAAAACACCCCTAATTACAAAACATTTATAATAACATTATATATTATGGATAATAATAATAAAATTATGAAAATATTATATTTATATATAAATATTATATATATATATATATATTATAATACAAAATATATATTATTACAATATATGTTATATATTATATATTATATAATATATAATATAAATATTATATATATATATATATGTTATTATATATTAAATAAAATATATCATATACATATATTACATAATAATATATTTTAATATATATTATTATATATATTTTAATATATATTATTATATATTTTTTAATATATATTATTATATATTATATATTAGAAATATTATATATTATATATTATATATTATAAATATTATATATTATATATTAGAAATATTGATATTATTAATATTAATATTATTAAATATATAAATATTATATATAATTATATAATGTGTATATATATATAATAATAATATATATAATTAGAAAATATAATGTTCATTTTGGATAATAATAATAAAAAAATATAAAAGTATAAATTATATAATAACATATATTATAAATATTATGTATATATATTAATATATATTAATATATATTATATATTAGAAATATTATATATTATATATTATATATTAGAAATATTGATATTAATAATATTAATATTATTAAATATATAAATATTATATATAATTATATAATGTGTATATATATATAATAATAATATATATAATTAGAAAATATAATGTTCATTTTGGATAATAATAATAATAAAATATAAAAGTATAAATTATATAATAACATATATTATAAATATTATGTATATATATTAATATATATTAATATATATTATATATTAGAAATATTATATATTATATATTATATATTAGAAATATTGATATTAATAATATTAATATTATTAAATATATAAATATTATATATAATTATATAATGTGTATATATATATATATATAATAATAATATATATAATTAGAAAATATAATGTTCATTTTGGATAATAATAATAAAATATAAAAGTATAAATTATATAATAATATATATTATACATTAGAAATATTATATATTACATATTATATATTATAAATATTATATATTATATATTAGAAATATTGATATTAATAATATTAATATTATTAAATATATAAATATTATATATAATTATATAATGTGTATATATATATATATATAATAATAATATATATAATTAGAAAATATAATGTTCATTTTGGATAATAATAATAAAATATAAAAGTATAAATTATATAATAATATATATTATACATTAGAAATATTATATATTACATATTATATATTATAAATATTATATATTATATATTAGAAATATTGATATTATTAATATTAATATTATTAAATATATAAATATTATATATAATTATATAATGTGTATATATATATAATAATATATATAATTGTAAAATATAATATTCATTTTGGATAATAATAATAAAATATAAAAGTATAAATTATATAATAATATATATTATAAATATTATATATATTAATATATATTATATATTATATATTAGAAATATTGATATTATTAATATTAATATTATTATATATAATGTATATTATATATATATAATGTATATATATATATATATACATTATGTATATAATAATATATAATATATAATATAAATAATTAGAAAATATAATATATATATATATATATGTTTTTTGGATAATAATAATAATATATAAAAGTATAAATTATATAGTATATATAAAATAATATATTTTGTATAATATAATATATATTTTGGATAATAATAATATAATATAAAAGTATAAATAATAATAATAATAAATATTATATAATTGTATGATATTTAATATATATATATATATATTATTTTTGGAAATGAGGGTATTTTTGGAATTGAGTTGTGGGATGGAGGGCTATTTTTGGAAAGAAAATGTGTTAATGGAATGGAATGGGCATTCCATTGGTTTTTGGATGGAATTCTCATTCCAACAAAATGGTGGAATCCCTATTCCAATGGAATACTCATTCCATTAGAATTTAACAAACCAAACAAATGGAATGAATTTCTTTCCATTTCATTCCACCCAACCAAACACCACCTTAAAGTGTGGGGTTACCTTGTAAAAGTTGAAGTTCTTTTACCAAAGAGAACTAAACTATGACCTAAGATGGTTGATTGTGTTTTCATAAAATTTGCAAACACAAGTGCAATATATAGGTTCTTAATTATTAAATTTGATATTATCTAATATACATCATAAAATTATTCAGCAGTTGCTTTGAAATTGAGTTATATCCGTTGAATATGAAGTCGAAAGGAAAAATTGTAGATCCTTTGACAAAAGGCTTACAAAGAGCAAATTAAATTTATATCGAGGTGAATGGGTATAATGCTACTTAAAAAGTCGAACCGGACGGAAACCTAACCTAGTTGATTGGAGATCCCACGGTCTAGGTTTAATAGGCAAACTAGTTTGGTAAGACTTAAATTGCATAACACACAATATAACTCATTCCTATGATGGTTGGTGTGTTGTATACAGTTGTTAAGGATATGCTATGCATTTAATGACACTAACATTTTGTTATCAAGAGAAGTTAAGCATAAAACTTTTAATTAGTGTCATATATATGATAGTAAATGTGGGGTTGCATTTATGAGAAAAAAGAAAAAAAAAGAAAAAAAAAAGGCTAAATTCTCTAAAGCTATCATGAAACCCGGATCTGTTCAGGACTAAAATGAACAAAAATGTATGAACTAATGTATATTAAGTTGTGTTATGTGTGAGACATATTGTCTTGATTTACTGCAACGGTGAACAGTTCAAGATCATCTATATCCACTGCATCACTAAGTAAATCCGATATGTTTTCACTAGGGTAAGTTCAAGTCCAAAAGACACTTCTCCCGATGTATAACACTTCTGCTCCTCTCAAATGTTGGGTTATGTGAAGCCAGAAACAGGTGAAGAAAACAATTCTGGCAGGTGGGGCGGCGGCGACCGCGACGGAGGTAATGACCCAGACCGCGGCACACACAGTGAAGAATCACAGAGGAGACATGTTGTGCGTACCGCGGCGCAGATAAGGTGCACATACCGCGGTCTGTGGAGCGGAGTTTCACAGACGAGTTACGCGTTGTGGACCGCGGCACAGGCATGTGCCCACACAGCGGTCCAGACCACGGTAGAGACGGGTTTCGCAAGAAATAGGAAATCCTACGTGCACAAGTAATTGGAATAGGAAATAGATTCCAATTGGGACTTTGACTAACCCTAGTGCTCCCATAGAAATACCACCATTATTTGTACTTAAAAGTGTGAGAAGAATATAGCAAAATATAGTACGTGTGTGTGAGAAAATTGCTAGAGAGAGAGAGCAATTGTAGAGAGACTGAAAGAGAGACAGAGAGATTGTAATCAACTCTAAAATATAGTGGATTGAGTGCGGTGCGCTCCGTGGACGTAGGCAAATTGCTGAACCACGTAAAATCTTCTGTGTCTTTTTTATTATTATTGCTTTCTATTTGTGCTTAGATTTGTGTGCTTGCAATTTCTTTTCGACAACAATTGGTATCAAAGCTCCGGGTTGGGGCATATTATTCACAAAAATCTAGGTTCTCTCGACGTCATCGATTTCATCGTGAAGATGGGGTTAGAGAAGGAAACGCACAAGATTGAGAAATTCAATGGTTTGAATTTCAGCTTCTGGAAGATGCAGATGGAAGATTATCTATACCAGAAGGATCTGCACTGGCCGATAAAAGAGAGACCAAAGGATATGACCGTTGAAGATTGGGAAAAGAAATAGAAACTGAAGAACGTGGATGATGATGACTTTGAACTCTTGGACAGGAAAGCATTGGGAGCAATTCGTCCCAGTTTGACGAAGCAGGTCGCCTTCAACATAAAAGATCAACAGACAACCAAAGATCTAATGGATACCCTATCATACCTATACAAACAACCTTCTTCGGTAAGGAAAGTTCATCTTGTCAAGAAGTTATCAACCTTGAAGATGACGAAGATCAGAACTTTAAAGATTTTTTGAACCAGCTCAATGAAGTAAATGACGGGTTGTGTTCTTTATCTATGGGGTTTGATGAGGAGTTTATAGTGGCGTTTCTACTCATCCAAATGCCAAAAAGTTGGAAGATGACATGCCAGTCGATTGCCAACTTGTTCCTGAAAAAAAAAGTTGAATCTTCAGCAGGTTATAAACATGATCATGACAAAAGAGATCAAGATGTGTGAAGAGGGACTAGGGGTATCTACATCTTCAGCATTGAGTTTGGAAGGTAGAGAAGGCAGAGGCAGAAATCGAAACACAAGTCAACGGGAAGGATCAAAGTCTAGAGGTAAGTCCAAACCAAGAAATCATGCTAACTATTCGGGAAACCAGCAACGAAGCAAAAGGGATGCTGAATGCTGGAATTGTGGTAAGAAAGGCCATCTCTCGTATGAGTGTAGATCTGAGAAGAAAGATAAGGGCAATAGCAGTGTGGATTGTGTATCGGAGGAGTCAGATAACTGCCTTATCTGCTCGTTGGAAAGCAAGACGGAATCATGGGTCTTGGATTCGGAAGCGTCATTCCATGCCACACCTCACAGGGAATTGCTCGAGAACTACGACTCTGGAAATATGGGTAAAGTGTATCTTGGTGACGATCAAGCATGCGACATTACCGAGAAGGGAGATGTGAAGATTCAACTGCAAGGGTTAGTTTGGAAGCTCGACAATGTGAGGCATATACCGGACTTAAGGAAGAATTTGATCTCCATTGGGCAACTGGCGTAAGATGGTCTTGTGACGACTTTCACAGGTGACAAGTGAAAGATCTCCAAAGGTGCAATGACAATCGCCCAAGGAAGTAAGAATGGGTCGCTTTACACAACCACGGATAAGTGTGGTTCAGTCGTTATGGCAGAAAGCAAAGACGATCCGAACTTATGGCATCAGAGATTTGGGCACATCAGTTCTCAATGATTGAAGTGTCTGTATTCAAATAGTAAATTGCCAGATTTAAAATCCGTTGAAGTTGATTTCTGTGAGAGTTGCATTCTAGGAAAGCAGAAACGAGTAATCTTCAAAAGGACAGGAAGAGCATCGGTAAAGGAGAAGCTGGAACTAGTGCACACCGATGTTTGGGGTCCAGTTTCAGTCTCATCAACCGGAGGTAAACTGTACTTCGTCACTTTCATCGATGACCATTCCAGAAAGGTATGGGTTTACTTTCTAAAATACAAGTCTGAGGTATTTGATGCTTTTAAGAGATGGAAAGCCAGGGTTGAGAATGAGACAGGTTTGAAGAACAAAAAGCTGCATTCAGAAAATGGTGGAGAAAATGAAGACAGTGAGTTCAAGAGGTTTTGCTACCAAAATGGGATAAAGCTTAGTAGGATGGTTCTTGGAACCCCACAGCAGAATGGCATAGCAGAACGGATGAACAGAACATAGACTGAGAGAGCCAGAAGCATGAGGCTACACTCATGGCTGCCAAAACAGTTCTGGGTAGAAACAGTCAATACAGCAGCATATTTGATCAATAGAGGATCATCAAAGCCTTTGGACCTCGCTATACCAGAAGAGATCTGGACTGGGAAAGAGGTAAAACTTTGTCACTTTAAAGTGTTTGGGTGTGTCTCTTATGTACATGTAGGTGATCATACGCGGAGTAAGCTAGACGCCAAGTCAGTAAAATGTACTTTGGTGGGCTATAGAGAGGATGACTTTGGTTACAAGCTGTGTGATGACCAAAATCTTAAGATGATCAGAAGTAGAGACGTTGTATTCAACGAAAGGGTCATGTACAAAGACAGGAACACACAAATGTCTAAGCCGGAAGAGCCAGAGTTTTTTAGACCGAATGATGTACAGGATAGAGAGATCATGGAACACATCAAACAGAATGATGAAGAGCAAGGTGTGCAGCCCCAGGTACAAGAACCAATCCCACCTAGAGATGTTCCAATGACACAGGTCCATAATACATTGAGAAGATCAACTCGAACTCCTATACCAAATAGGAAATACTTGCACTACATGCTGCTGACAGATGTGGGAGAACCTGAGTTCTATGATAAAGCTTGTCAGGAAGAAGATGCGAGCAAGTGGGAGCTTGCAATGAAGGATGAGATGGAGTCATTGGCATCTAACCAAACTTGGGAGTTAACCAAGTTGCCTGAAGGAAAGAAAGCCCTACAAAATAAGTGGGTGTATCGGATCAAGGAGGAACATGACGGTTCCAAGAGATACAAGGCACGACTCGTAGTCAAAGGTTTCCAACAAATTGAAGGTATCGACTACTCTGAAATTTTTTCTCCTTTTGTTAAACTAACTACGATCCGGTTAGTGTTAAGTATTGTCGCAGCAAAAGGGTTATATCTGGAGCAATTAGATGTGAAGACTGCCTTTCTTCATGGAGATTTGGAGAAAGAGATATACATGAAGCAACCAAAGGGGTTTACGAAAGATGGCAAGAAAGAGTTGGTATGCAAGTTGACTAAGAGCTTGTATGGTTTAAAACAAGTTCCCCGATAGTGGTACAAGAAGTTCGATGGGTTCATGCAAAGGAATGGCTACTTGAGATGCAATGCAGACCACTGCTGCTACTTCAAAAAGGTTAAGTCCAGCTTTATAATATTGGTAATTTATGTTGATGATATGTTAGTAGCTGGTGCAGATTTAGAAGAGATAAATAATTCGAGATGAAGGATTTGGGTCTATCAAAGCAAATTCTTGGAATGAGAATTAGCAGAAACGAACAAAAAGGTACATTGAAGCTTTCACAAGCAGAGTACATTTGGAAGGTGTTACAGAGATTCAGCATGGGAAATGCTAAACCAGTAAGAACACCTTTAGCTAGTCACTTCAAGTTGTCTAAGGATCAGAGTCCGAAGAGGAAAGAAGAGAATGACTTCATGGCTAGAGGTCCTTACGTTTCAGCCATTGGAAGTCTAATTTATGCCATGACTTGCACAAGACCTGACATTTCCCAAGCAGTGGGAGTTATGGGCCGCTACATGTCCAATCCAGGTAAGCCTTACTGGGAGGCCGGGAAATGGATCCTAAGATACCTACAGGGTACGACAGAGAAGTGTCTAACCTTCAAGAGAGAAGAACTCAAGCTGGAAGGTTATATGGATTCAGATTTTACCGGAGAAGTGGATCATAGAAGAAGTACCACAGAATATATGTTTACAATGGCAGGTACTACAGTTAGTTGGGTTTCTCAGTTGTAGAATATAGTGACAGTATCTACAACTGAAGCAGAGTATGTGGCTGTTACAGAAGCTAGCAAGGAGCTTATATGGTTACAAGGGTTGTTAGCAGAGTTGGGATTCGATCAGGTGATGAATGTGTTGTATAGTGACAGTCAAAGTGCAATACACTTGGCTAAGAATTCAGCATTCCATTCTAGGACCAAACATTTAGACATGCGCTACCACTTCATTCGATCGTTAATTGAAGAAGGGGTGTTAAAGCTAGTGAAGATTGCAGGAACTAAGAATCCAGCTTACATGTTAACCAAGCCAGTCACTACTGAAAAACTGGAGTTGTGCACAACTTCTGTTGATCTTCAAGAGTAAAGACCTAGGGAATGAGCGCACTGTTATTTATTTACTAAAGTCATCAAGGAAGGATGGAGAACCCCTTATTGAGTTTCAGTCTTCAAGTGGGAGATTGTTGGGTTATGTGAAGCCAGAAACAGGTGAAGAAAACAATTTTGGCAGGTAGCGTGGCGGCGACCGCGGCAGAGGTAATGACCCAGATCGCGGCACACACAGCGAAGAATCACAGAGGAGACATGTTGTGCGTATCGCGGCGTAGACAAGGTGCACACACCGCGGTCTGTGGAGCGGAGTTTCACAGATGTGTTATGCGTTGTGGACCTCGGCGCATGCATGTGCCCACACCGTGGTCCAGACCGCGGTAGAGACGGGTTTCGCGAGAAATAGGAAATCCTGTATGCACGAGTAATTGGAATAGGAAATAGATTCCAATTGGGACTTTGACTAACCCTAGTGCTCCCATATAAATACCACCATTATTTGTACTTAAAAGTTTGAGAAGAATAGAGCAAAAAATAGTGCGTGTGTGTGAGAAAATTGCTAGAGAGAGAGAACAATTATAGAGAGACTGAAAGAGAGACAGAGAGATTGCAATCAACTCTGAGATATAGTGGATTGAGTGCGGTGCGCTCCATGGACATAGGCGAATTGCTGAACCACGTAAAATCTTTTGTGTCTTTTTTTATTATTGCTTTCTATTTGTGTTTAGATTTGTGTGCTTGCAATTTCTTCTCGGCAACATCAAATGCATTCACTTAGTAGTCTAAGGCCGTAGCATAAGTATAGAATCTTGAATTTCAATTCAAATGTGGGGTATTGATGGAATTTTGAATAGAATTCAAGATTCATGTCCATTCACTAGAAAATTGTGTCTCTTCATCAAGAGATACAACTCTTCCAAAAGATGCGTGTTAACTAAGAGACAAATTTGAATTTATAAATTGGAATGAAATTCATTCAAAAATACAAGAGTTTTAAGAAGAATTTGATAGAAGTTCATTTTTAATTAGTTTGTCTGCATAAAAAATAAATATACTACATTGAGAGAAAATATACAAAGTTCGTTAGGGTTCTAATTCTAGTGCTAGAAATTAGAATAACGATAGTTGTATCCTGGGAAACAGTCACCTGTAGAACTTCAAGCACAAGAGAAGGGGTGAAATACTGTTTTAGGATATTGCAACCATTTGCAAGCCTCTATCAACTTATCAAGTCAGTATTTTAGTTTTACTGCATTATTTCTTTTCGTTATTATTTGATGTTATTTAATTGCAGTAGGTTATTGAAAGATTAAATTTTTGGTATCTTCAAAATTGTTGTTTACATTTTCTTGTATAAACAATTATATCATTCTTCTATTTTCTTTAACTGATTGTTGTGTCCCCAACAGTTACATGTATGACAACGTTGTTACAACTTACAATTTTTTTCGTTACACATCAAACCAAAGTGAAATTGTTACCACAAATATTTTGACTACAACTTTCTATGTGAAACTTGTTACAAAACACATATATTTTGTTACCCATATAAATCGAGTTGCTACATTCTATGTCAAAGTTGTTACAAGCTATGAATTTATTGTTACACATCATGATACGTTTATTACAACATTAAATCGTTACCACGTACATTTTAATTAAAATTTTGTATGTAAAATTTGTTACATAGTACGAATATTTTGTTACCCATATAAAATGAGTTGTTACATAATACGACAACGTTGTTACAACTTACAATTTTTTCGTTACACATCAAACCAATGTGAAATTGTTACCACAAATATTTTTACTACAACTTTCTACGCGAAACTTATTACAAAGCATATATATTTTGTTACCTATATAAATCGAGTTGTTACATTCCACGTCAAAGTTATTACAAGCTATGAATTTATTGTTACACATCATGATAGGTTTGTTACAACATTAAATCGTTACCACGTACACCTTAATTAAAAATTTGTATGTAAAACTTGTTACATAGTACGAATATTTTGTTACCCATATAAAATGAGTTATTACATGATACGACAACATTGTTACAACTTACAATTTTTTCGTTACACATCAAACCAATGTGAAATTGTTACCATAAATATTTTTACTACAACTTTCTACGTGAAACTTGTTACAAAACACATATATTTTGTTACCCATATAAATCGAGTTATTACTTGCTACGTCAAAATTGTTACGAGTTTCGAATTTATTGTTACACATCATGTTAGGTTTGTTATAACATTAAATCGTTACCACGTACACCTTAATTAAAATTTTGTATGCAAAACTTGTTACATAGTACGAATATTTTGTTACATAGTACGAATATTTTGTTACGTATATAAAATGAGTTGTTACATGATACGACAACGTTGTTACAACTTACAACTTACAACTTTATCGTTATACATCAAACCAATGTGAAATTGTTACCATAAACATTTTAACTACAACTTTATATGTGAAACTTGTTACAAAATACATATATGTTGTTGCCTATATAAACGGAGTTGTTACATACTACGTTAAAGTTTTTACATACTACGGTAAAGTTGTTACGAGTTACGACTTTACTGTTGCATATCACTTAAAATTTGTTATAAAATAGAAATTATTACCACATACATCTAAATTATAACTTTTTATCCAAATTTTGTTACATTGTACAAAATTTATGTTACATGTAATTTGTTTTATAAAAAATAATAAAAATAATTATAAATATTTAAAATGAAATTTTAATTCAAAAATTATTATGTTACAAATATTTTATAAAATTAATCAAATAAATATTAATTTCAAAATATTGTACATCAAAAATATTTTAAAAATTAAAAATTATTTATTTATTTTCTAAAAATATTAATAGTTTTTAAAAAAATCCATTTTGACTATTTTAAATATGCTATATTATAAATTTTATATTAAATTAAATACGAATTCAAATAGTAAAAATTATCATATATTTATTTAAATCCTAGAAGATTATTGTGAGGATATTCATAATCCTTATCTAATTATCATTTAAAATTATTTAATACAATTATTAAAATTAAATTAGATTAGATTATTATATTTTTATAATAAAATAATTTGACAGTAACTAGTTAACTGGTTATAACCAGTTACTTCATTTTTTATAAAGTGTTTTGTTACCACATATCAACCAAGTATGGGAAGAATCTTGTAATAACATCCCAATAACGTTATTGGGATTTAATCTCCCAACAATGTAGTCATACCCTTTTTTATAAAGTGTTTTGTTGCCACATGTCAACCAAATTTTGAAAAAATATTGTAATAACATCTCAATAACTTTATTGAGATTTAATCTCCCAATAATATATCCATACCCTATATAATTCACTAATATTAGATCTCATCCCTAACCCTAAAGATGCCCTCCGTCGTTTTGGGCGACGTCATTGGCCATTTCATTTATTTACTTTTGATCCTGACAATAAATCTTCTAGAACTCAATTGCCGTATTCTACAACCAAATTGATTTTGGTATAAATAACTCTTCCTTCTTCTCGTTCATTGATAATAGCTTCTCACTCAAAATTTCACACTCCAATCTGTAGCTTTTTTCAACCTTAATAATCCAAAATAAACAATCAAAGTGCATCAGAACATCTTAAATTAACCAATAATGCATGGAACTGATACAATCTTTTAATTCAAAAACAATAAGTGATTAATTATATTAACATGTAAGGCAGATATTAGTAAGTAGTGTAAAGACAGACTAGAATTATTCAATTAATTAAAGGCAAAACAAAACTAAGCTTTTAATTAAAGTAGTAAAAAATAAAAAAATAAAAATTATCAAGTTAAGATCCGGAAGTACTCTTTGCAAAAAAAAAATTCGTATTTGAATTGTTAGATATATATATATATATTTTAAGTTATAGTCCTTTTTTCGGCTGGTTTTCTAGGTATGTAGCACTAAGAGTATGTTTTGTTAAACTTTTAAAAAACATCTACAAGTAAAAGCTATTCGAATTAGAGTTTTTGAAAAAAAAAATATATATAGATGTTTGGTCGGTAGATTTTTTTTTTTAAAAAAAAAACTATTCGAAGAAGTACCTCCCCATAAACGTTTGTCTGGTTAATCTCTACTAGTTTCTACTAAATTTAAAATAGACAATCTACTAAATTTAAAATAGATAATCTTAAAAGCCCAACCAAATAGTTCTCTTTTAATGTAGTAGAAAGTTCAATCAACCGAACACTAAGTTATTAACTTAATATTAATTATTGTCAAAAGAAAATTTGTTCAAAAAAGACCCCTTAGATGCAAGACACGCTGTTGGTTTTTTGAAATGACAAAGAGAACTGTACAGGGAAGTTAGAGAGCGAAAATATAAAACAAGAACCATACAAAGAGAGAAAACGGATCTTAAAACTAAAACAATAAGATGAGAGATAAATTAGATTTAGAAGACAAAATAAAAAGAAGAAATTTTACACGGATGTGAAAAAAAAAACATATCTGAGATAGGAAAAAAAAAAGTTTTTTAATTTCATTTCAACACATAATCTTTTATTTTTAATCCATAAAAAATTTAAAAAAAAATAAAAGCTCAATCTTAAAATTAATCAAAATACAGCTTCAAAAAAAAAAAAATTTATAGAGTTCTACTACAAACAATATTCATGGAGTTTCACCGGAAATAATATTCACGGAGTTCCATTACAAACAATATATAATCATGCAGTTTGATCACTACAAATAATATTCATGGAGTTCCATTACAAACAAGAAATTAAATCTTTAAGAAAAATCACATCTGTAACAAGAGAATCTAGAATTTAGATAATAACTAAAAAAATATATGATTTTTTTCCATAGAAAAATATATAAAAATTAAACTGTTATAATTAATATGTCCTTTAAAAAACTGTTTTAATATGTAATTGGTCTCAAACAATTAATTTAAATGTTATAAAATTATACCCAAAGAGCTCCAAGGACTAAAAATATGAGGAGAGAATATAGAGAGAGTAGTTCCAGTCGAGTCAGGGAGGGAAGGGATTTTAGATCCAAACTTGTATCGACCTTTGTGGATAATCTGAATCCGATTGTTCATCTTAAGAGGTTATGGGTTATATTCAGGAGATTTGGAGTGGTTAGAGACATTTATTTATCTCCAAAGTCTAGGTCCAGAAGAAGCTTGTTTGCGTTTGTTAGGTACGCTTCAAGAGATGAAGCTGTGAGATTTGCTGAGCTGACAAACGGTATGTTAGTGTATGGTTGGAAAATCCTGTCTAAGATAGCCTCTCGCGATTGGAGTATAAGAAGTAGTGACCTTGGGAGGTCTTCAAAGATGATAAATAAGGGCCTTGATGTTAAGTCAGATATAGGAATGAAAAGGGATAGGGTTCTGAGCCCATTGGATAGGCCCTCATATATAGAAGTGGTTAGAGGTGCTGTGAATGGAACCCACTTCAAAGGTGGAAAAATGGTGCGGCAAGAGTTTATGTCAGGAAAGCCGGAGGTGGAGGTGGTGAACTGGAAAGAAGAATCAAATGATGATAGCTGGCTAAAGTTTTGTGCGGTTGGTGTACTTGAAACATTTTCGAACGTATCCCCTGTGATTGAAGGTCTAAGCAAGTGGAAGATTCAGTCTTCAATGAGATATCTAGGAGACAAGAATATTCTGTGGTGTTTCAAATCCATCAGTGAAAGGGAAGTATTCATTAGCAATAGTTCATTATGGAAGGATCATTTCTCAGCAGTCAGTAGATGGTCAGATTCAATAACTCCTCAAAATAGATTGTCATGGGTTGAATTAAGAGGTATTCCTCTTAGTGTATGGTGTGAAGAATGTTTCATGAGAATAGGGTGGGCTATAGGGGAGCCATTGTTGATTGCGGATGAAACAATCCAGAAATCGAGTTTGTACGAAGGCAAGCTTCTGATTCTGATTCCGAAAAGCCATTGCTGTCCTCAAGTGATCAAAGTTGTGACTGGAAAAAAGTCGTTTTTAGTGTCTGTTAGGGAAGACTCAGTTCCGGTGTTAGAAGAATGGGTTTCTAGAAGATTATGGGGTGGAAAATATGATTCTGCAGTTTATGGATGTATAGGGCAACGAGAGGGTTTTGAAAGGAATGAGTTCCCAAGACAAGAATTAATGATTGCATCAGGTTCCAAGACCAATGAACAAGGGGTTGTTAATGTGGGGAATTCAAAAGAAAAGGTATTGTTAACCAAGACAAATAAGAATGGCTTAGTACCTTTGGGCCCAAATGAAAAGTCTGTAGTGAATAAAGGGGAATCTATGAAAGCCCAAATTGTGTTCAATAGAGGCGTGGATTTCGATGGTACTGGGATGGGGGATTGTGAAGACATCGGGTCAAATGGCTCTTCCTCCTTTAAAGAATGTGGAGTGGGCCTCCTAAATATGGGCCCAAATCTGGTTGGTGCAGCCTCTAAGGTTACAGAAGGTCAGATTAATGGAGAAAACTTTTATATTGATTTGGGCTTGGATCAGGCGAAAGAGCAATCTTTCAAAGAGGCCTTGTTGAAAGTGGGTTTATATGAACCTTTAAAGGACAAGACTATCGAGACAAATTACAAGGATCAGGAGCAGAACAATTCGGACCATTCAGAGGAAAGCTTCACTTCATCTGGAAAATCATTTTTTTTTTTTTTCAGAAAATCAACAGCAGATTATAAAGAAGCAATTCGATAAGTCGATGAAGGAGGTGGCTTTGAAGAAAAAGGGTGTTCTTGCTAGGAAGAATTTCAAGAACAATTGTGCTATAAAAAGTCGTGGAATGAAAACAAGAAAGGACAGGTCCAAAGGGATTGAGGAAGATCAGAGGGTGAAGTCAGGGTCAGTATTGGTAAAGGTAAAAGGGGTTGATTTTAACTGTCATAAGAGACTCAATGACAATGAAGCTGAACTAGAGGAGGGTAACACTCACATGGCCGGTACTTGGAGTCTATCGGAAGAAGTTTCGAAGGTAATAGAGGTGGGAACTGTGATTGGTTTTGACTTCATTGATAATAGAGAGTTGGTATCAGAGGAAATATGTAGAATGGAAAAGGAAGAGGTGCATGGCGTGGTTTCTTGGGGGGATTTTATTTGTGTTTAAATGGTTTTATTAACTTGGAATATCAGGGGTTTGGGGAGCCTCGAGAAAAGGAGAGTTGTTAGAGACTTGGTGAGTCGTACTAGACCTAGTATTCTTTTCATTCAAAATCAAAACTAAATTATTTTGATTTAAGGATAACGAGTTCTTTGGGTGGATCGATTCTTTCTAAAGGAATAAGGGTGGAAGCTAGATGTTCAGTGGGTGGTATTATCACACTGTGGAATGAGGAGGTTTTCAAGGTAATATCTTGCATCTCTAATGACCGTTGCATTATTTTGTCTGAGATGCTTAAATCTTAATTCAGTTAATAAGATGGTGGTGTTATGCAATGTTTATGCACCTAATTTGGAGAAAGAAAGAGTGGAATTGTGGAGATTTATCTTGAGGGCTCAAGTTTCTTTTCTAGGGCCTTGGATTGTAGGGGGGGTTTTAACACAGTCCTTAATCAAAGTGAGAGAAAGGGTGGATCCGGAAGTGCGAGGTCAATGCAGAATTTCCAGAGGTTTATTGATTCAGCTGGTGTTATCGACTTTCCAATGCAAGGTTTGGAATTTACATGGTCTAATAACACGAAACTAGAATCCTGAGCTAGACTTGATCGTTTTTTGTGTGACCTTATGGTGTTTTCATGGTTTCCGAAGATGATTCAAAAAGGTTTGTCCAAAAGTTTGTCAGATCATAATTTGGTGTTAGGTGGAGAATTTATGGTTGATTGGGGTCCTAAGCCATTTAGAGTTTCAAATGGTTGGCTGGATGATAAAAAGCTTATAGAAGAGGTTCGAAAAAGTTGGAAAGGCTGTTCGGTAGGTCGCCATGCAAGGCCAAAAATCAAGTATAAAATAAAGGCTGCCAAGTCCTATTTCAAAGCTTATTTTAAAGAGAAGAAATATGAGGGCTGTTCGGTTAAGGAGTTGGAAGAGGAGTTGACAGGGATTGAAAGCATGGCTATTACTCATGGGTGGTCAGTTGTCTTGAGAGAATAAAGGTCTATGTGCTTGGTAAAATTATGGAAACAAATTCGCCTTGAAGAACAAAAATGGAGGCAGATTTCTAAGGTGAAATGGTTGAAAGAAGGGGATCAAAATTCTAAATATTTCCATATTTTGTTAAACATGAGAAGTCGGTGCAATTCAATTGGGGATATTACCATTTTGGGGAGATTTTGTAGTGGTCCGGATCAAGTAAGAGAGGGTGTCTTCTCTTTTTTTATGGATCATTTCAAGAAGTTTGATTCGTCTAAACCAAGATGGGATGATGTCCATGTAAAGAAGATTTTGGAGAAGGAAAAAACAGATTTGGAAGTGGATTTTTCAGTGGAGGAAGTATGGAAAGCTCTATGTGAGTGTGATGGTAATAAGGCTCCGGGTCCTGATGGTTTGAATATTAACTTTATTAAGAAAAACTGGGATTGGATTAAAGATGACTTTATGATGTTTATGCACACATTTTATGTGGTTGGCTCGGTGATCAAGGCCCTGAATGCTACTTTTATTGCTTTGATCCCGAAGACAAAATGCCCGTGAGTCTTAAAGATTATAGGCCGATTAGCTTGGTAGGGTCTTTATATAAGGTTTTGGCAAAGGTCATTGCTAATATACTTAAAACTGTCTTGAATTCGCTGATTAGCCCATCTCAGATGGCATTTATGAAGGGACGTCAGATCGTGGACATATTTGTTATCGCGGAGGAGGTTATACATTCTTGGAAAAAATATGGTAAGGGTGGTCTTTTAGTAAAATTGGATTTTGAGAAGGCATATGATAGTGTGGACCATTTATTTTTTATGAAAGTATTGTCAAGGATGGGTTTTGGAGAAAAATGGATGGGGTGGATAAAATGTTGTGTCTCATCCCCTTCTTTATCGGTTCTGGTAAATGGAAGCCCTACGAAGCAATTTCCTATTGAAATAGGGTTGCGTCAGGGAGACCCCTTGTCTCCTTTTCTTTTCAATATGGTTATCAAAATTTTGAGTGGGTTGTTTGATAGTGCGAAACAGGAGGATCTAGTGATGGGGCGGTTTTTGAAAACGGAAGTGTCCATTTTTCCCATTTACAGTTCGCAGATGACACGATTCAATTTTTAGAACCTAATTTAGGGTATCTTTTGAATGCAAAGAGAATTCTAAGGTGCTTTGAACTAGTTTCGGGATTGAAAATAAACTTTCATAAATCGTGCTTAGTTCGAGTTGGTAGGAAACAGATGGGTGATGTAGATTGGGCGACTGCTTTTCGTTGCGTGTCGAAAACTCTTCCAGTTACATACTTGGGTCTTCCGCTTGGTGGGAATTCAAGCAGGGAAGTTTTTTGGAACCCGATGGTTTGTAAGGTGGAGCAACGATTGGCTCCGTGGAAAGGGGTGTTTATTTCAAAGGGTGGTCGTCTGGTTCTTATCAAGGTTGTTTTATCCAGCCTCCCCTTCATATTTTATGTCAGTATTTTCCATTCCTATGGTGATGGCAAAAAAATTGGAGAAATTACAACGTGTTTTTTTTTTTTTGGAATGACGGAAACATGAGAAGGAAAGTTCATTATGTTGATTGGGCATCCATTTACAAAAATAAAAAGTTTAGGGGTCTAGGAATTGGGCGAATGATGGACAGAGGTCTTAGTTTGATGGCAAAATTGATTTGGAGGTTTGGGAGGGAGGAGTTTTCTCTATGGAAAATGGTGTTGCGCGCAAAATACGGTTTAGGTGTGAACCCTTTGTTGTGGGATTGCGATAAGGTTAAGTAGGGCTCGACTTTTGTTAAAAATATTAGTAAAATGTTCAAGGATGAACATAGGGCAGTCAAGATAGTGAAAGAGGGCTTTCAAGTGGTATTAGGGTGTGGGGAGAGGTTACGGCTATGGCAGGATGTGATATGGGATTCGGTGCCTCTTATGAGGGCATTTCTGAGGATTTTCTCTTTGGCTACAAACAAGACAGGTACAGTAAGTGAAAATGGGAGCTGGTCGAACTCAGTATGGGTGTGGAATGTGAGGTTGAGAAGACCACCGATCGACTGGGAGATGGACCAATGGAAGTGTTTCAAATATTCTTTGGATTGTATTCAATTAAGGTACTGTGTGTTGGATTCATTGGCTTGGTCCTATGAGACAAATGGTTTGTTTTCAGTTAGTTCTTTTAGGAGGTGTTTGGATGACAATTTGGAGGCTGCCGATCAGAATTCAGAATTTATTTGGCAAGGTTTATGCCCTCCAAAAATTGAGGTTTTTGTTTGGCAATTGTTGAAGGGTAGTTCTTTGGTTAAGAAAGTGCTACTAAAATTTGATGTAGTGCAGGTTAGTAGCCCATGTTGTCCGATGTGTGGTGGTGGTATTGAATCAATTGACCATGTTTTCATGGTGTGTGAATGGTCCAATTCGGATTGGAGAACTTGTATGGGATGGTAGGATGTGAATGTGTGTCTTTCATCGACAGTAAGGGACTGGGTGCTGGGTTGGAATGTTTTGTGTCCATCTACCTTAAGGAAGCGAACATGGAACATTCTTATTTTTTGCTATAGTCTGGTCAATTTGGGAGTGTCATAATAATGTGGTTTTTCAAGGCGGGAAGACTGATATGGGGAAGACGCTGGACACAATCAAGTTTCGTGTGGCTCTTTGGTTTAAAATTTCGACTGTGATTCAAAAGTTGATTTAGCTTTGCTTGTGCTGGAAGGAAAGATGTGTGGACTCTCGCAAGGCAATGGAAAAAAGTAGTAATGTTAGATCTATTCCTTCAATTCCAACGTGGTCGTTCTTTGTGGATGGGTCATCTAGGGGTAATCCTGGTAATGCCGGAATAAGGGGTGTGCTTCGAGATTGGAATGAAAAGATTCTATGCTTGTTTTCATATTTTGTGGGTGTTTTGGACGCCACCTCTGCTGAGATCTATGACATACACAGGGCATGTCTGCTGCTCATTGACAGACAACCAAATGAGAATTGCAATATCATTATTTTTAGTGATTCAAAATCGGTTGTGGCATGGTGTAATGGTGAGGAATTTGTGAATCCGAACTTGGTATCTTTAATTCATGACATTAGGCAAATTCTGCATAATTGGGTGGGTTTGGAGATTAAATTTCTGCCTAGGGAGCTGAATTCTTTTACGGATTGCCTTGCAAAAAATGGATCCAGAGGTTACGGAAATAGATTGGAATGGGGAGACTTTGTTTAGTTCGAGTATTGTTCCTTTTGTTGTTCTTCTGAGTTGTTGAGTTTTGGTTGTTGTCTTATGACAGTTGGTTTAGATTTCTTCTTACAAAGCATATCAGTGCTTGTTTTGCTAGTTTGTTTTTTGGCTTTTGAGTTGCTGCTGGAGTCTTTTATCTAGGATTATGGTGCAATTTTCCTTATGTTTGTTTTGTTATTGTATAGCAATGTGGAAAGTCAAGGCTATTTTGTTTGAGCTGCACAATGGTCTTCGTTTTGGTTGAGGGATGATTTGTAATGCTTTGGCTCATGCCTTTTGGCTTCTATAATAAATTTGTTGTTTCTATATATATATATATATATATATATATTTGGTAAATGTTATATAATGTAATATTTACTAAATATCTTTTTCATATAAAAATTATTATATAATTTAATTTTAACTTTTCAAGAATAATATTGACCACAATTAACATTAAATGGCATTTTAGTCGGTTTAATATTTTGGTACTATTAAAAGTAAAGTTATAATAACTTTGTAGTTGGTAACAATGACACAATTTCATTATTAAATAATAAAAACCAATGACACGATTTCAACAGAAGAGTGTTATTTCTTTTTATGTTGTTAGGGTTTCTCCTCACTCTTGCTACAATGAAACTAATTTCTTCATCTTCCAATGTTGATTGGATTGTTTCAATACCGTGAAAACCATTATTTTCTCCCAAACACATCTCAAGCTTCCATATTCTTCTAAGCAATCCAGAATAATCTTTTTGGACTGTACACACATTCGGGGGTCATACTATCTGAAGAATCCACAATTTACATCTCTCTAACAAGCAAAAAACATGAATCAGCTCTTCAATTTTTCCAGATATTAAGGAAAATGTGAAATGAAATTTTGAGATACTAACAAGCTCGGAAATAAAGCACATTTTTGACACCGACAAACAAACCCGAAAATTTGAGCAACCCCATAAACGTCTATCTAGGTTTGATTATATCCAAAATGTGAATCGCATAGCTCTTCTTCCACATAAACATTTGGAGTCAAAATCCACAAAATCCAATCCTTAATTCATATTCATGTTTGCCTTGGGAAGAGAAACAAAAGAAGTTCAGATGATGAAGATGAAGTTTTCGAACATGAAGAACAACCTTTCCAAGATGAAGAAGAACAAGCAGATTTCGTACATGAAAATGAAGTTTCGAAGAAGAAGATGAAGTTTAAAAGAAAAAGGAAGAAGAAGAAGAAGGAGGAATAAGAATAAGTTGTCCAACAAAAATATACTCTCACATATTAAAGATGTAAAAGACATAAGTGCCCTTTATACTTTTGCACGTGCGGCACGCGTGTGAGGAAAATCAAATGGAATAAGGCTTCCGGTTCTATTCCGACAATTTCAAATAATTCGTGGGGATTATTGTCGAAAAAAAAATATTCAAGGGACAATTTACGATTACGTGTATACTTCACGGGGTAACAGTGCCAATTAGTCTTGATCCAAAATAAACATAATTTTGACTTTTTGCATCACAAAAATTAACAAAGGGTTTGTCAATTTTAAATTGCGGCTGTGTGTAATTTTGACTGACCTTAGGGGTGTGAGCGCAATTAACTTTTACCGAGAAACTCCACCACTTTTTCTACTTTCTATTAAGGGGGATTATCAATTTAATCCCTAACTTTTGGAGAAAAATCAATTTTTTTAACATGTTTATGTTTTAGCACCTATGGTCCCATACTTTTTGTAAATACATCAATTTAGTCCAGTTAACTAAATTTCTAACGGTTAAACATCACAAAAAAGGCATAATGACATTTTTATCGTTTACTTTAATGAAGGAGTTAAAAGCATAATTTTGCCATTATACGTATATAAATTTTTCCTAACTAATTTCCAATAAAAACTTGACATGTGTCACAAATTATTTTTTAACAAAAAACTTAAACTAATAAAATGAAGCAAAATTGTAGAAACAATTTAAAATGAAACAAAAAAAAATAGTTTGGGCCGTTTTTATCTGATTTTTAAATAAAAAAATAAAAATTTTAAAAAAATAAGAGATGGATCTCTACTGTCCATCTCAAAGATGGAAGGTAGAGATAATTTATCTTTTCAGAAGAAGAAAAAAAGTTGGAAATCCAATACTAACAGTGATCTCCAGATCTCCATGGATCTAGAAGAGGCTTTCAAATTACATTAGTACCAAATGAATTCATCCCAACAACAAACAAAATTGAAATCGAACGTGAGAATGAGAATCGAAATCACAGTTCATCACCATATGAGTTCATTAGAAATTCAAAATAATAATCGAATTCAAAAATAAAAATGAGAAAAATCACAAGACACTATTATGAATCACTCATTCTATTACTTTATACACACACCAGTCATTCTGGTTCTCTTAAACAGAGTCTTGTTTTGTTTTGATAGAGGCAATGAACATGTGTTCTTCTACTTCCTCGTTGGATTCTTTGGTTGCGTTTGATTTTTTGTCAGAAAACTGAATAATATTAAATTATACTGAAGATTGAATAGTGACTGAAAACTGAAAATTGAATAACATGTTTGATTTTTTTCACTGAAAATTGAATATAAGTAATAAGTTGTTTGTTTTTTTAAGTTACATATATATGAAAATAAATGCTTTTACATCTATACTCTTTTAACTATTATTTGTTATATATTTATATTTTAATGTGTTCCATGTTCATATAAGGAATTATAATAATATAATTATACATTTATAATGAAAATTATATTCTCTATCAATGTAACATATCATATAAATATACCACAAACAGACATAATTCAATTATATATATATATATATATATATATATATATATATATATATATATATAAATTAACAAAATTAGTGTCGAATTTAGTAGTATCTCATCTAAACATATAGAGAAGATATCGTGGTTCTTACAACACATGTAAAGTGCATGTGGTTTATGGTTAAGTTGGTTTAAGTTTGTTCGTAAAACCGATTTTTTTAAGTGCTAATTTTCTCTAATCACATAATATAAAACTAATCAATTATGAGAAAAAAAGAGACGTTATCGAAATATAAATAGAAGTCAAAATATGTTTGAATACAATTAAAAAAACTTTGGATTCAAATAGAGATTTTGGAGTTTTGAAAAAACTAGGTTTTATGGCTGTTAAAATTATTTAAATAGTGAGAAGAAAAAAATAATAATAATATGGTTAAGGGTGTGAGAGAAGATAAAAAGGAAATTAAATAAGAGTTGTGAGGATAAATTTTTATAAATTAATATATATTCAGTTGATTTGCTATTAAGTGAAAAGTGAAAAATTTTCACTTTTCATAACCAGTGATTTTAAGAGCTCATTCATTGATTTTGTCACTTAAAAAATCAAACAAAACAACTTAATGTCACACATTAAGTTGCCATTAAGTGTTAAGTGAAAAAATCAAACGGACCCTTTTTCTGGGAAGTTGTATTTTTCTCTGGCATTTGTTTAAGAAGACCCAGATTGAGACCCATCATCAAAATCGGAAAAGATAAAGACTCACGGACAATGAAAACTCGACGTTGGGTCTCCATCGCCAATGATAGAGATCCATATATCGTTGGGACTCCATGTGATCTAAATGGATCTCGATTTGGAGATCCATCTCTATTGATGAGATGTTGGTGGTCGTAGAGGTCCAAACATCTTTTTTTTTTTCCAAAAGATTTGTTTTCTTTTTTTAACTTGTTTTAGCAATACTATTATTTTTGCCCCTAAGGTTTACCATGTTCGTAAATTTACCCACTCCAGTTCCAATAATGGTCGTTATTCCCTTGAAAACCAAATTATTAAAAGATTTATCCCCTACTATCAATATTTCCATTAAAAAGGTTAATTCCCACGTTAAAAGATAATTTTACCCTCAAACTTAGAATTTAATATATATATATATATATATATATAAATAGAATTGAAAAATAAAAAAAGAGATGGATTACCACCGTCCATCTCTAAGATGGAGGATGGAGATAATAAATAATTAAAAAAAAAACATATTCAACAAAAGTTCATCACCATCCTCTCTAGATTTAATCTTCACCGTCTATCTCAAAGATGGACGGTGAAGATAATTGGATAAAAAAGCAACAAACAAAAAAAAAAGATTTAACTTCTTCATCACCATCATCATCTAAACCTATAAAATCATCAATGTAAGTGCCATCTTTTATGATCGGCTTATTTAAGTTACAAACCACAATTAGGGATTATGTTACGTCGACAATCCACCGTCATTCTTCATGCCTTTTCTGACGTCGACTAGGCTGGTAATCTGGATGACCGCACCTCCATTTCTACCTACATTGTGTTCCTTGGTTGTATCCAAAACAGAATACAAAGTTGTTGTTTCATCTACTGCAGAGATTAATTGGCTCCAAAATCTAATTCATGAACCGCATCTTTCACTTCCAACTCCTACAATCTACTATGACAACATTGGTGCCACATACTTGACTCATCCACATTATTTCACTCTCGAATGAAGCATATTGCTATTGATTATCACTTTGTAAAATACCAAGTCACCAAACGTCTTTTCCATGTTTCTCTTATCCACTCAGCCGACCAGCTTGTTGACTCTCTTACACCCCCATCTTGCGGGGATATACTAATAATCTCAAGTACAATCACAGTAGGTCAACACCTTAATCATTGGGATTTGATTTGTATCTATCTTAGGAAATACAACTGTATATTTTCTGATTCCTATGAACACGATTGTATTGTAAATTGTAAGGATTTTCCATACCTTGTCTCTTACATGATGCATATAAATGAAATATAAAAGTGAATGCATTTTCCAATCCTTCTCTGCATTCATAGGAATCATCTATAGGTCTAATTTTTCAGAGGTGAATAGAAATTAATATTGCGATGTTTTAAATTAAAAAACTGTAAGGTTTGGGGTTTATACCGAGACAAACTAGAATAAGGGTTTGAATAGGTTGTATAACTTTTTGTTTAATTAAAACAAACACTTGACATAAAAGTCAAAAAAAATTGTTTGGAAAGTTTTTCCTTTTTTTTCTTTTTTCTAAAAGACTGTTTTTGTAGAGATTCTTCACGTACCCGATGTGATTATCAATCTTTGCATAAAATATTAACTTGTAACTGATCAAGTGATAAAACCAATGTTAAGCACCTAGTAAACAAGAGATTATATAATTTGGGAAACCTTTGGAAAACTTCCCACTTTGATAATGAACTAACAAGGTAGTTTCATATTGATATGATTATATAAATATTGTTCACACTACTACTTCGGGTATCTTTGTCAAGATTCTCTGTAGATTATGATAAATAGATGATGAATAAGTGGTGATGTTCAAATTCTCCACATTAACATTCAATGACCTAAACTTGTTGCAATATTTGTATTAAAAAAATTATAGCAATGTAAAATATCCACGTCATAAAGTAAATCATTCATACATGCAAACAATATTTATTACGTGGAAAACCTCTTGTCCAGACAAAGATCAATCAACTATGAAGTAAAGTCTCTAACATACAAGTTGGACCCCAGTCTTACACTCTTACCTACTCGTACACTAAAGTTCCCAACATATGTTATAACAATGAGGGTTTCGGGAGTATCAAGCACACGCAAATTATTCATGACATTCAGTTCTTTTTGGGCAGCTCTGGTATGGTATCTGTTTTGTTCTGTCCAAGGGATTCGAATTGCCTTGCTGATCAACTAGCTAAAAAAGGTTCTAGGAATGGTGGGGAGGTGATAACGTGGCACGATATCTAGCTTGTAAGGGTGGTGTTGGTCGGGTGCTTTCTCTGGAGTTCAGTTGACTCCCGGTGGTTTCTGCCTTGTTCTTCTAGTTTTTACTGTTGGTGTTTGTGTTTGTGTCTGTTCTGTGTTTGATTCTTGTGGCTTTGCTTCTGGTTTTGGAATTGTGTTGCTTTCCTGTTTTTCTGTGTTGTCCTCTTTAGGCTTTGCCTCTTTTTGAGGTTGTTTTCTTCTTGCCTCTCTGGCCTTGAATAAAATTTCGGCTGTTCAAAAAAAAAAAAATTTGTTCTAACCCCTCTCCTATCAAGTTCTTTCATGCCTTACGGTACAGACATTTGATGCTTTGAGTGACCTTTGACTACCCACGAAGGTCTTCTTCACCCAAGTTTTAACATAAAACACTTAGCTCAAATGTCTTATTTCACTGCAAGAAGAAAAGGTTAATGAGATGAATTTTTTTTCGTCCCAATAGCCAAATAATCGTCCCTATAAACCTATTGGGATTAAAAAAAATTGTCCTAAATTATATTGTCTTAGTGGGTTACAATAAGTTCTTTTAGACAAAAATTGAAATTCGTTTCCAAAGACTATCTGTAGGGACAAAATAATATAGACACAATATTTTTTTCATTCCCTTTGATAATATATAGGGACGAAATATTTTGTCCCTTTAGATATTCGATGGGGACCAAATATGAACAAAATTAAAAAAATAAAATAAAAATCAATCTCTCAACTATCCACCCCCATATAACCACTTAGCATAGCCCATCCACCAACCACCGGATCCAAAGCCTTAACTAGTTTACCAATGCTTTGAATTGGTTAATAAATGCATGATGTTTATATATAAACTATATATGTTATTAAATTTTTATTGATTATTTTAAATCAAAATTTTATTTGTAGATTAAATCTAATAATGTAAATTTTATTTTATATGATAGACAAAATAATGTTTATTTTAGTATTTAATTAAACTATTTTTTCTAAAATTATATGTTTTCGGATCAAAGGGTATATTGATAATCGTACTCAAAATAGAGAGATGTTTTTCTACATTTTTCAAATTTAATAGATAAATGTAAAAGTTGAATCCCTATCACAAAAGGGTAGGGGAAATGTACAACAACTTTTCTAAAAAGTGATTTGTATAATTATAAATAAAAATAATATATTTTTTATAATTTATTGAATTAATCTATAGTAATTAATATAAAAAAATGAATAAAATTTAATTATTAATGCCACATAGGGAAAACTTAAAAAAAAAGTTTAAAAAAAAATACAGTCCCCGATAAATCATTATTAGAAACACATATTATTTTTTTCATAATAAGTCCATAAATCTCAAACTTTTTTTTCTTCTTTTTTTTTTCTTCAAAAAAAATCTCAATTTTTTTATGGATGAATAATTTATTTCGTCTTAATAAGAATAATTTACTTTGTCCCAATACACATCCTATTGGGATAAAAAAAAATTAGTCCCTACAAGTTTTATCACTTTTACACTTTTTAGGGATGAATAATTTTTTTCGTCTCAATATACATACTATTGGGACATATTTTTCGTTTCTAAAAGTCTCTTTAGGTTTGTCCTTTTTAGAGAAGAATAATTTGTTTCGTCCCAAACCTAAAGATTTCTTCAGGTTTACAATTTTTAGAAACGAATATGTTATTGCATCACAATATACGTTCAATTTGGATGATTTTTGATAGTCCCAAAAGTTTTTCTCTATATCCCAATTTGCTTGTAGTGTTTTGACATGACTCACTCCGACTCTTTTTTTGAATATGAGGGAATTAAAATCTGAATTTTGTGAAAGTATTATACAAAAAAAAAAAATCATATGAATTATGTATATATATATATATAATACTAAATAAAAGACCAAATTGCCTTTTGACCATCTGTGACTAACAGTGGTCAACCGTTTACCGATGAATCAATGGGTAGCTAGTGTTATTGTGATATTTTTGTTTGTTTTAGTACAATTAATATAATTAAGGTAAGTGCAATGTACTCTTCTATTATTATTATTATTATTATTATTATTATTATTATTATTAAAAAATCTTTTAAATTAACCGGTGTTTTGTCCGTAATCCTTGCAATATAGTGTTGAGTTGTTGACCTATTTATAATTGTGTTTGATGTCACATCAACATTCATCTTAACTTCTTAGGGTATGTTTGTTTTTTATCTGAAAATTAAACGGTTTTAAATTTTATTGAAGACTGAATAATTATTAAAATCTGAAACTAAATAATATGTTTGTTTTTTATTTTTATCACATTTGAAAATAGTGGACTTGTTTATTTTTTAGAGATAAAATTGTTTAAAAATAATTAACTTGAAATAAAAATAATCTTACAAATTCTAAACCATTTTTACATAATAATGATAATATATTATTTATGATTAAGATACGATAAATAATGATTTAGAAATGGTTTTGATTTTTAAAAACTGAAAGAATTATAGGTTCAACAATGGTGTTGAAAGTGACAATGTGATTGATGTTTATTTTTAAGCTTTATCACAGGTAATAGGTTAAAAGAAATAAATTTGTATAATATAAAATTATAGTAAAATTGGAAATATATTATCAATAAGAGGATAATTTTGAAAAAAAATATATTAATTGCAATCCAGTGATTTAGAATTAAATTAAAAGTAAGAATTTGTTATTTTTTATTTTAATTTCGATCTAAGTTGGGAAATATCTGATGCTACTCTGCTACTCAAAACAAAATTTGAATAATTGGTTTGAATTCAATTCAGTAGTACCAAATAGTAGGATAGATATATGCAAATATGCAATGGACTGCAACTACAAGAAATATGAAACAGTTGAACTCATTTAACACACCTTTTTTTTTGTTTTAATGCTTGATTTTAAAATGTGTCCATCGGTAACAAAATTCAAACAAAAATTCATTAAAATAGATAAATTTCATCAAAGCAATTGCTTTATATTAAAATAAGGAAAATCTCGTAGGAATGAACCATTAACTAAATGGTCTATCTTTCACATATGCGTTATGAGATTGTGAGTTTTAATCAAGTTCTCTACTTCCAAATATCAAATTATTATAGTACTATGAAGTTATCGGTTCGAGTTATATCCTCATAATCACACATTATTATAATAGTTCAAAAATAAAAAATAAAAATTATATGGCATCACAACAGTTTCTAGGGGTGGACATAATTCGGGTCGGTTCGGTTCGGTTTTGACCAAAACTGTTTTGAACCGATATATTTTCGGTTTTTAAAAATATGAATCTATTTGAACCATTTTGAACCTGAAAACCGAATTGAACCGAACACCTTTATCTCGGTTCGGTTCAATTCGATTTTGGATCTATTGTATCTTAAAGGTTTTTTAATATGTTTTTTTAATTTTTTCGGCCTTGAAGTTACATTTTTGACATTTAGGCTTAATTTTTTTTTAAGAAAACGTAATATGTAAAAAGTAATTTAAACAAAATACAACCCAATTTTGAATCCAAATATAAAATTTTAATCATATTCGATCTACTTATTCAAGCAAAATATAAAATCGTCATAACTTCTATAATAGAAGTAAAAAAATTTAGTAAATAATATAGTCCAAAAATAAAACATCATCAACAAACAATCCATAGTAAAATTGAATCTTACAAAATAATTAATTAAGACAATTCAGTTTATTCGATTCGATTCGGTTCGGTTTTATATGTCCAAAACCGAAACCAAACCCCAAAACCGAAACCGAAACCAAACCGAATTCAATTCGGTTTTAAAATTTCAATTCGGTTTGAACCAAATAGAAGCTATGAACCGAACCGAATCAAACATCTTTTTCGGTTCGGCTCGGTTCAATTCGGTTTCGGTTTTTATATCCACCCCTAACAGTTTCCCACTCTTCCAATCCTGAGATAAACAGGGTACCGAACAACCTTTTGTCCCTGGCCATTTTCATTCCAAGCACGTTTAAAATTATCAATCACATCGTCCGTGAGAAGCTCCACCCCCTTGTCCTTAGCCGTCTGATACGCTGACCATGATCTTAAGTAGGTAAAATAACTTTCCAAGTCCATCAGTTTCTCAATGACAAACTCAAACGGCCCCGTATTGTCCGTTCCGTCCACCGGCTCAAATGGGAAATCAATGTTCGTATATTTGTCGTCCACCAATTTGCGCTGCGGTTCCCAGTAAGGCTCGGTATTGATTCTGTAAAAAGGAACGAAGACTGAGTCGACCGAGTTGTTGACTTGGGGTACGGTGTAGCACCATGCAGCGATGACGCCGTGAGGTTTCTTTAATACCCATTTGACTTCCTTGTAAAATTTGGGCAGGTCAAGCCAGTGCATTGCTTGAGCAATGGATACTAAATCTAGACTTGCCTCCGCTGCCACAATCTTCTCCAGCTCAGAACTGGACATGATTGGAGGAGTGAGTTGGTATTTGATGTTGGGGAGCTTTGTTGCGAATTCGAGCTGTTTGGGGCTGGTGTCTGTGGCTATCACGTTCTTGTAGATCCCAGCTAGCTGAAAATTAAAGACAGGGTCAAGAAATTAATGAATAAAAAATATTAGAGTTTCAAATCCTGGACTTTCGAATTGAGAGTACGTAGAAAACACACACATGCATCGAAGAAACTTTATGTAATGTTTAATTTAAAATGAAAATTGGAATCGGTCATTTATAGACCGAAATCCTAACAATACATGAGTGCACACAACAAGCTACTAACAGTTACTATTCTGACAGCTAACTCTAATAATCTGACAGCAGCTGACTCTACTTCATAAGAATACGGTGGACTCGGGCAAGCTTTTAGCTGAAGTTGTACAAACCTCCTCTCCAACAAGCATGTTAAGTATCAGGTCACATACAAAAAGGAGAAATGATACTGCGGGTCACACACAGAGCACAGCAGTGTGACCTAATTGATCACCAGCATCAGTCGTCTGCAGATCATTCTATGCTAGTTAATCAGTCGTTAATTAGTTAGTTAACAGTATGCTGACAGGAAAAGTTCAAGTCTTTCGTTTTTCATTCAAGACTTTTATCGAACACCTGGGTGTTTATAAAACTCTGCTCTACTACCAATCTGACAACTGACCCTAAAATCACAGAGTATGATGACTTACGGATTGAGCAGCCTGGCCACTGCCGGTGCCGACGTCCCATGCGAGGTCATGAAGTGGTGTCTTGGAGGCAATGAATTGGAAGAGTTGTGGTGGGTAACTTGGCCGAGTTTCTGCATATTGCTTTGCCTGCTTAATGAATAATTTTGCCATTTTTTTTTTCACTCTTTCTGTGTAAACAAGTTCTGCGTTCTGGTAGTGATCTGCTCACTTTTTTTATGATTTAAAGGTATAAAAAGCAGAAGAGATTGGAGACCATAAAAAGTTCAATTTGGATTTGGAGAGGGTTATAAGTGGGGAAGGCCAAACTGAACTACTTCGTAGGTGCCGCTTTTGACCATGCTTTATTGTTGTCCAATTTTGCTACTTTGCTTTACTCGTTGGAGACCATAAAAAGTTCAAATTGGATTTGGAGAGGGTTATAAGTGGGGGAAGGCCAAACTGAACTACTTCGTAGGTGCCGCTTTTGACCATACGTGAATTTTATCGCCTGAATACGTCATCAACAAAAATGATAAATTGTCAGGGTGGAAATAGTGAGGAATGTCATCTTTTTTTTTTATCCCTTGCAGTGATGATGTCACCGTTATAATAAGTTAAGTTTAAAAGGCACCTATTATGGTGAGCTACCGAAATTGTCCTTAAATAATCGATATTTTATTCTTTAAAGGTTGTCGTCCAAAAAAGTTGTCTGAAAATCAATCACCTACTCCATTTTTTCTTCAGAATACGAACTCCATTCCAAATATTGCACGAGAAGGTAAATTAATATTTCTGATCTTCATTTCCATTTTTATTGTATTTCTGTATGGTATAACACTGTATGAACATTTATGAACATGTTGTCTCAATTTTTTTATGTTGATGTCCTGGAGTTGTAAACTTTTTACAAAGAATGAATGAACATGTATGCGTATTTTTTTGTATATATATTTGACTGAGTTGAGTTGTAGTGGTGTAAACAAGTTTATAATCTTGGACATAAAAGCTGGAAAGGTTTTTAAAAAAGCTCTAAACATTTGTAAAAATTCTCGGAAATTTGAAAAAAAACTCGATCAAATTCTAAAAAAGCTCGATCCAAAAAATAGATACTGGATACGTAAAAAGAAAAGATCGATCCCTTGAAAAAATGCTCGATCCATCAGAAAAAAGCTCGATCCCTCACACAAATAGCTCGATCCCTCACCGAAAAAGTTCGATCCCGTACAAAAAAAAGCTCGATCCCGTACAAAAAAAACTCGATCCCTCACAAAAAAGCTCGATTCCTAAAAAAAAAAAACTCGATCCAGCACAAAAAAAGCTCGATCCCTCACAAAAAAACTCGATTCCTGAAAAAAAAAACTCGATCCGTAAAAGTAAAAGGTCGAGCCATATTTGAAAAAAGCTCAAACCATATGAAAAAAAGCTCGAGCCATATATAAAAAAGTTCGATCCCGTTAGAAACAACTCGATCATGTACACAAACAGCTCGATCATGTACAAAAAAAGCTCGATCAATTTAAAAAAAAGGTTCATATCTTACACTTTTGATTTTTGTTTAATCCTTTATAATTGTAATTTAATATGAAATATTTTTTCCTTATTAATGGTTTTTGATGCTGGTTTTGACAGAACAATGGATAGGGTGAGAATAATCATATCTTACAATGGTCGATGGGAGCAATTACCAGACGGAAATCAGATTTATTTAGGTTCCGATAACCAAGGTTTGTATGTGTCAAAGAATTTGAGTTACGAACTGGTGTCGATCGTTCAAACCATTGTGAAGTTTGATGAGAACAAATACAGTGCTGAGCTACAGTCTCTATCAATTGTTTTGGGACTACATGTTGTACATTTATAAGAAACAATGACGATGTTCAGTTTATGCTAGGGGAAGATAGGGTGATCCCTCAAGTATGTGTTAGTCTAATCGAGAGGCCAACAGGAGGTGTCATTGGTGAAGATATCTCTCATCCTGATAACACCCAACAATTTCGATCGTCAGGCGGAAGCAACCAGTTGTTCACAGAAAGAAGTGGGATTGATGGTTGGGAAAACATATGTGTTGTCCCACCGGAAGTAGCCGCCCATGATAATAGACCGGGACCTCAATTTGACGATCTATTTGGTTGTCATATTGAGATGAATGGTAGACAGTACAACCACCAATACAATGAGATCTACAATGACATCAACAATGAAGAGAATACAACACTGAATGTTGGAGTGAATCATGAGGTTAATTTCAATTCTGTTGAAAATGTAGAAGACAATCAGGATGATGCAGAACCTGTCGAAACGGAAAGACGTGTAAGACATATACACAGATTTAGTTCCAGTGCACCAGATATAGCTGGGACTTCCGAGGGGAGGGCTAATGTAACTCCAGATGATTCTGATAATGCCATAACATGGGTTATTCCAGGAGCAGAATCATACTCGTTTGGTATTGGTGGAAGCAGAAACTTGGTTGAAGATGAACCTACAAGCATGATATATAAAGGCCAATTTTTTCCAACGAAAAAGGATTTGAATAGACTAGTAAGCCATTTTGCAATGCGGCAGAACTTCGAGTGGAAGGTGAAAAGGTCCAATAAGACAACATTACATCTAGTTTGTTTGATAGGAAATTGTACGTGGAAGTTAAGAGCAGTGAGGAGAGATGAATGCACATACTTTCAAGTAAGAAGTTTTGTCAATGAACACACTTGTCCGTTAGAGGAAATTCATCGCCGGTACCGATAAGCTAGTGCAGTCATAATTGGAGAAGTTACTGCACCTAGACTTCAACAACAAGATGGTCGACTAATGCGTCCGAAGGACATAATCGCTGACATGAAATCAATGTATGGAATCCAAATCATGTACAGTAAGGCACACGCCGCCCTCGATTATGCGTTGTCACTGACATATGGAACGCATGAGGAAACCTTCCAACTGCTTCCATCATTAGGTTACGTTTTGGAACAACAAAATCCCGGTACAATCACTGACTTACAGTGCGACGAAAATGGTAAATTTATGTACTTCTTCATGTCGATTGGTGCCTCACTTAGAGGATTCCGGACGTGTATACGTCCAGTCATTATCGTTGATGGTACCCATTTGAAGGGACGATTTCGGGGTACAATGTTTGTTGCAACAGCACAAGATAGGAACGAACAGGTGTATCCAATTGCTTTTGGGTACGGTGACTCAGAAAACAACCTTTCATAGGAATGGTTTTTGGATTGCTTGAAGGGTGCCCTAGGTCATATTGATGAGCTAGTTTTCATTTCCGATAGGCATGCAAGCATTGAAGCAGGGATTTCTAAAGTGTTCCCTTATGTCACCCATACAATATGTTGCTGGCATTTTGCTGAAAATATCAAAAAGCGATTTCATAGGAAGGATGTTGCGGCAATAATGGACAAAGCAGCCCGCACATACACCGAGTTTGAATATAACCAGTATATGGAAGAGTTAAGAAACTTGCACCAGAATGCATATGATTATGTAATTGATGTCGGTCCACACAAGTAGTCTCGTATACACTGTCCGGAAAGAAGGTATAGGGTGATGACAACTAATGCTGCAGAATGCATAAACTCATGCCTAAAATTTGCACGCCAACTGCCTGTGTTGACTCTGGCTGAGTTCATTAGGAATATGCTGCAACAGTGGTTTCATGATCGCTATAGAGCTCCACAAACCATGCGTCATCAGTTGACTGACGTAGCACATCTTGTGCTCTTAAAACGTGTGGAGAAGTGTGGTTATTTGACCGTAAATCTAGTCGACTAGAACATTTTTCAGTCAAGCGATCTGGAAAACAGTGGACTGTTGACTTAGCCCAGAAGACTTGTACTTGCAAAAAATTTCAAATGGATCATTTTTCATGTTCTCACGCCCTTGCGGTGGCACAGTACATCACTGAAACTTGGACTTCACAACTTTGAAAACCTACTGATCATTTTCTCGGTGATGCTGATAGTTTTCAATGTTTTTTACAGGGAGCGAAACTTGGAATTCACAACTTTGTGTGCGGACTACTACAAGAGACAAATACTTATTAACGCGTACTCGGTTCCTATTATGCCGGTGGGCCATCCTTCCTCTTGGGTTGTGCCATCTGACATTGCTGAGAGGGTGATTTTGAATCCAAACTCCAGGAGACAAGCAGGACGCCCAAGGGCTGGTCACCATGTATCGTCTTCGGAGAGGACAACTACACAATCCTATAGAAGATGTGGACAACCAGGGCATAATTCCAGGAGATGTCCTAATCCACCTATGATTAATGAAGGTACAAGAAGTGCTGTTCCCGATGAATACCGCCGCAAGTGTATCATCTGCCATTCAATTGGACACAACAAACAAATGTGCCCTAACATTGACTCTAATAGGGAATGAATGACAAAGTTTTGATCACATTGAAAACTTTTGGAAGTGCATCAGATTGTAATAATTTGGAATTGCAATAATTACTTATTAATGAATGAATTAATATTAATGAATGAATAATGAACGAATTAATATTCATGAATTAATTACATGTCTGTGTATATATAAAATGGTAATATATAAAAAATCACTTAGCGGGCCTAGAGTTAGAAAAAATCTTCACAGCCATTTTTTCTCGAATGATCCCTATGTCGTCCTCTGACCAATCAAAAGGCCTTCGTTTCGCCAGTGTGTACTCGATAAGTCTCAAAGTATGGGGACCACAGTTACCTCTGCAATTCGGTACATAAAACACCATTAGAAATCGTTCATAAAGAATATCTAAACACTTGAATGAAATAGAATGTCTTACGATTTCTTTTGTTGGGGGACTGTAGAAGTATGCACCAGGCTGACCGAGAAGGGATTATTTTCCCGAGGAAACGCCCGACGACCAGCTCATCGTGCTGTGTGGAACCCCGCGTCACTCAACATGGAGGCTAAAAACCACTGTAATGGCCGGACCTGCTGGTGCCTGATCTGATAAGGGACTTCCTGTCTCCAAGGGTCATAAATGTCAATCTTCCCGCAACAAAGGTCGTCGCTCACCACCAGCCAATGTTGGGCCCCAATATTGCACGGAATCAGCACCTGTAATAGTTTGCATGCCGTGTTAGCTGAGGATATACGAACAATTTTTTTTTAAATCATCTCCATCATGTAACACTTGCCTGGTCAACCTCGTGCCATGGGTGGTTTCCACTCGTGGTTGCTCCACGAACTGTCAGAAGGTCTTCTTCCAACCATCGGAACTGTAACACATTCCACCTTGCCGTGGTCACTGCACCGTGCGAATCACGAGGCATCATCCTCTCCCACATGTACAACATAAGTGGCTGTACAAGCATTGACAATATTTTGTTATTAATACAGAAGCTGAAAATCTGATTTGATTCCCAAATGTTATACCTACTTACATAAAATTGTGTATCCAACACGTTGATCCTCTGTTTGTACATATTGTGGAATCCTCGCTGACGCTTGCGAAGAATATTGAGGTATGCATCCATATGTTGACAAACAATAAAACCACCATAATTGTTAACAATTCAACAATACTTACACAAACGTTAATACAAAATTTAATAAGTATGTACCGTGTCCTCCAAGTCCATGAAGTTGGACTGCATACGAACGAACCATTCCGCCGTAACTGGTGCCAGCACGTCCACATCACGTCTGTTTAATGATTGAATTACCATAGCTATACATAAATTAGAATAAACAAGAAATGTACATCCATTTGTATTATAAAAAGTTGGACTCACTGTTCCCCGTTGATGTTCCTCTTGAAGGCCTTGTATGCCGCAAGGTGGTCAGCGTCCACTAGTCCGAGGGGGTCAAAAATGTGTTCCACGGACTCGGGCCGTGTCCTCAACCTCTTTGGACGGCATGGATCTGTGTAAGGGCTCACCAACTGCCATCCGTGCTTACCTAAACGCTTCGATGTATTGACCGGGGGAGGGGACCGCTCCGACGGCACTGACGTGCTGGGTGGGGGAGGGGACCGCTCCGACGCCACATACGTGCTGGGAGGGGGAAGGGACCGATGTGGCTGAATCGATGTGCTAGGAGGAAGGGGGATCGATATGCTGCCAGGTGGGGGGATCGATGTACTGGGAGGTGGGGGGAACCGTTGAGCCTGGGTGGACCCAGATATGACTGCTGTACGTGAACCAAACCTGCTTTCGCTGGTATGCGACTGAGTTTCCCTCTTCGGACCTACCATGCCGGTAGGCGGGTCCTGACTACGTCGAGCTGTCATGTCTGTCCCCCCCCCGTAAACCTATCAGTTTGCCCTCCAAGACTAAATAATAGATCATGAGGCGGGGGGACATCCCGGTGTGTCCGCATGGTCGAACCTTGAAGCCCCCAGATCATATCCAGTAACAATCGGTGTTGTTGTTGATGATCCTCATCACTCTTCCGGATCATATCCAACAACTCCAAGTGTTGACGTTGTCGATCCTCGTCACTCTACCAAAGGGCTTCACGCACATCGTTCAACATATCGGCCCAAGGAGCCTGAAATCATGTCTACATTGTTAGTAAAAAACTATCAGCACATGTTAATAAAAAACACTAAACTTTGTTTTCAACTTACCTCTCCATCACGTCCAATGCCCCTACGGGATTCCCCTATAGATGTACCATGTCCGGGGGTGGAAAACCGAACCCACCTATGCCTATGCCTTTCTCGTTGAGGGTTTGTCTCATATCCCTCACTGTCACTGGGCCTCAAACCCCCAGCAGCGGGCTCAGATCCCTCACTGTCAATGGTCCAGTCTGTACCATCGATCCTGCCTAAGGTGGTCTGATCAGGGACCTCAGGCGGCATATCATCCATGTCATCTTCTACATACAGGCTCCCCCCTCGTCTAGCCAGGCATAGTACGGTGATTGTCTCTCAGCTGGTGTCGGCACCTGTTCCTTGATCGCAAACATCTGAAATATTAGTTAGAACAATGTCATTGTACAAATACTAACTAATAAAAACATTAACAAAATAAATACATACTCTGGCTTTGAAAATCTTTGCTAGCTTCTTCCCTCTCGGTTGTTTGGTCAACTCCCACTTCAAAATACGGGGAGTCAGATCAGTAACCCTCTAGGCACTGACCTCTTTGGCCAAAGCAGGGATCACCACCAAAGCAAATATCTGCATCAAAGATAAATACGATAAGTATCCATACAATTTTGGGCACCAACAATAAAGTACAATTTATAGTTCGAACTTCTTACCAATAGGGCATGAGATAGACCATATATGTTGTAGGTCTCCACCCTGTGTACGTCAGCGCCCTTTTCCTGTTGGCGTAGCTCGAACCTGTCTCTTCGCCAGTCAAACGCATGCTTGAATGAGTAAATAGAATGCCTGTACACGTGGGCACCCCACGGGAAATCATCGAGCTCCTCAACCAGCTGAAACTGTCAAACTGGAATCTTGAATCTCTCATCCACCCCCATCAGTATCTAGTTCAGCATATATAAGAGGCAGAGCTTGACAACATCGTACGCCTTTCCAAAATCTACGCTGGTGACAACACCCCTAATCTGCTCCAGCGACACCTCCTCGGCTCCAGGAAAGTACCGCTCATGTATGCCATTCTCCACTGCTGCATACATGGTGGTCTCTGGTACAACTCCAAACCACAGTCAGGTGATCAGGCAAAATTACACCTTCGAAAACCTCACCGACTGGTTTCCTAACATGAAGTGCATCTCATCTGTTGGGCCGTTATGATAAAGCTCCCTCAAAAGCAACCGATGAATAATACCACCGGAAAACTTCATCTCCCTATGCATCGTTAGGAAATACCCGAAACATGACGCCATGAACCGCCGACGGTCATCATCTGCAAATTCTACAGGGACACGGTTCAAGGCATCGTCTTTATGGGCGAGGGCATCAAAATGGTTGTGTCGTGTCAATTTGCCCTCGTACCAGTATCCTTTTGGAGTTTTAAGTGAATCCCTCAACCTAATTCTCATCTGCAATGTAACAGAAATACAACATCATTAAACAGAACAAATAAAAAAGCTCGAACCCTTTCAAAAAAGCTCGATTCCTTTTAAAAAAGGCTCGATCCCTTTCAAAAAAAGCTCGTTCCCTTTCAAAAAAGCTCGATTCCTTTTCAAAAAAGCTCGATCCTTTTAAAAAAAGCTCGATCCCTTTCAAAAAGCTCGATCCCTTTTAAAAAAAGCTCGATCCTTTTTAAAAAATGCTCGATCCCTTTTCAAAAAAACTCTATCCCTTTCAAATAGGCTCGATCAATTCAAAAACAGCTCGAACCTATTCAAAAAAGCTCGAAACATATTCAAAAAAGCTCGATTCCTTTTCAAAATGGCTCGATCCAATTCAAAAAATGCTCGATTCATTTTTAAAAAAGCCCAATCCCTTTCAAAAAAGCTAGATCCTTTTAAAAAAAAGGCTCGATCCCTTTTCAAAAAAGCTCGATCCCTTTCAAATACGCTCGATCTAATTCTAAAACAGCTCAAACCTATTCAAAAAAGCTGGAAACCTATTCAAAAAAGCTTGAAACCTATTCAAAAAAGCTCGATTACGCTCGATCTAATTCTAAAACAGCTCAAACCTATTCAAAAAAGCTCGAAACCTATTCAAAAAAGCTCGATCCCTATTCAAAAAAGCTCTATCCTTTTCAAAATGGCTAGATCCAATTCAAAAAAAGCTCGATTCCTTTTCAAAAAAGCTCGATTCCTTTTCAAAAAAGCTCGATTCCTTTTCGAAAAAGCTCGATTTACCAAAACCTAATTTTCACAACAACAAAAACTCGACTAAACAAATAAGCTCGATTCTCTTGAAAAAAGTCTCGATAATCCAGATTTCATCTTCCTCACCTGATATTCAATAAAATGCACAATTTAAGTCATTCAGACAAAAATACCCCGAAATATTAAAACAGTGAGGAAGTTATCATTTTCAAAGTCAGAGAGAAGCAACAGTCAAACCGACTGGAAAATAATCGACGGTGAAATGACCGGAAGAGCTGCGATTGACAAAGGTAAGATTGATTATTTTTCCTCGTTTTTGTTGTTGTTAACTTGCATTACATGTTAGAATTGAGTTTTGTTGATAGGAATTGTAGAAACCGGTTAAAATAGAGATGTGAGAATGGTTGTGGTTTAGGTTAGGGTTTGTAATTTAACATACATTAGTAAAGTGGTGATATTTGCACAACACACCCCTCAAATAGTGCCAATAATTTTTTGACCCCAATTGCCAGGTGGATATCCGAATAGGCATTCAGAAAATATTTTACAAGACATAGCCGAAGAAGAAAACCCTAGTAAGCAGATGTTGAATAAAACCTACTCAGGGTCAATCAACGTTATATACTACTCGAGATCAGTTAACGACACTCGGGACTGGTAAAATGACGCTTCTACTCGGGCTCAAATGATGTTACTCGGGACCAGCTGGTATTATCCTTGCTCAGGATAAATATGAAAAAAACTGAATAAAAAGCCTAGTGCCTAGTTCACACAGATTAGGTCATTAAAATACATAGATATCCATCAGGAAGGAATCCAAAAGAGAACATAATACTAAGCTGAAAGGGTTCCCAATTAGGCAACAACTCTATTTCTTTAAAAAGACTACACTCTTATATAAGGAAACAAATCCAAATTGGACTGCATTACTAGAATCTCATTCGACTTCAATACAAGACTCCGAAACAGGAAAGAAGACAATCAGCTTCAAACAAGTAAATAATTGTAATTAAATACAAAAATCTATTACGTGAACAAAGCAGATTAGAGCTCTAGAAACATATAAATAGACCCATAATCTCGCCAAAAAAGATATAGACAACAATCATAGAAAAATACAGAGAGAAGAAAGAGAGATCGAGAGCTTGTAACATCATAAATTCATAGTGGATTTTGGCTCGGTTGATCATTCAATCACCCGTGGACGTTTCTCCAGTCATCGGAGTTTTACCACGTAAAAAACTCGACCTGTTTACTTTCTCCTCCTCTCTCTTTGAAATCATAGATGAAATCCAATCCTTGTTGGCTTTTCTGATAAAATCCAGAATTCAACGTCAACAATTGGCGCTAGAAAGAGGGGCGACTTTGAACCTTCAACTTGATTAAAAGCAATGGCAGGAAGCAGAAGCAGTTTCGGGGATGTCCAAAAATCTCTGGATAACTTCCATGTTGGCAGTACCTCACAGGATCTCACTATAACAACAGAAAACCAACCTACATTCCTGGCAGGGATCCAGCAAGTTCCTCCAACCAGTGGAGATCAGACACAACGTTTTCGAGAAGCGTTGCAACAACTGGTGGCAGACGCAGCAAAGGAAGGATTTGATATGCTGGCTATAGAAGCACAAACTCCTAACCTCCCACCTGCAAGGCTCCGTTCGGTGGTAGTAGGGCCAGAAATAAATACACCAGAAGTCGGAAGGAACCTTACTTTAATCAAACAGGCTGGACGTGAAACACCTGAAGAGGAACGATCAAGCCAGAAGTAGAGCCAGGATCAGACAGTCTGTACTAGACACCGTAAACATAACCGACACAGGGATCGGTCGTCATCAGAAGACAGCGATCGGCACCATCACAAGCGTCATCATGGAATCATACGTGAAACCCGGTATCAAAGTGAAGAACCTGAAAGAGGAATGACAATCACCCAGCGGTTCAACCATCAGGAAATACCGGTGGGAAACAGGGACGTTGTAATCCAAAGCCTAACTCGAGAAATCGAGAACAATAGGTGACAGATGGACGCGTTGGTCAGACGTTAAGGGTGTAACGATTTATCTGATGACGATTCTGACAGTCCATTCACCAGGGAAATCCTTCGGACCCCATTCACAGAAAGGTTCAGGATGCCGCACGTGGAGCAATTCAAGAAGGACACAGACCCAAAGGAGCACGTCAGACGCTATAAAAGTGCTATGGCTCAGTATGCCCATAGTGATCCCTTACTGTGTCTCAACTTTCCACAAACTTTAGGAGACATGGGCTCAAGATGGTTTGAGAGATTGCCCCCAGCAAGCATTGAAAGTTTTAGTGAACTAAGCAGGAGCTTCTCAAGGTAATTCCTAAGCAATGTTCACAGGAAAAAGTCAGTGGCTCACCTTTATCAAATAAAGCAAGGGAAAGATGAGTCGTTGAAGAAATACCTGGGGAGATTTGGCCAAGCAGTATCAGAAATTGGTAGTGCAAACGATGAAACAATAATTGTTGCATTCATCAACAACCTGCGGAATGGACGACTATCTTTCGATTTAAGAAGAGCCCGTCTGACCAGGTATGCAGATATGATGGACATGGCAGGAGGGTATGCATTTGCCGAAGAAGAAGAGTTAGCCACTGGAGGAAGCTATATGCATGGAGGAAAACCCGAGGAGGACGTCGAGTCCAAGGTACAAAACCAAAAAGGAAAATAGAAAGGAAACAGCAAAGAAAAGAGCAATGACGGGTGTAATACCGAACAGACCAAGGGAAAATACAAAGGCAGATACACCAACTACACCCCTATTCGGAAAAAAACAGGAGGAAATCCTGGCCATTATGGAAACAAATAATATGGTACAAGAGCCACACCATCAATCTCAGTTTGCTCGGTGAGACACAACCAAATACTGCAGGTTCCACAAGGGAACCGGTCATGAGACTTTCAAGTGTTACCAACTCAGAAATTACATAGAAACCCTCATTCGGGAAGGACATCTACAAGATGTGGTCTTAAAAAGGGATGAAAAATCAGAAGCGAAGAAAGAGATCAGGGCCGATCACAGCTCTGGTCGAAATCAAAAGGCCAGTCCAGAGGCCAATCAAGTAATACATACGATCTTTGGAGGACCATCCACTGGAAGAATTAACCGAGAGCGAACTCAGGAAATCAGAGAAGTAGTAGAAGCAAGAAATAACTTTGATGTAAACTCGGCCAAGCCAGACCCGAAGAGGGTAAAGGAAGGATGGGACCCAATAAAATTCACAGAAGCAGACTCACATGGCGTCGATGTTCGGCCAAATGACGCCTTGGTAATAAGTGCCTGGATTGGTCACCGGAAAGTCAGAAGAATCCTGATAGATAATGAAAGCTCAACAGACATTCACAATGTAGCCGACTACGATCAACTCAGGTTAGATCGAAAGGACCTACAGCCCTTCCATACCGAGGATTCGGGGGATTTGAGGTCAGGTCACTCTGGACGGTAAAACTACCTGTGAAGATTGGAGTGGCACCTTGCAAGAGAACTGTATTGCTCGACTTTGTGGTGGTAGACTTGGACAATTGGCCATATAATGCACTATTGGGATGACCATTCCTGAATAAAACTAAGGCCGTAACAGCCACTTATGCCTTAATGATAAAATTCCCGACCAAACAGGGGTCGGGGTAGTCAGGGGATCCCAAGAGATGGCCCGAAGAGCTAACATGTCAGTATACAAGGACAAGAATGGACAGGTTTGTGCTATAACACAGCAGAGTCAGAACGAAAACCCACTATCATTCAAATTCGATCCAAGGGAAGAGCCGAATGAATCCAAAACTGAACCGGTTGAAGAAATCACCTTGAAAGAAGATGAACCAGACAAAAAGATCAAGATCGGGGCCAACTTGGAAGAAAGAGTCAAATAAAGCCTCATTGATCTACTTAAAGAATACAGGGATGTGTTCGCTTGGCGTCATAAAGACATGGTCGGGATAGATGCTCGAATAATATCTCACCATCTCACAGTAGATCCGAATGCAAAACCGGTGATACAAAAGAGAAGATCATTCAATCTTGAAAGAAGTCAGGCAATCAAACAGGAAATAGAGAAGCTACTCATTGTAGGATCGATTAGAGAGGTCAATTACCCTCAATGGGTGGCTAATGTAGTCCTCGTTCAAAAGAAGAATGGACAGTGGAAGATGTGCGTAGATTTCACGGATCTGAACAAGGCATGCCCGAAAGATAGTTTCCCACTTCTGAGGATAGATCAGTTGGTGGATGTTACATCAGGCCATGAGCTGCTCAGTTTCATGGATGCCTATTCGGGATATAACCAAATCCGGATGCACAAGGCTGACGAGGAAAAAACAGTGTTCACAACTGATCAGGGTTTGTACTGTTACACAGTAATGCCCTTCGGATTAAAAAATGCAGGAGCAACATATCAAATGCTGGTCAACAGAATCTTCGCATGGAAAATTGGAAGGGACATGGAAGTATACATTGATGACATGCTGACCAAGAGCATCACGGCAGACAAGCACACTTCAGACTTGCGGGAAACATTTGATGTCTTGAGGAGATACCAAATGAAGCTAAATCCGAACAAGTTTTTATTTGGGGTTCCTTTAGAAGATTCCTGGGTTTTCAAGTTCACCAGAGAGGAATCGAAGGCAATCCCTAGAAGATCCAGGCCTTACAAAAAATGACTTCACCGAGGACACTCAAAGAAGTACAGCGTCTAACAGGATGTTTGGCTTTTTTAGGAAGATTCATCTCAAAAGCCACAGATAGATGTGCACCCTTTTTCAAAGTAATTAGAAAAGAGAAAGGACTTGAATGGAATGAAGAGTGCGAGCACGCATTCTTAAAAATTAAAGAATATTTAGAACAGGCTCTCATTCCTTCAAAACCTCAGATGGGGGAGACACTCCAACTGTACTTATCAATTACAGAACTGGCAGCAAGCTCAGTCCTAGTCAGAACAGAAGGAGTACAAAAGCCAGTGTACTACACCAGCAAGGCACTTCTACCAACTGAGGTTGGATATTCACAGGTAGAAAAAATGGTCCTGGCACTAGTTTCAACAGCAAGGAAGCTAAGGCCATACTTTCAGGCTCATACAATCCAGGTTCTCACCGATTGCCCATTGAAGCAGATTTTACAGAAACCAGAGATTTCAGGTAGATTAACCAAATGGACAATCGAGCTAAGTGAATTCGATATCCACTACATCCCCAGGACATCTCTCAAAGGGCAACCAGTGGCAGATTTTATAGCAGAATTCACATAACCGAACTTGGAAGAAAAAAAGATGTTGGGTAAAAGTTTCACATGGAAACTGTATGTTGATGGCTCTTCAAGCACTCATGGTAGCGGGGCAGGGATTGTAGTATGCACTCTGTAAGGAGATAATGTCGAATGTGCCATGAGGTTTGACTTCAAAGAAACTAACAATCAAGCCGAGTACGAGGCGCCACTAGCTGGACTTAGAGTCTGTATAGCTCTCGGGGCAGATAAGGTCGAGATATTCAATGATTCACAGGTAGTTGTCAACCAAGTTCTTGACGAGTACCAAGCCAAGGATGAAGGCATGATAGCCTACCGTGACATTGTAAAAAAACTCCTTCAGAGATTTAAAGAATATAAGATTTCCCAGATCCCAGGGAGGAGAATGAAAAGGCAGACGCATTAGCAACAACCACAATCAGGCCAAAGACTATTCTGGTTGCACATCTCCTTAAACCGAGCACAATTGAACCAAGAAACTTGGAAATTTTAGAAATCCAAACACCGTCAGACGGTTGGATGAATCAGCTAAAAAGGGTCCTGGAAGAAGGCATGCTCCTGAAAGATCTCTTACAAGAAAAACGTATCAGGTATAGATCATCCATGTACACATTCGTTGGAGGAGAACTATACAGAATGGGGTATTCCCGAATGCTCCAAAGATGTGTGTCAGAGGAAGATGCATATCGGATATTACAGGAAATCCATTGAGGAGTTTACGGAAACCACACTGGGGGTAAAAGTTTGGCACATAAGGTACTCAGGCAAGGCTATTATTGTCCTACTCTATTCTCAAATGCACAACAGTATTCAGAAAGTTGCAATACTTGCCAAAGGATTGCTAATGACATCCGACAGCCGACTGAACAGCTCAGAAACCTCACGTCCCCATGGCCATTTGCCATGTGGGGTTTGGATCTAATTGGCCCAATGCCAGCTGATCCAGGGGGTGGAGCGAAGCATGTCATAGTAGCCATTGACTATTTCACGAAGTGGGTAGAAGCTGAAGTATTAGTGCATATCACAGAAGCAAACACCATAAATTTCATGAAAAAGAATATACTTTATAGGTTTGGAGTCTCAAACACTATAATCACTGACAATGGCTCTCAGTTCGATAACCTGAAATTCAGACAGCTGTGTAAATAGTACCAGATTGCCAATTACTATGCCACACCTGCCCACCCTCAAACAAATGGGCAGGTGGAAGCAGTGAACAAAATCACCAAGCACACAATCAAAGCAAAACTGGATGCCAAGAAAGGAAGCTGGGTTAAAAAGCTTCGCGAAGTATTTAGACATATCGGACAACAACAAGAACATCAACAGGAGAGACTCTATTCACTTTAGCGTTTGGAACAGAAGCTGTTATCCCTATAGAAACATTGTATATGTCACCTCGGGTCAGGATATATGATGAAGATCAGAACGTTGATATGCTATTACAAAGTCTAGATGAGCTAGAAGAGAAAAGATAGAAATCCCAAATACTAAATATGGCATATCAGCAAAGAGTAGATCGCCACTACAACTCTCACGTTCGGGTCAGAAAATTCCAGTTAGGAGACTTGGTACTCAGGAATGTGTCATTGAACACGAAAAAAAAAGTTATAGGTTCCCTGGCTGACAAATGGGAAGGACCGTACAAAGTCGAAGGAATAGCTGGTCATTGAGCATATTGGATTGCACGACCCAATGGAGGGGTTTTACCCCGACCATGCAATGCCAAATATCTGAAGATTTTCTATCCTTAAATTATTTTTTGTTTTTTCTTCTAGTAAAGACAATTTTAGTTAAGGTAAATATTAGCTGTGGAATTTGAAACTTTATTGATTTTGTTGTTATGAATAAAAAATTAAACTCGGGATTTCCGAAAGAAAAGCATCGAACTTTGAATTTCCAAAAGAAAGCATATGATAATAAGAATATATGGAAGACAATCATGATAATAAGAACATGCAAATAGAATACTCGGGACCATTAAATCCCGAATGGGAGAAGAACCTCAAAGGAGCATGCAAGCCGAGCAAGGTCAAATGACCTTCATAAAAAGGCAAACCCGATGCACTAGCTCGGGACGTTATCGGAAAAAATTCAGGTGAAATGCGTAGCTGTGTTAAGCAATTCAAAAAGCTTAACGATTCGGCAAACCCTTGCACATAAAAACTGGGAGACGTCCTTGGTAATACGTAAGGACTCGAACGTATGATTATGGTGAGTCATGATGTAATGTTTGGGTAGCAACCGTGTATGAAACACAAGTATAAACTCATTTGTCTGTTTTAAGATGACACGGTTTATAATACTAGCCAGTTTAATAAAATACTTGGCATTAAAATTATTCGGGTGACAACCGGTTTAATAAGATACTCGGTGAAGTTACCTAAACATCAGAGTTAGCCAGTTTAATAAGATACTTGGCATTATTCGGGTGACAACTGGTTTAATAAGATGCTTGGTCAAGTTACCCGAACACCAGAAATAGCCCGTTTAATAAGATACTTGGCATAAAAATCGCAAGAGCCAGTTTAATAAGATACTTGGCGGTCAAAGCTATTCGAAAAATAACCTGTTTAATAAGATACTCGGTGAAGTTACCCGAACATTAGAGTTGAATAACATACTCGGCAACAGTCAAGAAATTTCTTTAGCAATGAAAACAGATCAAGACCATTCAGCTCAGAAAAGAAACTTTGGGATTTTATTAATCTCTCCAAAGAATTCTTTACAAAGAATTACAAATTTCTATAATTTTCTACAAATCTACAAAGAATTACAAAGAATTTTTTACAATCTTACAAAAATCAAGGCTGTGAGGATTTCGAGCCCTTGCCAATACTCGGGCCAGGCACCATCTCGTACTCGTGGAGCAGACTTTCGTTAGAAGGCCAAGCAATTGTGTCAACTTAGTCATCCATCCATTGGCTGTAATCCTCTCCTGGAATCGGCCATACATCAGGCTCTACACCCTTCACGACCGACTCTTGACTGGCATAGAAGGTTGAGAGGGAGTGTTCAGATGGAATCTCTAAATGTATAGGATGGGGCTCTTTACCTCGGCAGCAGTAGTAAGCTCTCCATTCCTTCATCTGAGTTTGAAGAGACTCCAAGGAACGATCCACATGATGTTTGATTGACAGCTCCTAATTGGTTCGGGTCTTCTCAGTTGCCCGATTCTTGACTTTAAAGAATTCGCCAGCTGAAATCAGCCCTCGTTGAAACTCCCGAAGTAGAAGAGCATCGTAGTCAAGGGATCTTTTGAAACGATCCACACCCTGTACTTTAAGTTCCAATCTAGCCTCTCGGGATAAGGATTCGACTGTCAATGCTTGGCACTCTAGATCTTCAATTTTCTTCTCATACGCCGACTTAGACTACTCCGCCTCCTGCTCGGCCTTGAGCATTGATTCCTGGACAGAAGACAATAAGTTATGAAGTGATGTTGCTTTCTCTTCTGCAAAAGAAGCCCTCTCATCGGCCTCCATCTGCTTTGCCAGATAGTGGTCGGAAAAAACTTGTGCAGATCCAACCTCCTGCTGGCTGCTGATAAGCCGTTTCGACCCGAGCACGTCAATCCTCACTTTCCTTTAGCTGAGCTTCTAGACGCCTTATTCTATCAGCTTGATGTTGCTGTGTCTGAACTAGCTCAGCGAATTCGGCCACAATCTACAAAAAAGGTTTAATTAAAAATCTGAAAATTGGGCAAACAAACAAAACAATTACAGAAAAGGGTAACTTACATAAGATGTACCATTGAAAAAATTCTGAAGACGGTCAGTCAGAGAGCCATCTCGGAAACACCTCCAACGGTCGTCTCCTATAAAAGCCCGACCAGATGAAATCTCCCACAGCATATCCTAGGGAGAAGGATGTGAAGGAACTCCCGAGGGTTCAATCCCCAGATCTTCAACCTCGGAGGGATGGGAACCCCTGTTCGGCTCCGAAGCCTCCACATCCGCCAATGCTCCAACATCAGCACTCGAGTAAGTCTCAGCCACAATATCTTCAACCCTGGAGTCGATGAAAGAGACCACCCGAGGAACCTTGAGAGGAAGAGTTGGAGAGTTGATTGCCTTCCGTTTCTCACCCCGAGAACGGTGAAAATTGGGATCAGTTGAGGGATCCTCTTAAGTATCATCCCGGAAGGCTTTAAAAAATTTAGAACCTATGGGTACCTGTCCCGTAAAGGTATTACCTCCATCACCAGCATCAGTTCGCTCGGCAGGTCCTCATTGAGACCTTCACTCTGCCCCTGCCCGTCGCCAGACAGCTGAGTATCGGTCGGGCTAATTGGACCACTAGTTTCCCCAGCCGTCGGTTGAAAAATGTCCTTAGGGACATCTTTGGGAACTTGCTCTTCAACCGCATCAGTCTCCTCGTTGGACTCAGGCGGGCGATGCCTTCATTGCCTTGATGAGAAGCTTCTTTCCGACTCGTCTGAATAATTGACTTCACTTGGCGAGCCTGAAGATCGCAGAAGACGTCCGTATCATACACTTGGAAGAAAAAAGAAACCGCGTCAGAATGCAAAACAAAAATATATAATGAATGGAAAAAGTTACAAAAATCGCTTACATCGCCTGCGATAGCCCGAAATCTTTTCAAAAAAGCCGAACTCAATCATCTTCGACTCAACGAAGAGATAAGTATTGCTCCTCTTCTCCAAAGTGCGAACCGCTGCCCGAGCAAGTCTGGTCATCTCCGTATCGCTGTACTCGATTTTCTTCTTGTTCCACATCTCGGGGGAACAGAAGAAACGGAGGACCTTCAACATCGTCCGAGTACCCCCAGCTGAAACAATAACCTCAAGCCCGAGACTCCCTCCGGTGGAAAACCAACTATTCTTCCAGAACTTGTTGGACGTAGGAAATCCCCATATAAAACCCCTCTTTTTTGGGTCATCGAAGATATCAGCTTTTCGACTCACTTTTGTCCCTTTAGGGACCCAGCAATCCGACGAATTAGACATGTGGAAGTAAGTCCCTGACTTGCCCGATTGCCTCAGTGTAAAGAAGTGCCTGATTTCATTCGGGGATGGCGGTGTTAAGTTTATCCGGTTGTACATGTTCCATATGCACATCAAAATTTTGTAGCTATTCGGGGCCAGCTGAGCCGAAGCAATCCCTGCTTCAGCCAAAAACCAGACAACGAATGGCTGTAAGGGAAGAGTGATGCTGCAACAGAGCATGGACCCGTAGATCGCCACCATACCCAGGGGAGGATTCCACGCAGCTCTATCACCCGCTGGAATTAAAGTGACCGAGTTGGGCAAATCGAATCGGGAATGATACTTTTCTATTTCATTTGCCCCGACTACGTTCGACTCGGTATCAAATCCACTCGGGCGAGTAGCAGAGAAAGAAAGGCGAGGTGTTCTGAACGTCTCTTCAACGTCATTCTCGTTGACAGTCTGCTCTCTGATCAGAATATCTCCCGAGTTGTGCTTACGGACTTCACTTCTACTTTGATGTTTTCCAATCCTTCGAAAAGGTACCCTGTGATCAGAAATATCAGAATCAGAACTCGATACATGGCTAAAAGTGACGTCAGGAAGAAGCCTAGAAACATCAACTTCTAAAAATGAAGGTTCATCATCAGGGATTTCCCCCAGTAATCTTCTAATGCAAGAAACCAACTGGAAATCCCCACTTTCTAATGCATCAAGAGCGGCATTAAAAAGACGATGACGGGAAGATGGCTCCATTAAAACTAACCTTGAATAAAGTCTAATGCAAGATCTTCAATGGAAAGTCACGACCTTCTGCGTAAAGAAATATGGGTTTAAGAAAAATAATTCTGCTGAGAAATCTCTAAGAATGAACCAACTCTGTCTCAGTGAAGAATTTAAAGAAATTAAAGCACGAAACCCTAGATCTTAAGGGGGGAAAACAATGATAAGGATTTATGACGTAGGCGGTACACGGGGAAGCGCGTGAGTCATTTCTCATAAATGATATCGAAAAACGAAAAGGCAAGAGACACGTGTCAGAAAGAAAGCTGGCTTTCACCGTTAGAACTCCAAAAGGTCGCCATCATTAAAGATCTCGTGTAAGCAGGTAAATCGAATTTGCAGGGTCATCATTAAAACACGTCATTATGACAAGATATTTACTCGGGTGCTGCAAAGATATTGAAAACTAATTAAAATACTTTTGCCCGAAGAAACCTTGTTCAGTAAAAATATTTTAAGGGGGTATTGTCATATGTGAATTTTATCGCCTGAACACGTCATCAACAAAAAGGATAAATTGCCATGTGGATATCCGAAAAGGCATTCAGAAAATATCCTACAAGATATCGCCGAAGAAGAAAACCCTAGTAAGCAGATGTTGAATAAAACCTACTCAGGGTCAATCAACGTTATATACTACTCGGGATCAGTTAACGACACTCGGGACTGGTAAAATGACGATTCTACTCGGGCTCAAATGATGTTACTTGGGACCAGCTGGTATTATCCTTGCTCGGGATAAATATGAATAAAACTGAATAAAAATCCTAGCGCCTAGTTCACACGGATTAGGTCAATAAAATACACAGATATCCATTATGAAGGAATCCCAAAGAGAACAAAATACTGAGCTAGAAGGGTTCCCAATCAGGCAACAACTCTATTTCTTTAAAAAGACTATGCTCTTATATAAGGAAACAAGTCCAAATTGGACTGCATTACTAGAATCTCATTCGACTTCAATATAAGACTCCGAAACATGAAAGAAGACAATCAGCTTCAAACAAGTAAATAATTGTAATTAAATACAAAGATCTATTACTTGTACAAAACAGATTAGGGCTCTATAAACATATAAATAGACCCATAATCTCGCCAAAAAAGATATAGACAACAATCATAGAAAAATACAGAGAGAAAAAAGAGAGATCGAGAGCTTGTAACATCATAAATTCATAGTGGATTTTGGCTCGTTTGATCATTCAACCACCTGTGAACGTTTCTCCGGTCATCGGAGTTTTACCACGTAAAAAACTCGACTTGTTTACTTTCTCCTCCTCTCTCTCTTTGAAATCACAGCTGAAATCCAATCCTTAATGGTTTTTCTGATACAATCCAGAAATCAACGAAAAACACCTATATTTTCATAACTTCTATTAAAAAAAATAAAAAATTGATCATTAGAGAAACCAATTTGTTTTTCTATGAAAAGTTAAAGACTTAATTGATATTTGTGAAAAATATTGACACTAAAAGATCAAAAAAAAAAAAGGGCAATTACCAGGATTTTTTTTTTTTAAGTATGGATCTTATTTAGTATTTAGTAATGTAGTAAAATATATATCCAAAGGAGAATGATACTAAATAACTAAATAAGTCCAATTACATTTTTATAATACTTAAAAAAAATACAATAAAATTGAAATTAATCACATGGTTGATAGGTAATTAGATATCATTTATTTTAGAGGAAATAACTAAGTAGCTCAAAAATAATATGTTTTTCGAATTTTATCCACTTCCAAACAAGAAATAGTTATATTGTTGTAACTTTTAGTCCCTGAAGTCATATAAATATCCCTCTGACTATTAATTTTAAATAAAAAAACTGAAAATTCGTTTGGTTTGTTACACCCCTCCATTGACAAACCTCTATTTGCATAATTATGCACAGACCACCGACAAGGCGACACTGGACGTCTTTGGACAGACCTATATTTTGTTTTTGTTTTTTAAAATTCAAAATTCATTATGGGTATTTTTATTCAATAATAATAGATTTTTTTTAAAGTTAATAAATTTAATGTTGCAAGGAAGAAAAAATAGTCCCTTTTTACTCGGCCCCTGATGAGCATTACCCCCCTTCTATGGATGACATGTATCCAAACACTGTTATCTATTATGATAAATTTACCCCTCCCTGGATACATGTCATCCATATGGGAAGGGGTAATGCTCACTCACCCTCAACCTCTCAAGGGAGTAAGTAAAAGTGAACTCAAGAAAAAATAGCTATTTTCTCATAGATGCATTTAGTTTTTGCACAAGTTTTCATATATCCAATCTAATGAAGGTCCAGCGAAGTTTTTTTTTTGTTATTTATTTCGCATATATATTGTGTTATTCATTTTTTAGATATTATTAGATTAAATAACCCATTTTTTCCACCAAAACACATTTCCATTCAAGTTGGAAATCTGAAAATGGCAAAACGGTAACTTGTAGGCCAAGTTTTGTTTATGTTTTGATCAAATGCATCGATTCTTTCTATCTATTTTGAAAATTGTCGGATACCTCAGATTTTGTTAAAAGATTTCACATGAGTCCCTAATGTTTTTTGAAATGCTACATATTTTAACATTTTTGACATATTAATACTTTTAGGGGTCATTTGGTTTTTTGTATGAAGACTGAATAGTCCATAATTTTTCTAAATATTGAATATGGACTGAAATCTGAACTTGAATGACATGTTTTTATTTTTCTCACATCTGAATATATTGTTAACACGTTTATTTTTTAAAAGTAAAATTATCTTAAAATAAGTAATTTTAGATTTATACCCATATTAAACAATTATACATATAATATGGAATAAAAAAAACCTAATAATAATAATTTGATATGAACACATATGATCATGATCTTCTTCTTCGATTACAAACAAACTTCATTTTTATTAAGAAAAGAAAAGTTTTTTTTTCAAAAAATAAAAGAGACAGCAGGAAAACTCACACAAAACACTCTAAAAATATATAAATACATCAACCTAATATCATAATAAAGTATTGATATTAAACACCAATATGAGAAGTTATTAGAGTTTTTATTTTATTTTTAAAGCTATTTAAAATAAACAGTATATTAAAATAAAGATTTCTATAGCATATATAATTATGATGAAATTGAAAATATGTTATATATGAGGATAAAATCGGAAGGAAAGATTTTGGATTGCATTTAATACAATTCAGTGATTTGCAAATTGCGATTAAGTGAAAAGTCAGGATTTTTACTTTTTATTTTAAGTTGTTTTTTTTTTTTTGTTTTTTTAAGTTGATTGACCATTTAAAAAAAACAACTTAATAATTATGATTTAGACCCATTAAATTTTAAGTAGAAAAAACAAATGATCCGTTAGTCTATATTATCATTTTATTTCACTATGTAGTTAGAACTTAAAAGTCATACAAAATCAATAATTGTTCATTCCCAATTGAACATCGTTTGTTATACTATTAGTAATGCTCACCGGTAATTCGAATTCCCGATGAATGGTATCAAAATCCAAAAATGATGATTTATTTATACGAATTTCAACATCATATTATCATAATTCTTTGTATCATTTATAATTATGTAGCCCTTTTGAGCTATGTTAATAAATGTAAAGTTGTATATTTTCATAATGTGCTAGTATAAACAAAATCATGCTATCAAATTTTTTTCGGCTAATCTTGGTAACCAAAAAAAAAGTGTAAAACGTGTTTGAAAGATAAAAGAGCGGTGCTTGATACACTCGATACCCTCAGCGAGTGTATCAGTCGCTCTTCTCAAATGGACAAATGTCCATTTAAATGATAAAGCAATATAAAAAATTAAAAACAAAGAGTAATGATAATGGCAATTTTGCTATTAATGGAAGATACAAAGAGACACATCACGTAAGGAACACGTCAGCGATCTACTCGCAAGTGTATTTAGCATTTTCCAAGAAAAATACATATATTAAAACGGAGAGGAAACTATATAATAAATTTGTTCTAATAAAAATTAACTCAGAACCTAAATTTTCACAACCAAAATTTTAATTCATTTTCATACTTCACAACCAATTTGCATTCCTTAACACTGTGTTTGAATTGGTGGAATATGAAAGAAATGAAAGGAAAGAAAAGATAAATGAAAAAAGGAATGGAAAGGAAAAGAAAGAAAGAGTTTTTAATTATTATTGTTTGGATGGTTACAAATAGAAAAGAAAGGAAAGGAAACCAATTTTATTTAGCGGAGAGAAATAAATAAATAAATACATTTTATTCTATATACGAAGACAATATTCTTTCAATAATTTGAATACCTAATATTAATAGGGTTAGTTTTGGGATATTGAAAAAAACATAAATTTTGGATTCCCTTCCCTCCTCTGAAATTTGGGTGGAAATCAAATTGGGTGATAAATGAAGAAAGGAATGGAAAGGAAAAGAAAGAAAGAGTTTTTAATTATTATTGTTTGGATGGTTACAAATAGAAAAGAAAGGAAAGGAAACCAATTTTATTTAGAGGAGAGAAATAAATAAATACATTTTATTCTATATACGAAGACAATATTTTTTCAATAATTTGAATACCTAATATTAATAGGGTTAGTTTTGGGATATTGAAAAAAAACATTAATTTTGGATTCCTTTCCCTCCTCCTCTGAAATTTAGGTGGAAATCAAATTGGGTGAAACAAGAAGATATTATTCTCTCATTTTACTTCACTTCCCTTCCCTTCATTTTCCTTTAATTTTTCTCTCATTTATAATTCAAACAAGATATTAGAAATCTATCTAAACTATTTTCTTTCTTTTCTCTAATATTCCATCAACCCAAATATAGTGTAAAAGAAACTGAAAAATATATTTGAAATTAATATTTAGAAGAGAAGTTAGGGTTTGAGAAATATTATATGATAAACATGAAAATCAAACAAATAATAGAAAACTGATTAATAGTTTGTGGGTGTACTTGCAAACTATTTAGATGATGTTTAGTTACCATGGTGGAATGATAATTGAAATGGTAATATGAATAAGAATGAGGATTGAAAGGAAAAGAAAACTGACTTCTTTGTTTGGTTGAGAATTTAGAATTAGTCTTTGAATTGATATTATTTTATTTGGTTGACAACCGAATGAAATGGAACTAATGGTATTTTAAGCAAAATGTCTCTAATTACAAAATATTTATAATAACATGATATATTATGGATAATAATAATAATAAATATAAAAGAATATATAATAATTATATACATATATATATATATATATATATATATATATATATATATATATATATATTACAATAAGGGAGCAATTCATTTTCGTCCCTCTAATTTGAACTATTAGCCAAATTGGTCTCTCTAGTTTCAGTATTGTCTCGTCAGATCCAAATGTTTACCAAGAATCTTTTTTTTTGTCCTTATCATCCAATTTGTGAGGGTTCCGTTAGATTATTAAAGGTATAACGGTAAAATCAGGTTTAAAATTAATAAATTAAAAAGGAAATATTAAAAATAATCAAACCCTAACATTTATCTCTCTCTCTCCCCCTCTCTCTCTTTTTCCCCGATTCATCTCTTTCTCTCCATCTCTTATCGCTCTCTCTATCACCATCACACCCCCATCCCCACCATCAAACCACCTCATCATAGGTTATGCCTTTCGATCAAGAGATCCAGGCATAGCGGATCTATCACGTGGTTTCAAAGATCCACGGATTTGGATCACTAGATATGGGGTCACCGTATGGACGACGATGTGGATTTTTGTTAGCACACCAAACATAAAGAATGATCCTCTTTCCATTCTGTTTCTTTCAATTCCATTCCGTCCAACCAAACATGACATAGTTCTTTCAGTGAATGGCAATATTGGATTTCAAAAAAAAAAAAACCCTACCAATTTAGAGTATACATACACTTTTTAGGGGGGGTTGCAAATATTGCAACTCAATCATGAATTAGAAATGGAGGGTCTTACATAAAAGTTAGGGGTAATTGAACAAACATTCCCTATGATTTAATTAAATTATACGAATATGACAGTTTTAGATATATACGCAGAACACCACCCCCCCCCCCCCCCCATGGAGGGTCTTACATAAAAGTTAGGGGTAATTGAACAAACATTCCCTATGATTTAATTAAATTATACGAATATGACAGTTTTAGATATATACGCAGAACACCCCCCCCCCCCCCCCCCCCCCCCCCCCCCCCTCCCCTTTTAAAAGCTGTAACATAAACATCCTTTGTTGTTAATTGGAATTCGTTAACTCCTAACGATCAATGGTCAAATGTGCTATAAATCTAAAATACCCTTATTTTATTGGGATCGAAAAATTATTGGCACTATTTGAGAGGGGGGTATTGTGCAAATATCACAACTTTACTATTGTATGTTTAAAATGCACCATTTAACGTGATCAGACGAAATGTCCTGAATTATTGAAAAGGAGAGAAAGTTGTCACTTCTCAAAGTCTGAGAAAAGCAAGAGTGAGAAAGAAACCGACGGGAAGCTAATCGACGACGAAGTGAACGGAACGAGAGTACACCAGATTTGTTGTGATCGATAGAGATAAGTTCAGTTTGTTTTTTTTTTCTCGATTTTGTCGTTCATAACTTGCAATTGCATGTTAGACTTGTGATTTGTTTATTGAAATTGTAGATTAGGGTTGAAAAAGATATATGAGAGTGGTTGTGGTTTAGGTTAGGGTTTGAAATGAGGTTGAATACCTGTTAATGAAGATGAAATTCTAGGTATCAAAGATTTTTTATTTGAACATTAGGTTTAGTTAAATCGTGTATTTTTTAAGTGAAATCGAGGGTTTTTGGAACAAGATCAATATTTTTTTTAAAGAATCGAGGATATATTTGAAAGAATCGAGCATTTTTAAAAAGATCGAGAATTTTTCAAAGGGTCGAGAATTTTTTCAAAGTGTCGAGAATTTTTTCAAGGGATCGAGAATATTTTTCAAGGGATCGAGAATTTTTCAAAGGATCGAGAATATTTTTCAAAGGATCGAGAATATTTTTCAAAGGATCGAGAATTTTATCAAAGGATCGAGAATATTTTTCAAAGGATCGAGAATATTTTTGATAGAATCGAGAATATTTATGTCCTTCAGTCGCATTAGTCGACCATCTTGTTGTTGAAGTCTAGGTGCAACCACTTCTCTAATTATTACTGCACTAGCTTATCGGTGGGGGCGGTGAATCTCCTCCAACGGAGAAGTGTGTTCATTGACAAAACTTCTTACTTGTAAGAATGTCATTTCATCTCTCCTAACCGCTCTTAACTTCCACGTACATTTGTCCATCAAACAAACATGATGTAATGTTGTCTTATTGGACATTTTCACCTTCCACTCGAAGTTCTGCCACATTTCAAAATGCCCAATCAGTCTATTCAAATCCTTTTTAGTAAGAAAAAATTACCCTTTATATATCATGCTTGTAGATTCATCTTCTACCAAGTTCCTGCTTCCACCATTACCAAACGAGTATGATTTTGCTCCTGGAATAACCCACATTGTGACATTATCAGAATCAACTGCAGTTACATTAGGCCGGACCTCAGAGGTCCCAACCATATCTGTTGCACTCGAACTACATCCGTGTACACGTCTTGCACGTCTTTCCGTTTGGACAGGTTCTTTATCTTCCTCATTGTTCACCACATTATCTCTACCGGATACAAATTTGCCTAATTATCAACCTCATGAATTGGCACAACATTCGGTTCATTGTTCCGCTCATTGTTCATGTCATTGTACAGCTCATTGTATTGGTGGTTGTACTGCTCAACATTCATCTTAATTTCACAACCAAAGACATCGTTGAATTGAAGTCCAGCTACATGGTCGGCTACTTCCGGTGGGACACCACACATGTTTTGCTGCCCTTCGATCCCACTTCTTTCTGTGAACAACTGGTTGCTTCCGCTAAACGATCGAAATTGTTGGGTGTTTTCACGATGATGGATATCTTCATCTATCACATCTCTTGTTGCCCTCTCAATTAGACTAACACATACTTGAGAGATCACCCTATCTTCCCCTAGCATAAACTGAACATCATCGTCGCTTCTTATAAATATGCGACATGTTGTCCCAGGAACGATTGATATAGACTGTAGGTCAGCAATGTACTTGTTCACATCGTACTTCACAACGGTTTGCACTATCGACCCCATTTCTTCATAACTCATATTATCTGACACATACAATCCTTGGTTATCGGAACCTAAATACCTCTGACTTCCGTCTGATAATTGCTTCCATCGACCGTTGTAAGATATGACTATTCTCACCCGATCCATTGTCCTATGAAAATCATCATCACAAACCATTATTAACAAATTAAAAAAAAATATTACATTTATAATTAATAAGAATTAAGAAAACAATTCTTAACTGTAAGGGATCAATCATTTTTTTATAGTGTGACCGAGCTTATTTTAACAAGAATCGAGTTTTTTTTAATGAATCGAATTTTTTTGTAAGGGATCGAGCTTTTTTGTAAGGGATCGATAATTCTTTTTAAAGGATCGAGCTTTTTTGTAGGAGATTGGATCGAGAACTTTTTGCATGTGATCGAGAACTTTTTGTAAGGGATCAAGAACGTTTTGAATGAGATCGAACATATTTTTTAAATAATCGAGTTTTTTTCCAAATAAAAAAAAACTTGGTATAATATAAAATAACCTCGATTTTTCTTTAAATAATCTCGTTCACACATGAAAAAAGCTCGGATCTATTATGAAAAACCTCATAACCTATAGAGAATATTTTCATACATGTTCATACAAAGACTGAAACAACATATCATAAGGAATGTGTATATTGTTAAACTACACAGAAATGCATACAAAATATCTTAAATGCATGAAAAAATTATAAGTGAAGATTAGAAATATTTTTTACTTTCTTGTGCAGAATATGGAAAGAGACAAGTTTTTTAGAAAGAGAGATGAGTTGTAGATCGATTTTCATACAACTTTTTTAGGGAGATATAGATAAGTTCAGAAAGTTACCTTTTAAAAAATAAAGTTTATGGGTAATTTGGATAGTTCACCATAATAGGTGACATCATCACAACACACAATAAAAAAGGTGACATATCTCACCATTTCCACTATTTTAATTTTAAAAATTAAAAACAACATATATAAGATAAATAAATTAAGAAAAAATCTTTTAAAATCAAGTAAAATCCGGGCAATGAAAAAACAAATTTATAAAAACAAATTATAAAATTACAAACAAAACAAAAATTTAAAAATTCCTCAAAAGTAGTATTTTTAATATAAAAATAATTCATTAAAAAAATACAAAACATTATCAACCTTCCATCATCAATTCATCATCATCAACCTTCAACCTTACATCATCATTAATTTTCAACCATCAATTCCAAATTAAAAAAAAAAAAGATTGAAAAGATAAGGAAATTTCCAGTTCTCTTTAAGCCTCCATCAACATAAAGTAAGAAAAAGAGAGTCTAGTTGAGGAAAGCAAAAAGAAAACCCATGTCTAAGAAACGAACTTCCAAAACTAAACACAACCCCACATGACATTCATTTATCAGAAACTAAATAGCAAAATAAAAAGCTATTACACTGTTAAAGAATCTTAAACTCCGATACCATATTAAATAATCTCATGTGAAACAAAGAACGGAAGAGATCGAGAAGAAGCTAACAAGAAAACTAAGGTTTGCTATTATCGCATAATACAAAATATAATGTTACATCGTGAATCCTAAGTTATAGCAAAAATAACTATTAAAGAGAGCTTATATAGACAAAACAATAAAAGACTAATCTAACTCTTAATAGGAGTACAAATCCTAATAGGAGTACAAATCCTAATATGACTAGAAACAAAACAAATACCATAACTAGAAAATATTACTAGAAATATAATCCTAACAAAACTAGGAAATATATCATAATTCTAACACCCCCTTTCAAACTCTCGATGCGGCTGCAAGAAGCATCGAGAGTTTGCCAACCGAAAACTAAAAACGTAGAAACCCTCGACTTTGTAACGAATCTGCAAACTTGTGAAGCCATGCAAATTGAGTCTTCCCAACCGTGCAAATTGTTCCAAAACCATGCATATCATGCAAACCGTGTGAAACCCTACAAACCATTTAATTTTCTCCAAACCCTACGAAACTATGCAAATCGTGCCAAACCCTACGAATTGTGCCAGACCCTGTAAAATCTTACAACTCGAACTCGTGCTTGCAAATCGTACCAAACTGCGAAACCATGTAAATTGTGCCAAACCCAATTTCATGTCCACTTAGTGCCCAAGTGATCTTGAACTATGATTCACACCCTTCCTCACGCGCATCGTGCTCACTCGGCAACATCAGAAAAGAAGGAGAGAGGAAGCCAAATACCATTGGGAACAAAGGAGAGAGAAAGCCAAATACCAATGGAAAATAAAGGAGAGAGAAAGCCAATACCAATAGAAAACAAAGGAGAGAGAAAGCCAATACCAACCAGAAACAAAGAAGAGAGAGCCAAATACCAACTAGGAACAAATGAGAGAGAAATCCAATACCAATCAAAATATCAAGTAGAAGAAAAACAATATGCAAACGAGACTCGTCAGAATAGTACAGACACTCACCAGGCAAACTAGGCTTTAATGAGCATATGAATAAAACTTTTTTTTTTTTATGAAACTAGACTCTTGTAGTCACACGAATGTTTTTTTTTTATGAAATCAGGCTCTGATACCATGTTAAAGAATCTTAAACTCTGATACCATACTAAATAATCCCATGTGAAACAAAGAACGGAAGAGATCGAGAAGAAGCTGACAAGAAAACTAAGGTTTGTTATTATTGCATAATGCAAAATATAATGTTACATGGTGAATCCTAATTTATAGCAAAAATAACTATTAAAGAGAGTTTATATAGGCAAAACAATAAAAAACTAATCTAACTCCTAATAGGAGTACTAATGCTAATATAACCGGAAACATGAAAAATACCATAACTAGAAAATATTACTAGAAATATAATCCTAACAAAACTAGGAAATATATCATAATTCTAACATACACAAGTGATCTTTGACTAGGTTTTATCATTCACGACTCAAAGAACAAGCCCACAACTAGGGATGCACATTTGGGGAATGGGGGTCCCCCCATCCCCCCCCCCCCCCCCCCCCCCCCGCATTTCCCCATTTGGGGAAAATGGGGATGGGGATGTTTGGGGGGAGGTCCCCCCATCCCCAATTCCCCATTTTCCCCGTTTTCCTTGTTTTCTCGTATACCCCTTTCCCCTATTTTTCCATTTCCCTATTTAACTAAAAATTATAAATTAAATTAAATAAAAACAAACCTTTCATTACAAATAAAAAATATCAATGTATTATAAATTCAACATAAAAATATTTTAAATAATTCAAATATATATTATAATTATATTTATATACTTTTGGAGAAAATGGGGAAATGGGGATCTCCATCCCCATCCCCATTTCAATTTAATTGTGGGGGAAATAGGGAAATGGGGATGGGGTGGGGTCCACCCATCCCCAATTCCCCATTTTCCCCGTTTTCCTTGTTTTCTCGTATACCCCTTTCCCCTATTTTTCCATTTCCCTATTTAACTAAAAATTATAAATTAAATTAAATAAAAACAAACCTTTCATTACAAATAAAAAATATCAATGTATTATAAATTCAACATAAAAATATTTTAAATAATTCAAATATATATTGTAATTATATTTATATACTTTTGGAGAAAATGGGGAAATGGGGATCTCCATCCCTATCCCCATTTCAATTTAATTGTGGGGGAAATAGGGAAATGGGGATGGGGTGGGGTCCACCCATCCCCCCCCCCCCCCCCCCCAATTTCCCCATTTTTTCCAAAAAAAAAATTCTTCAAATGGGGATGAGGGTACGGGGATTTTGGATCCCGGGGATAAATGTACATCCCTACCCACAACTAATATAAGACTGAAAGAAAAATAAGCAGACCCCAAAAGAGAAACATAAAGTTGACATTTTTATAGATTCTAAATTTGCCCAACAAAACCCAACATAATCATGTTTTTTTCCTCAAAAAAGAATCAGTTAGAGACAAAGCTACTTAATGACAATCGCAAAGACAAGAAAAATCAGATCGTTCCACACACTCAGACAACCAATTAAATGTTCATAACAAATCAAGCAATTATAGTAACAAGTACTTGAATAAAATAAAAACCTGAGCAAATCTCCTTCTCCAAAGAGATGGAGAAATTTCTCCATTATTTTGTTTTTTTAGATAATAAAAAATATTAATTTTTTTTATTTGTCAAAAGTCCAAAATACCCGTAGTTGTTAGAAGTTAACGGAACAGTAAGGAATGTTTATGTAATATTTTTTAAAGGTTAGGATAAATTTGTGCATATATGATCAAAACTGTTATTTCCATATAATTTTGTTAAGACTCAAGGGTGTTTGTGCAATTACCGCCAAATATTGTACATGAACCTTAAATATGGTGGAATTCTGATTCGATAAATTTTTTATATGAAAATTCATAATCCAATCCAATCCATGGATTTTTGAAATTTGGATCCAATTACATCCTAAAATTCAATCATCCAATCCGGTGGATGAAATTGGAATGGATTGGATCCTACATGCCCTAATGTGTTTCAAAGGCTCGAGCTCTACTGTTCATGATTGTTTAGTTAAGTCAGACTTGTTTCTTACTCGCTTATACGTACTGGTTTTAAGGATTTAAGCTGAAATGAATAAAAGAAAACACAACTTATTATTATTTGACTTAAAACTAGTTATTTGGAGGCTAGGTGTCCTCCGATTAACACATGTTATCCTAAAATTCACTTATTTTTCTCTGTTTTTACTACTATTCTTTTGTTGGTTTTTGAATTAATATTCTTGCTTATCTTTTATTACTGGTATCTGTCTGTACTATTTTATAATAGCTATCTATAAATAAAGTTATTAGGTTTAAATTTTTTACTATTCTCTTTATTTTTTTAACTAATTTTACATCTTTATTATTAAAAAATCTTTAACAATTTTTACTTATTTTATTATAAAGTGGCCCGACTAAAGTGCTTAGCTCAAGGATAAACTTTATACCATAATTTAATAATCCTAAAATTTTTTGTAATTCTTTTGTTTCTTCTATTTTATCAAGAAATTCTAGAATTTTTGTTATTATATATGGTTGTAATTAAATTTTTCCTTTATCTATAATCATTCCTAAAAATTATATTTTGTTTTTAAATAATTCTATTTTAGATTTTGATATTATTATATTATTTTTTCTAAAAACTTCTAATATTTGCCTAACAATTTGTGAATGTATATATCTGTTATTGCTAAAAACAAGAATATCATCTATATATAATATACAAAAATTAGATTTTTTTTTAAATATCTTGTCCATTATTTTTTAAAAAACTTGAGGGGTATTTTTTATTCCAAATGACATTACTAGTCATTCAAAATGTCCTTCCGAGCAGCGATTGATTATTTATCTAGTTTTATTTGCCAAAAATCGTTTTTACAATCAAAATTTGAAAACCAACTTGCTTTTTGTATACAATTCACTAATTCTTTTGTATTAGCTACTTTATAACCGTTCCTTAAAGTATTATCATTTAATCTTTTATAGTTCATGACCATTCTGTTGGAAAAAATTCCATCATATGGGGCCACACATGTAAACATTAAATGTGTTGTGCTATTTTTGGTTAAGCCTAAATTAAAGTGATCTAATTAAGATATAAAGCATTAAGGCTTAAAGGTATAATTGTCATGGAATTAGTGTGTAGATACCAGAGTACTATTTCTAATTTATTGAGGGGCCGAATTAGAAATAGCCAATATATATAATAATTTGATTATTATATATTTAGGGTTATGGTCCCCAAATTACACGATATCTTTTTTTGTTTTTCTGTATCCCATCAACAGAGCCTCAAGAACACAGTAGGGTTCATAGAGATCGTGTTAATTTGGAAGATCACAACCCGTTCACAAATCTCCAACGATGAATTCAGGTACGCTTCCGCTTTCTATATTTAACTTTCTCTTGAATTGATATGGGTTATGTAAATATGTATAGAAACATGTTTAGGTGAAACATTCAGACTAATTTTGTGCCTAAGCATGTTATGGTTTTATGTGAATGGTTTTGTGTTAATCGATATTCCTAACAAGTGGTATCAGAGCCACCCATAATTGATTCTTGAGGATTTCAGTTTATTGATTAATTTATGTGTTGAATTCATAAACAAAATATTATGTGTTGAATCCATAGATTATTTGGGTTTTGATCTTCTTTTATGAACTTTGGTTGATTTGGATTCGGTTTGTTTGATCATGTATATGAATAAAATAAAATAAAAACAAAAAACAAAAAAAACAAACAAACTGTGTTCTTCTGGTTTTCAGAAAAAAAAAAACTGGCAAAGTTTCGGGTTGTTGGGTTTCAACCCAACCCAGACCCATTATTCTTCGTGGGTCAACACCGGTTGTTTTTCTGGTGGGTTTCTAGCACGAAACCGGTTCGATTCGCGGGGACGAGGACGATCGTCGGTCCTCCACCATGATCGGTCCAGATCGAGCGATCCAAGACCACCTCCAGCCGCCGTTCTTTCAATCGTTCGGCCCAGATCGATCTCCGTCGTCATGCGCTGCCGATCGTCGTCGTCTTCTGGCGACGGTGCGGTGGCTATGGCAACGGCAGTGCACGATAGAAACCTAGGGTTTCAAAAAACGTTTTTTTTTTGCTCAGGCCCCTATTTTGAAAATTTGAAATTCTTGAGGGACTGTTTTGCAAATTATTTGGGCCATTGTGTGATTTTGATAAAGTTTCGGGGTCAGTTTATAATTTCCAAAACTTAGAGGGTCTGTATGCAATTACGAAAGAGTTTTTAGGCAGATTTATAATTTTTGAAAAGTTATGGGGGGGTCACTTTGTAATTTTCAAAAAAAATTGGGGACAAATTTTAATTATTGCAATTACTGGGTCAGTTTATGATTTTAACAAAATATAGGGGTCGATTTTTAAATACTGAAACTTAAGGGACCTTTCTATAATTTTACAAAATAAGGGATATTTTTGTAATTTTGATAAAATGAAATAATTTTTTTTTTTTTCATTTTATTATAAAGATCAACTTAAATTCAAATATTTTGTGATATACCTTTTATGCTTAAATAAAGTAATTCATCATTCTAAATAGGATAACTGAAACAAGATGTCACCAAAGTGACATCTCTTGTGTAGATTATTCATGAAGGATGTTGGATGTTCGAGTGTGTGTAAGTTCATACGGGTATTAGCCGGCCTAAAGGAAGGTTAATACTTGGCCGATTTGTACACACATCTGTGGTGGTAAATATGTGACGATTATAAGGTTTTATAAGTGAATAATAAGTCGATCCAAAGATAGATTTATTATTTAACATAAATTACTGTCAATGTTTAATCACTACTAAAGGAGTACCACGTGTGTGTATATAAATTCATACCGGTATTAGTCGGCCCAAATGAAGGTTAATACTTTGCCGAATTGTATACACATCTGTGGTGGTAAACATGTGATGATTATAAGGTTTTACACGTGAATAATAAGTCGATCCAAAGATAGATTTATTATTTAACATAAATTATTGTTAATGTTTGATCACTACAACAAGAATACCACTTACAATTAATATTATTGTCTAAAGACTTGATATTAATGTTGTATTAGGTATCTTAAGATGTGACCAACCATTATTTGGTATATCTTTTATGGTTAAATAAAGTGGTCTATCATTCTGAATTGGCTAATTGAAGCAAGATGGCCCCAAAGTGACCTCTCTTGTGTAGATTATTCATGAGGGATGTTGGATGTTTGTGAGTATGTAAATTCATGCGAGTATTAGTCGGCCCAAAGGAAGGTTAATACTTGGCCGAATTGCACACACACCTGTGGTGAAAAATATGTGACGATTATAAGGTTTGACAAGTGAATAATGAGTCGATCCAAAGATAGATTTATTATTTGACATTAATTATTGTCAATGTTTGATCACTACAACAAGAGTACCATTTACAATTAATATTACTGTCCAAAGACTTGATATTAATGTTGTATTAGGTATCTTAAGATGTGACCAACCATTATTTGGTACATATTTTATGGTTAAATAAAGTGGTCTATCATTCTAAATTGGCTAATTGAAGCAAGATGTCGCCAAAGTGACCTCTCTTGTGTAGATTATTCATGAGGGATGTTGGATGTTTGTGAGTATATAAATTCATGCGAGTATTAGTCGGCCCAAAGGAAGGTTAATACTTGGCCGAATTGCACACACCTGTGGTGATAAATATGTGACGATTATAAGGTTTGACATGCGAATAATGAGTCGATCCAAAGATAGATTTATTATTTGACATTAATTATTGTCAATGTTTGATCACTACAACAAGAGTACCACTTACAATTAATATTAATGTCCAAAGACTTGATATTAATGTTGTGCTAGGTATCTTGAGATGAGACTTACCATTATCTGAATTTGTTGATCATTGTATTTGGTTATTAATGTGAGCATGTTTGTGTGTTTGTTTTGTTCTCTTTCAAGCTAATGTTTTACTATATCTGCTAATACCAACTATATACCCATGCTTAATGGGATCAACTTTAAGGATTTGGAAGGAGAACATACTCATTGTTCTCGACTGCATGGATCTGGACCTTGCATTTCGGGTTGAGTAACCCGTTTCTCTTACGGATGCAAGTTCTCCTGATAATAGGAAGAACTTTGAGAAGTGATATTGTTCAAATCGCATGAGTCTTATGATCATCAAGCGCGGCATTTCAGAGGCATTTAGGGGTGCGGTATCTGAAAAGATAACCAAAGCCAAAGAGTTCCTAGCCGAAATTGAAAAACGTTTTATGAAAAACAATAAGGTAGAAACAAGCACGCTTTTGTAAAGCTTGATTCTATGAGGTACAATGGCAAATGGAACATAAGGGAGTACGTTATGGAAATGTCTCATATTGCTTCTAAGCTTAAGGCATTAAAGCTCGAGTTGTCTATCGACTTGCTCGTGCATTTGGTATTAATATCACTTCCTACACAATACATTCAGTTTAAGGTCAGTTACAACTGTCAAAAGGAGAAATGGACTCTTAATGAACTCATTTCTTACTGTGTGCAAAAGGAAGAGAGACTGAAGCGAGATAGGATCGAAAGTGCTCATTTGGCTAGCATCTCTAAGGATAAGGGTAAATAGAGGAAGAAAAATGAAGCTGCAAAATACCTTATGAGCTTTGGACAAGCAGAAAGCCAAGTCTAAAGCATTTTCATATATTGGGGATGTCCAGCTGAGGCAAGGCCTTACAGGCCACATGAAAAGAAATTGGACTCCAAAACTGTGAGCACCTACTTCATTGGCTACTCTGAGCGATCAAGGGGCTATAAATTTTATGATCCCACACTTAGGTCAATTTTTGAAACGGGAAATGCAACATTTTTTGAGGATGTTGAGTTTGGGGGGAGAAATAAGGTTAGAGACATTGTCTTTGAGGAAGAATCGATTTCGATTCCTACTATCGCTTTTGACAATGTGCAGGTTTCTATACCTGTCATTGATCAAGAAGCAAATCTGGATCCTCAACCAGACAATGTTGAACAACCCCCATTCAAGATGAGGTAATTGTTCCTGAGGAACAAACTCAACAACCTCAATAACCAGTGCCATTAAGGCGATCCACTAGAGAAAGGAGAAATGCTATTCCGGACGATTTTTACCCATATTTCTCCAGGAACATGAGGAAGACATATGAATGATGGAAAATGATCCAATCAACTTCCATCAAGCCATGCAGGGTTCCAACTCTCAAAAGTGGATTGATGCCATGAATGAGGAATATAATTCTATGCAAGACAATAAGGTTTGGGAACTTGTCCCATTACCAGAAGGTGCGAAACCCATTGGTTGTAAATGGATATTTAAAACCAAAAGGGATTCGAAAGGTAATGTGGAGAGGTATAATGCTCGTCTTGTAGCTAAAGGCTTTACCCAAAAGGAAGGGATTAACTATAAAGAGACTTTCTCTCCAGTTTCAACGAAAGACTCTTTTAGGACAATCATGGCACTTGTTGCATATTTTGATCTTGAGCTTCATCAGATGGATGTCAAGACGGCGTTTCTCAATGGTGACATTGATGAAACAATTTATATGGTGCAACCAGAAAATTTTGAGTCGGGAGACCCAAAGAATATGGTTTACAAATTGATAAAATCTATTTATGGACTCAAGCAAGCTTCCCGTCAGTGGTACCATAAGTTTCATCAAGTGATTATCTCGTTTGGTTTTGAGATAAACATTGTTGATAATTGTGTGTATCACAAATTCAGTGGGAGTAAGCACATATTCCTGGTTTTATATGTCGATGACATACTGCTTGCCACAAATGATATAGGCATATTGCATGAAACCAAGAGATTTCTATCAAAGAATTTTGAGATGAAAGATCTTGGTGATGCCTCTTTTGTATTAGGGATTCAGATACAACGAGATCGTTCTCGGGGTATTCTTGGATTATCACAAAGGAGCTATATCGATACAGTGCTCAAAAGGTTTGGCATGCAGGACTGCAAACCAGGTGACACCCCCGTCGCTAAGGGAGACAAGTTCAGTCTCAACCAGTGCCCTAAAAGTAACCTTGAAGTTAAGGAAATGCAGAAGATTCCCTATGCATCAGCTGTAGGGAGTTTAATGTATGCTCAGGTGTGTACGCGTCCGGATATTGCGTACATTGTTGGTATGTTAGGCAGATATTTAAGTAACCCTGGAATGGATCATTGGATAGCAGCCAAGCGGGTTATGAGGTATTTGAAGAGAACAAAAGATTACATGCTCATATATAGGAGATCGGATCAATTTGAGATCATAAGTTATTCCGACTCCGATTTTGTTGGATGTCAAGACAGTAGGAGATCCACATCAGGCTACATATACATGTTGGCTGGTGGAGCTATATCTTGGAAGAGTGCCAAACAGACACTCATAGCTTCTTCCACCATGGCATCAGAGTTTGTAGCATGCTATGAGGCATCCAACCATGGAATATGGCTGCGGAATTTTGTCACTGGGCTGCGCATTCTGGAGGGTGTTGAAAGACCACTCAAACTATATTGTGACAATAAGTCAGCAGTGCTATATTCTAACAACAACAGGAGCTCATCTAAGTCAAAGCATATTGACATTAAGTTCCTAGTTGTGAAGGAAAGAGTACAGAGTGGACATATATCCATAGAGCACATTGGGACAAACTCCATGATAGCGGATCCGCTTACAAAAGGATTACCACCCAAGGTCTTTCATGAGCACACCGCTCATATGGGTGTTATTTTGTGTGAGGATATCACATTATAGTGGGAGTTTGTATAATTGTGTATTGTATTGCTCTATATTTTTATTTTGGATATATTTATGCATTTATGTATTTGGATATTTATCTGATCAGAAATAAAGTATTCAGTTAATTACACTCTGTTACATTGTGTTAAGTTTTGATCTCACTAAGGAATAAAGTAGGACCAGTTGGAATAGACATGTATAGATCACATTGCATGTAATTTCCATGCTACGCATCCATGATTGTTCTATGTAATTTGGTTATGTTGGTATACGTGACCATTGATGGGTTTAGTCACGCTAAATGTGACGAAAGCCTCTTTGATCCTATGTTGGCATAATCAATGGACGAAATTGTTCGGATATACCCTAAAATTGTGATAGCAAAATTTTGGAGCTCATAAAGTCATACACATTTGTAAAGTTACATATGTGGCCAAGTGGGAGATTGTTGGAAAAATTCCATCATATGGGGCCACACATGTGAACATTAAATGTGTTGTGCTATTTTTGGTTAAGCCTAAATTAAAGTGATCTAATTAAGATATAAAGCATTAAGGCTTAAGGGTATAATTGTCATGAAATTAATGTGTAGATACCAGAGTACTATTTCTAATTTGTTGATTTCTAATTTGTTGAGGGGCCGAATTAGAAATAGCCAATATATATAATAATTTGATTATTACATATTTAGGGTTATGGTCCCCAAATTACACGATATCTTTTTTTGTTTCTCTGTATCCCATCAACAGAGCCTCAAGAACACAGTAGGGTTCATAGAGATCGTGTTAATTTGGAAGATCACAACCCGTTCACAAATCTCCAACGATGGATTCAGGTACGCTTCCGCTTTCTATATTTAACTTTCTCTTGAATTTATATGGGTTATGTTAGGATTGTTTAGGGCTTGATTAAATATGTATAGAAACATGTTTAGGTGAAACATTCAGACTAATTTTGTGCCTAAGCATGTTATGGTTTTATGTGAATGGTTTTGTGATAATCGAAATTCCTAACACATTCTACTTTTCTTTCTTTTTTGTTCACTATAATTACAAACTATGAAGGGTGGGCTCCTATGTCTACTATTACTTTTTGTTATAACTTTTAATTCTAAAAGGTTTTCTATATGTATTTTACATTCTTTTCTGTCTTCTAAACTATATGGTAAATCTTGAGTAATTATGGTAATGTCAAGGTTTGTTATTTCTATCTTATAGGTTTCTACGCTATTTTCATTTTGAGGGTTATCTCCCATGATTTGTAACTTTTCTAATTCATCTATCTTTTGTTGTATTTCTATTGGCCAATTTTTATAGCCTTCTTTATTTTCGATGTTTAAACAGCTTTCTTCTTTAAGATATTCTCCTAATTCTTCATAACTAAGTATATCTTCACTTTATTCTAATTCCTTATCTAATGTTTCTACTAGTGACTCAACATATTCTAATTTTGCTGGTTCTTCTACATTATTAGTCTTTTTAATATAAAGGAGGTTACAATTGGTTTCTAACTTTGGTAGAACAAATGATGATATTTTTAAAAAAATTAACTCCATTAGTGGTAATTAGTATGCTTCCATTATTTTCTAATATAAAATTTAATCCTAAGATAAACTTGTAATTGGCTGGTTCTTTAGTAACTAGGGTTTGAGGTAGATTATGAGTTTATCCATTAATTATAATTGGTATATTTATTATACAATCTGTTATTTGAATTAAACTTTCATTAAAAGTTCTTAGTCCTATATAAGCGACTAATTTAGTCCTATGTTCTTCGGAGGTTAAACTTTTATGAATTATACATTTATTAACGCATGTATCTGTCATAGTTTTATTTTATATAGGCTTTGATTTATAGAGTATTTCTACGTCTATTAGTATTAATTCGCTACCGGCTCTATTTATTTCATCTTCCTGTTTACTTATACAATATTTACAATAATATTTTCTATTATTTTCGTATCCTTTATTAAAATATTTATTACAATCTTCACAATTTTTTCCTAAAAATGATGTTATCTCTTCTATAATATATACATCTGATTCACTCTCTAATTCTAATTCACTATTGTCTTCTTGTTCTAGTTGTTCTCTTTCGTTTTCAGAACTACTTTCTTCTATGATACATATGTTTTCGTCGTCTGATATTTCATATAAATTATAAATTTCTTTTAGATTTTCTAAATCTTCTATTTCTATTATTTCTACTAGATTAGCTATTTCTTTAGCTTCTGGACAATTTGATTTAATGTCCTATTTTCCCACATAAATAACAATTACATTTTTTATGGTCTTTTCTTTTATCTTTTATAAACATTTTCCTTACATTTAAAAGCTTTTTTAACTGTATCGTTTTTACTATTATTATATTTAAAAAACTTTTATGCCTTTTTCTTATAAGGTTTGTATGGTTTCTTATTAATTTTCTTTTTGTATCTCCTATTTTTATACCTATATTTTTTTCTTCCACAACCTAATGATGGTCCCTTCATATAAATCTATACACATTTCACTAAATTGCATTTAAGCTTGCCTTCTAAGTTTTTATTCATCACATAAATCTCTAAATTTTTACCTAACAAATTCTACTGCTGGTATTAAAGAAACTTGCCAAAATAACCCTTCATTCTTTTTCTCTTTAAACCATTTTTCTAAATCTTTACATAATCATTCTCCTATCTTCCCTGGTAACTTAGTTACAAATTTCATTAATAAGTTTTCATCATAAGGTCTTCCTATTTGACTCTAATATTTATAAAATAAATCTACATAATTGTCGAAATACTGTAAATCACATATATTTAATTGTTCTAGGCTTCTTATTGCTCTTATTTGTTTTTGTGTATCATCTATTTCTTCCATTGATGTTCCTAGTGTACATTTCCTTATTCCATCTATAAAACTTAAAACTGTTATATTTATTTCAAATTCTTCTAGTTCTAGTTTTCTTTTTTCACCACTTTTCATATATTCTCTCCATCATAAATATATTTGTTTTTTATTGTATCCTAAAGTACTTTCTAAATATACCAACTTGTATTTGTAATATACTATACTATTTAAAGCTTCCATTGAATGTCCTATTAAATTTCCTTCCCATTTATTGAGACCACCAAAGAGTTTCTTCCCAAAAACTATAAAAAAAGTTATCATAAGAAAACAAAAACTCTACTAGACAATTTTATAGAGTAATTTGCATAAAGGATCTTAAAACAAGATTATGACCTCCTTACTCTAGAAATTTAATAACTTTCTCATGCTTTCGTTAACCCGACTAGACTTCTTAGTTTTTGCTAACTAAATTAAAAAACTTGAAAAGGATAACAAGAATACTTACTGAAATATTCAAAGCCTTTTATTGATTCTGATAATATACTGAAATATTCGTGGCAATCTTCATTCCAAGCACTTTTAAAACTATTAACCACATCGTCTGTCAAAAGCTCCATTCCTTTGTCCTTAGCCATCTGATATGTTGACCACGATCTTAATTAAGTGGTTAAAATAACTACCTATGTCTATAAATTTCTCAATCAAAAACTCAAATGGCCCTGTATTGTCTGTTCCATCTACTGGCTCAAATGGGAAATAAATGTCCATATACTTGTCCTCCACAATTTTGTGGTGCGGTTCCCAGTAAAGGTCGCTATTGATTCAGTAAAAAGGTACGACGATTGAGTCGACTGAGCTGCTGACTTGAGGCTCGGTGTAGTACCATGCAACGATGAAGCCGTGAGGTTTCTTTAGCACCCATATGAATTCCTTGTAAAATTTAGGCAAGTCAAAACAATGTGCTACTAGATCACTGGTTACTAAATTTAGACTTGCCTGCACTGCCACAATCTGTTTGATCTCTATATGAGACATGATTGGAGGAGTGAGTTGGTATTGGACGTTGGGAAGTTCTGTTGCGAATTCTGTTAGTTTTGGCTTGTGTTTTCAATTAAACCCAATATGAACCAAACGAGACTTAACTGATGTGCAAATTCTTGAAGATGTGGGATAAGTTTGGAAGTTGGATTTGGTGTTTGAGGAAGGTTAAAGACCAAGAGAAGAACTGAAGAACTAAAGTACTGAAGATTGAAGCAAACCGATATGGGTAACTCTATGCAAGGGATAATGGTTCCCATAATAGTATATCGTTGTGCCTTGCATTGTGCAATTGCACAACAATAAGGATAGCGGCCCAATTCCAGATGATAACACCGTGGAGAGCATTATGGGTTTGACAACGGTGGGACAACGATTTCACGACGTGGCGCATGCATCACGATTTTCCTAAACGATCAATTCCAAGTGACTTGTAATGGTATAGGGTGCGGCTGGCCAGCATATGACCCAAACCGTAGTCAATCATAAGCATGTGTGGAATGAGAAATCTTTAGTAGAAAATGAAGTAGTTTGTTTCTAGAAGTTTTTATGCTTGAAGGAAAATGATTTCTCTTTACAAGAAAACTTGTAATAAAAAGAAATAATATTTATGTGGAACAAGTAAGTCTTGTATGTATAGGAGATAGATTTTCCTGTTGGTCTAATCTCACTATAACTAGTATCAATAGAATCTTGTAATTATGTTATTTGTGTGGAGCAAAAGAACACTTGTAACATCAAAGAGTGTGTGGATTCAAGGGGAGACCCCTTTGAATATCTAGGAATATCTGGGGATCTAGAGATGAGAGATCCATGGGTGAAATTCATGGGAGACCTAGGGGTTATTCCTAGAAAGGGTGTACTAAAAGGAGGACCCTATGAGCATTGTAAGCTGAGAGCCATGATGTTAAACTCCGTTGTGAGCTTAAGGGCTTGATAAGACTTGGTAGTTTGGGGTTTGGGTTGTGAGAGAGAGAATCTTGAAATATATGGTTGTAACAATTTATCATATTGTAGACTTTCTCTGTCGCCCTAACAGGCAGTGGTTTTTTATCTGATTTAGGATTTTCCACGTATATCTTATGTTGTATCATTGTTTATTTTCTCTCATCTTATTTTTCTACTGTATTACGTTAATTACTATGAGTTATGGATGAATATTAGGCATGTCGTTTTCACGTTCATTGATTCAAATTCTATCTGTCCGGGGCTTGTGTCTGTGGCTATCACATTCTTGTAGATTCCAGCTAGCTGAAAATTAGATTAAAGATAGATTAGATAAGTAGTAGTCAAGGCAAAGTCATTTTTTTTAATAGATCAATATAGCAAGATATAAAATTATGGGAAACAAAGTGAAATTTTAACAAATTTAATATTAAATAAAACAAATATTTATTTTTTTGTTTGGGAGACCAGCCCTTACGAGCAGTCTCCCTTATCTCCGCCCCTGGTAGTTAGATTGCTCAATGTAAGAGCGAAGAAAGAGCATTATGACTTACTGTAGGATTAAACCAAGTATTATCTTTATATTTATCATTTTATATATTATGTTGGATTTATCCTTCAGATAATTCCTATTTATCTTTAGTTAGGATTATCATTAGATAGGATTATCATTGATTTATTTTTATTATAATTATCAGTTAGAGGTTTGATGTTATCATGTTACCTCATCCCAGCTACTATAAATAGTTGGCATCAGTTCATTGTTATCAATCAATTCAATAAACAATTCTTTAGTAAATTGTTTTGTGTGTTAGTCTTTACATTTGGTATCAAAGCCGACTTCGAGGCCAGGAGGGCAGTAGGGTAGGATTCAGGAGTTGAAAATCCAGGAGTGGTAGGCGAATCCAGGAGTTGAAGATCCAGGAGTTCGGAGTAGCAGTCGGCGATGCCGAACAGACCTCCACACAACCCACGCACCACTGCAGACGAGGCCGTCTTGCCGTTCGAAATTAGCCCATGAAGTAGTGACGAGTTGACTCATCTTGCCGTCCATTGCTTGACCGGAGTACATCGTCGTCGACTGAGAAAGTTATCAAAATCGTGACTTGTAGTGATTGTGTGACCAAGAGTCGCAGACGAAAGGGAAAATAGGAGAAGGTTTGGTGCATTTGAAGAACAGTAAAAGCAAAATTGGTTGGTGTGTGATTTTTTGTTGTTTTACTGATATATTAATTTGTCTTTTGTGTTTAATTACTATTTTCTTGGCAAATTACAATGGCCACCCTTAACAATAATAATAATAACACAATGCAACCACAAATACCAAAATTTGATGGAAAAACCAATTTTGAGTATTAAAGGGTCCAGGTGCAACTTTTGTTTGAATATCAGGAGTTATGGACTGCTATTTCCGAGGGTATTACTGGGACAACGGATGCTGCAACAACCAAGAAGGATCTAAAGGCGAGGTTTTTCATTAACCAATCGTTGGATCTAGTGATCTTTGAGAAAATTGCACATACAACATCAGCAAAACAGGCGTGGGACATTCTAATGAATACCTACCAAGGAGTAGAGAAGGTGAAGAAAGTCTGCTTGCAGACCATGCGCAGGCAGTTGGAGCTTCTCCAGATGAAGACAATCGAGAAGGTGGCAGATTACTTCTCACGGACATTGGCACTTGTTAATCAGATGAAGTCCAATGGTGAGAAAATTTCAGATGTCCAGATTATGAAGAAGCTTTTCCGAACATTAACCGAGAAGTTCGAATACAAGGTGACTGTCATCGAGGAGTCCAAAGATCTTGAGGCAATGACGTTGGATGAGTTGATGGGTTTGCTCCAAGCCCATGAACAACGTCTAGATGAGAAGTCTGAGATCGAGGTGGATGAAGCTTTACAGAGCCAGTTGAGTCTCAAGAAAGACAAAGAAGAGACCCGAAAGAATTCTGAGGCAAGTTAGAAGGGTTAAAACTCATAAAATAGGAAGTGAGGTGCTTCCAGTTCTAGCCAAAGGAAATGTGGAAGAGGCAATAACACTAATCAGAAGAGTAAATCTCAGATTCAGTGTTTTAAATGTAAAAAATATGGTCACTACAAGAATGAGTGCAAATCCAATGGGAGAAATTTTCAGGAAAATGTTGCAGAAGATGAAGACTATTGAGAAACATTGTTGCTAACGTGTAGCGTAGTAGTGGATGATGCCAAGTACAAATGGTTTCTGGATATATGCTGCAGCAACCACATGTGTGGCAGGAAGAAGATATTCTCAGAATTGGATGAGACATTTACTTTGGAAGTGAAGTTTGGGAATGACTCAAAGGTGCCAGTAATGGGGAAGGGTAAAATCTCTATCTCTCTAAAGGACGGATCCAAAAATACCATCTCAGAGGTACTGTTTGTTTCGAGTCTGTATCAAAATCTGTTGAGCATGGGGCAACTTTTAGAGAAGGGGTATGATATACGGATCTACAGAGGGGTATGCACCATCAACGATGAACAGAAAATACTGATAGCTAAGGTAAACATGTCACCAAACCGTTTGTTTCCGCTGCATATTAACAGTGACACTTTACCATGCTTTAGTTCTGTAATCGGAAACGAGAGCTGGTTATGGCATATGAGATTTGGCCATGTGAATTTTGGGAGTCTGAAGCTACTTTCTTCAAGGAAGATGGTTCCAGGATTGCCTGTCATTGAACCTCCTAATAGGGTATGTGAGACATGTGTTGTGGGAAAGAAACACAGAGACCCATTTCCTACAAAAAAGACGTGGAGAGCCAGTCAGCCCTTGGAGTTAGTGCACTCAGATCTATGCTCCGTGGAGACTTCGTCAAATGGAGGATATAAGTATTTTATTACCTTTATCGATGACTTCAGTAGGAAGGCTTGGGTGTATTTCTTACAGCAGAAGTCAGACGCTTGTGATGCCTTTAAGAGATTTAAGGCATTGGTAGAGAATCATAGTGATAGGTCTATCAAGACTCTGAGAACAAACCAGGGGACAGAATATGTTGTCTATGATGGTTTCTTACAAAAACATTGCATCAATCACCAGTTGACGGCAAGATATACTCCTCAACAGAATGGTGTAGCTGAGAGGAAGAATAGAACAGTCATGGTCATGGTCAGGTGTATGTTACACTTGAAGACATTGCCCAAAGGTTTTTGAGGTGATACAGTTGCATGTGCATTCTATCTATTGAATAGATGTCCCACCAGCAGTGTTCTCGAAAAGACTCCTCAGAAAGCCTGGACTCGACTCAAACCCAATATTGAACACTTACGAGTGTTTAGGTGTATCGTTTATGCTCATGTACCTGATGCTTTGAGAAAGAAGCTTGATGATAAGGTAGAGAAGTGTATCTTCATCGGCCACAGTTAAGTAACAAAGGGTTATAAACTTTATAATCCAGTGACCGAAAAAGTGATTGTCAGCAGGGACGTTACCTTTGATGAGCAAGGATGCTGGGACTGGTCTTGCAGTAAGGGGAGCTCTTCTAATATTGATGTTGACCTGGATGAGATTGATGGTCATTCTAGGGATGATCCAATTTCGACACCAGTGGCTCCACCGTCCACGGTGAACCCACATTCAGCAGAATCTTCCCGTCGTCCATAACGTGAACGGGTATTGCCAGCTCGTTTGCAGGATTGTGTTCTTAGTAATGACTACGATCCAATAGATGAAGAGTTGGTGAACTTTGCACTATTTACAGATTGTGATTCTATCACTTATGAAGATGTTGCTCGTAATGATTGCTGGTTGAAAGCAATGGATGAGGAGATTCGTGCGATTGAGAAGAATAATACATGGGAGCTTACTGATTTGCCAGGTGGAAAGCATCATATTGGTGTTAAGTGGGTGTACAAGATAAAATACAAGCCAAATGGTGAGGTGGAACACTATAAAGCACGTCTGGTTGTAAAAGGTACAAGCAAAAGCCAATGATCGATTATTTTGAGGTGTTTGCTCATGTAGCCAGACTTGACACTGTTCGCTTGATTGTGTCTCTTGCTGCACAGAATCACTGTAGAATCTTCCAAATGGATGTGAAATTTGTATTTTTGAATAGGGAGATAGGGGAGGAAGTTTACATACAGCAACCTATATAGGGTATGTAAAGAAAGGGCAAGAAAATAAGTTCTACAAGCTGAAGAAGGCCTTATATGGGTTGAAACAGGCACCCAGGGCGTGGTATACACACATTGACACATATTTTATCCAGCATGAGTTCCAGAGATGTCCTTATGAGCACATTTTGTATATCAAATCCAAATCCCATGGAGATATTCTTATTGTGTGCTTATATGTTGATGATCTGATTATTACCGGTAATAACCCTGATATGATTGCAGAGTTCAAAAGTGCAATGATTGGTCATTTTGAGATGACAGATTTGGGGTTGATATTCTATTTCCTCGGCATTGAGGTGACTCAGACAGATAAAGGCATCTTTGTGTGTCAAAAGAAGTATGCTGGTGATGTGCTGAAAAAGTTCAAGATGGAGGGATGTAAGCTGATACTGACTCCATTTGAAGAAAGGTTGAAGTTAGAGAATAATGGGTCTGGAGAGCGAGTTGATGCTACCATCTTTCGGAGGGTAGTAGGAAGTCTGAGATACTTAACTTCTACTAGGCCTGATATTTCTTATGAAGTTGGGCTTATTAGCAGGTTCATGGATTCTCCTAGACAATCTCACTTGCAGGCTGGCAAGCGTATCTTACAATATGTGAAAGGTACATTGGGTGATGATATCTTTTACTCTTCCGCTAATAAAGTCGAGCTTGTTGGATATACAGATAGTAACTGGGCAGGTGATACTGAAAAGAGGAAAAGCACCTCTGGATTTGCATTCCATCTTGGTTCTGGAGTATTTTCTTGGTATTCGAAGAAGCATCAGGTGGTTGCTCTATCTACACAGGTTGTGTGGCTGCGTCACATGCTTTCTGAGTTAAAGCATCAACAGGATGCTCCCACATTGATCTACTGTGACAACAAGTCCACCGTTTCTCTGACCAAGAATCCAGTCTACCATGGTAGAAGTAAGCACATTGATATCAAGTTTCACTTCATACGTGACTTGGTGAAAGACAAGGAGATCGTGATCGAGTACTGCCGTTCAGAGGAACAGGTTGCAGACATCTTCACGAAGCCGCTCAAAGCTTACATTTTTCAGATGCTTAAGAAGTCTTTGGGCATGACGAGCTATGAAGGACTTGGTTTAAGGGGAGCTATGTAGGATTAAACCAAGTATTATCTTTGTATTTATCATTTTAGATATTATGTTGGATTTATCCTTCAGATAATTCCTATTTATCTTTAGTTAGGATTATCATTAGATAAGATTATCATTGATTTATTTTTATTGTAATTATCAGTTAGAGGTTTGATGTTATCATGTTACCTCATCCCAGCTACTATAAATAGTTGGCATCAGTTCATTGTTATCAATCAATTCAATAAACAGTTCTTCAGTAAATTGTTTTGTGTGTTAGTTTTTACACTTACATATTAAGAAGTCTGGCCACTGCCAGTATCGACATCCCATGCGAGTTGTGGTGGGTAACTTGGCCGAGTTTCTACATATTGCTTTGCCTACTTATTGTACAGATGTGCCATTCTCTCTCTCTCTCTCTCTCTCTCTCTCTCTCTCTCTCTTTGTATTCAAGTTTTAATAGTGCTCTAGTTTCTTTTCAGTTATATTCCATTTAAAGCAGAAGAAATTCAGGACTAGACAAACAAGTTTAATTTGGAATTGGAAAGGCCAAGTGAACTTTTTCATAGTTTCCACTATTGAAAAATCTTTTTTCTTCTCCATTTTTTCCACTTTATACTAGCGAAGTGACTTCCTATATCATGATCAATTGATCATGTGGTTAATTGGAAGTGTTTCCTTAAGTTTTTCTAAGGCATATGCATATCCAAGTTTGGATATATATATATATATATATATATATATATATATATATATATATATATATATATATATATATATGAAAATGACAAAAGGATGAAGGATGATGGAAGTTTGAAATGATGGAAGTATGGAACGTCCATGCCAAGCTGTGTCTAAGCTTTGTCTACGTTTTGATCAAACCTAGGGCAGGGCTGGGCCGGCCCTGAAATTTTCGGGTCCCGAGGCGAACCGTAGAAAATGAGACTCTCGAAACTCTAAGTATGCTTATTTTTTTTTCTCTCTAGTAAATTCCTGTAAAAATCAATAAAATAAAATGAGGTCTTTGAAACAATGACTTTTGCTTTTCGTTTTATGAGAGTATTGAGTTTTTTTCTTTGGAGATATAAAAGAATATTATTTGTGACAAACACGAGTATTATTAGGATTCAATTCACCGCCACCATTGGTCTAATGTTGTTATTGTAAGAATGACAAATGAGTTTTAATTAGTGGAATTTATTTATAGGTTGAGTTTCCATTAGTGGGATTTTAAAAAAAAAATATATGTGATTAGTGGATCATTTGTAAAACCATTAATGGGTCTGTTCTGTTTAAAATCTTAGATGAATTATATTTTACGTTCATTTTTTTAAAAGCTATAATTTGGTGCCCTTTACAATTGGAGACCCTAGACAGTTGCCTCACTGGACTCCCCATAGGGTTGGGCCTGGCCTAGGGATGACAAGGGTCCAGAGCAGCAAAAGATCTACAAAAAAAATAAACGGTACAAACCTAATTAGACCCGGAACCAAAAAACAAACAGTTGGTTTGGGCTGGACCTGACCCAATATGAGTTTGGATTTTATCCAACCCGGTTTATATTGTTTTTTGAGTTGACCTTTTATGCCCAATTTGACCCGGTTATTTTTTTGGCCATAATTGTTTTTAGAAAGTTGACCATATTTTCGAATTACTCTTGGGCCACAATTTTTTTGGTATGGTAGGCCTTATATTTTGGGCCTAAATATTTATTACCCAAATGTATTAAACATAAATATGCAAATCAATTATGAAGATAAGTTTTACAATTTAAGTCTGTTAAAACAACTACCTAAAAAGATAAACTAATCAGTTTAGCTACCTAAAACATCATTTAACACATTCAAAACTAGTATATGTTGAGATCTGCTTGTTTTAGTAATTTAATAAATGGTGATTTGGGTTGCTAAATGTGCAGGTTTAATTGAGGAGCAATTCTGGAATGGAACAGAGAAGAAAAGAAGTGTTTGGAGGTAGAATTAGATTGAGAGAGAGAGAATTTGTGAGAGAGAAGTTTGTTGTAAATTCATCATACCTATTCATTAACGTTAAATTCCTTTACAATACAATATTTCAACAAAATTGAAGTGAAATGTCTAAAAAGGACAATGAGTTGTCTGGGAAATGATTCCCTGAAACTCAGCTTAGACTCCGAACATAAACTCTCGACCCAAACGGTACCGTTTTAGGGTAATTGGAAATTAAATCTAATTCAGTCAAAACGCTGCGCATTAGTGTTGATCCAAAATCCTCAAAATGGAGAAGGTTAAACCGCTGAAGGTAGTATAAATACCTTCTCCATTTTCAGACAACAAACATTATCTCATATTTGTTCAAAACACATCTCGACTTTTTCTAGAACCCTCTCACCATTTCCAGTCGACCCTAGTTCGATCTTCACTAACCTAGAACCCCAATCCATTTCTACCAGGTCTTACAGTATACCACACCGTAGAAAACATAATAAACACACGAAGAATAAAATTCTTCATAGAAAACAATCTCTAAGCTCTTAGCATTTTTGTTCTTAGTTTAGCTTATCAAACAATACACAATTTTTCATAGAAAACGATCTCTAAGTTCTTAGCATTTATATTCTTAGTTTAGCTTATCAAACAAAACATAATATTCAAACCCACCAACATCCATAACAAAGAAAACAATTAACCTAGAAAAAAAAAATCCGAAAATAACATCCGCATTCATCAAGAGTAAACAAACCCGCATGCATTAAGTACCAAAAAATAACATACACACACAATTAGCAACATAAATGTTGATCAATCACAAGATATTATATCCAACTTCTCGTTACATATATATATACATATATATATATATATATATATATATATATATATATATATGTATGCTTAAATAATTTGAGGGTAATAATCATTTTACCTTCTGTGGTTTGTCCTATTCTCCATTTTCCCCTTTTGTTTCAACATTCTCCACTTTCCCCCCTCCCATACACAAATGCAACACAATCTCAACATATAAATATAGGGACACAGAGGGAAAATGGAGAATGTTGAAACTAAAAGAGGGAAAAGTGGAGAGTAGGGCAAACTACAAGGGGAAAATGATTATTTTCGTTAATTTAAATATCCGGTGTAGTATAAAATCCACCTGTTATAAAACCTAAAAATTGCAAGCACCAAAGTCAACTAAGGCCCCACTCTGCGGCTGTTTTTTATTCCGTTTTTATTTTTGTTTTCCAAAAATAATTTCTAATTTACGTTCGTTAACCGTTTTTCATTTTTTTTCTTTAAAAAACAAAAAAACAAAAAATAAAATCAGTGTTAACAGTGAAGTGGAAATGATGAGATATGTTACCTTTTTTATTGTGTGTTGTGATGATGCCACCGGTTTAATAACTTAAGTTTAAAAGACACCTATTATGGTGAACTACCCAAATTGCCCCTAAACTTTATTTTTTAAAAGGTAACTTTCTTAACTCGTATGTATCTTCCCAAAAAAGTTGTCTGAAAATCGATCTACAACTCATCTCTCTCTCTCTAAAAAACTTGTCTCTCTCCAGATTCTGTAAAAGAAGGTAAAAAATATTTCTGATCTTCACGTATATTTTTTCATGCATTTAAAATATTTTACATGCATTTCTGTGTGGTTTAATAATGTATCCATTCCTTATGATATGTTGTTTCGGTCTTTGTATGAACATGTATGAACATATTCCCTCTAGGTTACGAGGTTTTTCATAATAGATCCGAGCTTTTTTCATGTGTGATCAAGATTATGTTAAAAAAAATCGAGGTTATTTTATATTAGACCGAGCTTTTTTTTATTTGAAAAAAGCTCGATTATTTGAAAAATATGCTCGATCCCTTACAAAAAGTACTCGATCACTTACAAAAAGTTCTTGATCACTTACAAAAAGTTCTCGACTCCTTACAAAAAGTTATCGATTCCTTACAAAAAAGCTCGATCCCTTACAAAAAAGCTCGATCTATTAAAAAAAACTCGATCCATTTAAAAAAAGTTCGATTATTGTTAAAATAAGCTCGACCACACTATAAAAAAAGGATCGACCCCTTATAAAAAATGTTCGATCCTTTACAGTTAAGATTTTTTTTTAATTCTTATTAATTGTAAATGTAATATATATTTTTAATTTGTTGATAATGGTTTGTGATGATTTTTCACAGGACAATGAATCGGGTGAGAATATTCATATCTTACAACGGTCGATGGGAGTAATTACCCGACGAAAGTCAGAGGTATTTAGGTTCCGATAACCAAGGATTGTATGTGTCAAAGAATATGACTTAAGAAGAACTGATGTCGATCGTGCAAACCGTTGTGAAGTACGATGTGAACAAATATATTGCTGACCTGTAGTCTATATCAATCGTTCATAGGACAACATGTCGTACATTTATAAGAAGAGATGATGATGTTTAGTTTATCCTAGAGAAAGATAGGGTGATCCCTCAAGTATGCGTTAGTCTAATTGAGAGGGCAGCAGGAGATGTGATGGTTGAAGATATCTCTCATCGTGAAAACACCCAACAATTTCGATCATTTAGCGAAAGCAATCAATTGTTCATAGAAAGAAGTGGGATCGAAGGACAACAAAACATGTGTGGCGTCCCACCAGAAGTAGCCAACTATGGTGATATAGCTGGATCTAAATTTGACGATGTCTTTGGTTGTGAAATTGAGATAAATATTGGGCAGTACAACCACCAATACAATGAGATGTACAATGACATGAACAATGAGAGGAACAATGAACCGAATGTTGTGCCAATTCATGAGGTGGATAATGAGGCAAATTTGCATCCGATAGATAATGTAGCGAACAATAAGAAAGATGAAGAACATATCCAAGCGGAAAGATGTGCAAGACGTGTATACATGTGTAGTTCCAGTACAACAGATATAGCTAAGACCTCTGAGGTCCAGCCTAATGTAACTGCAGTTGATTCTGATAATGCCACAACGTGGGTTATTCTAAGAGTAGAATCATACTCATTTGGTCTGGGTGGAAGCAGGAATTGGGTAGAAGATGAACCTACAAGCATGATATATAATGGGTAATGTTTTCCTGCTAAAAAGGATTTGAAGAGACTGGTTGGACATTTTGCAATGCGGCATAACTTTGAGTAGAAGGTGAAAAGGTCTAATAAGACAACGTTATATCTGGATTGTTTGATTGACAACTATACGTGGAAGTTAAGAGCGGTAAGAAGAGATGAAGAAACATACTTCCAAATAAGAAGTTTTGTCAACGAACATATTTTTCCGTTAGAGGAGATTCACCGCCGTCACCGACAAGCTAGTGTAGTAATAATTGGAGAAGTGGTTGGACTTAGACTTCAACAACAAGATGGTCGACTAATGCGTCCGAAGAACATAATCACCGACATAAAAACAATGTATGGCATCCAAATCATGTACAGTAAGGCACATCAAACCCTCGATCATGCGTTGTCATTGACCTATGGAACGTTTGAGGAAACCTTCTAGCTGCTGCCATCATTTGGTTACGTGTTGGAATAAAAAATCCCGGTACCATCACTGATTTACAGTCCGACGAAGATCATAAATTCCTCTATTTTTTCATGTCATTGGGTGCATCACTTAGAGGATTCTGAAGGTATATGCGTCTAGTTATTACCGTTGATGGTACTCATTTAAAGGAAGATTCGGTGGTACAATGTTTGTTGCAACTGCACAAGATGAATGAACCAGTGTATCAAGTTGTTTTTGGGTACAGGAACTCAGAAAACAACCTATCATGGGAGTGGTTTTTGGATTTTTTGAAAGGTGCCCTTGGTTATATAGATGATCTGGTTTTCATTTCTGATCGGCATGCAAACATTGAAACAGAGATTTCTAAAGTGTTCCCTTATGCCACCCATAACATATGTTGCTGGCACTTTTCTAAATATATTAAGAAACGATATCACAAAAAGGATGTTGCCGTAATAATGGACAAAGTAGCCCAAGCGTACACCGAGTTGAAAAATAACTGACACATAGAAGAGTTACAAAACTTGCGCAAGAATGTATTTGATTATGTAAATGGTGTCGGTCCACACAAGTGGTCCCGTATACATTGCCCGGACAGAAGGTACAGTGTAATGACAACAAATGATGTAAAATGCATAAACTTTTGCCTAAAAATTGCACGATAACTACCTATGTTGACTCTGACAGAGTTCATTAGGAATATGATGTAACGTTGGTTTCACGATCACCATAGGGCTGCACAGTCCATGAGTTATCAATTGACCGACACATCATAACTTGTGATCTTAAAACGTGTGGAGAAGTGTGGTTTTATGACCGTAAATCCAGTCGACTGGAACATATTCTCGGTGAGGCGGTCTGGAAAATAGTGGACTATTGACTTAGTACGGAAGACCTGAACATGCAACAAATTCCAAATGAACCATCTTCCATGTTCTCATGCACTCGTTGCCGCAATGTACATCAGTAGTTTTAGTGTACGGTTAATATTACCGAAACGTGAATCTCATCGTTTTCATTATTTTTATAGGGAGCAAAACTTGGATTTCACATCTCTGTGTCCGGACTACTACAAGAGACAGACACTTATTGACGCGTACTCGGTTCTTATTATGTCGGTCGGACATCCTTTCACCTGGGTTGTGCCATCTGACATCGCTGAGAGAGTGGTTTTGAATCCAATCTCCAGGAGACAAGCAGGACGCCCGAGGGCAAGTCGACATACCTCGTATTCGGAGAGAACAATTACACAGTAGTGTAGGAGATGTGGACAACCAGACCATAATTCCAAGAGATGTTCTAACCCACATTTGATTAATAAATGTCTGAGCAAAGTTGTTCCTGAGGAATACCGCCACAAGTGTAGCATATGTCATTCAGTTGGCCACAACAAACAGATGTGCCCTAATAGGGACTGTACTGTGGAATGAATTGAGGTGTTTCGATTGATGACATTGTGATATTTTGTAATCGTATGACTTATTCATTAACTTAAATTTAAATTAAACAGGAGTTTCAATTTGTGTTATACTTATGATTACAAACAGTTGAAACGGAAACAAAAAAAAAATTATTTTTCAATTGAATTTCTTTTGTACAAAAAATTTGGTACATATCAAAAAAAATATTAATGCAAAAATCTAAACGGGTCGGAAGTTACAAAAAATCTCAACGGCCATCTTCTCCCGAATGATCCCCATATTGTCTTCCGACCAATCAAAATCCTTCATATATGCCAATAAGTATTCGATCAATCTCAACGTGTGTGGACCACAGTTACCCCTGTATTTGGATACATTAAAATGATTAATAAAATAATAGGTTTTTAATAACATAATCTCAAAGTTAATGAAAAAAGAATGTCTTATGATTGGTTCTATTGGGGGATACTTGTGGAGGAGACTTGTACCGTGGTGTGCCAGTTCATTGATGAAAACAAGCTTGTACTACAGATGATATTTTTCCTTAGAGATGATATAGATAATATAATTACCCTGTATCTCTCTCTCTCTTCCAATTGATCTGTCCATCCATTTTTGTATTAGTATATGTAACTTTTTTTTTCTTCTTGTCCATGAACATCAATTGAGTGCTATGTGTATGGTCTAAGGCATGGCAGAGAAAGTAGGAAAATGAAACGGCGGCGTATGAAACTAGAACAAAAGACACAAGAGTGCTTGTATTAAGTGGCATGCATGATCAGTCTCGCTCTCCTCATCATCATGAACTCACCTTGCTTGCATGCTCTTTCTTTGTTTCTTTGTTGAACTAGTTTCCAACACATGTCTAAACCAACGTTGGTTAGGTTTTGGAAAAATGTTAAGAGAGACTTTTTGTGTTGACCAACGCATGCCAACACTACTGTGTCTGTCTTGACACTTGACAGGCCCGCCAACTGTAAGTAAGTAATAAAAAAATAAAACCCGGTAAAATCCAGGTACGGTTTTTACCGGGTGAATATTTAGATTACAAAAAAGAGGATACCGGATGGGTCCGGGTTTTTTCCATTCCTAGGACCCAAGTGGCACATCTTGGTACAAGTATAACGATCAAATGCTCAATGGAAGTCCGGTAGGTGGTGATGGGCTGAACTAATTAGTCCTACATGGGCCGTTCGTTGGATATGACCCGACCCGTTTTGACAAGCACTTTTGACTTTTGAGTACATAAAATGTGGACCAACAGGCAACAGTAGTAGTGGCATTTGCAGCGGCAACTGAGGAAGAGGAGAGCGACGTTGCGGTTTGTGATCTGAGAGGATTGAAGACAATGGAGGCGATTACCATCCCAACAGACACCTTCAAAGTAGGATTCATAGGAGCGGGAAAAATGGCGGAGAGCATAGCCAGAGGAGTGGTGCAATCAGGTGTGCTGCCTCCTCACCGTATTCTCACCGCCGTCCATTCCAATCCCAGCCGCGGCACCGCTTTCGAGTCCTTTGGCGTCAAACTTCTTCCTCATAGTAACGCTGTAATTACAATATTCTTTCTTTTTCTAGATATTGTTTTTGACTGGATATAACAAATTCTTATTTATTTGATTTTGAAATTATAGGTAGTTGAAGACAGTGATGTCGTGATTTTGTCTTTGAAACCCCAAGTAGGTAGGTATTGATCAATGCTCACTATCCTTTCTAATGCGTTCTTTATTTATTTATTATAATAGCTAATTATGTATTAATTTGCATTGTTAGAATACCTGTTTTAGATTTCTGTAGGAGCACTTGAATGCATTTTATAGGAAAAACAAATATACAGTGTGTTTTTTTTTTTTTTTTAAAAGCAATTCAAGTTCTTCTTTGATATATATTAGCAATTTTTTTTAGAAAAACAACTATTGAGTGCTTACCCGGAAGCCATTTTGATGATCCCAAAAATATTCATTTATGTTTTGGATAAAAGACTGTAAAATTAAATTTAAAATATATAGTTTTTACAAATTAAAAATGCTTTTGATGATGATAAAAGCACTCTCAAATTCGCTATATAATTTCTTAGAATTTGGATTTTGGGATTCTACCATCTCGTGGCTATCATACTCCTTATGGAATTTCTGCAGTTAAAGATGTGGTCCTGCAGTTGAAGCCGAAGTTTTCAAAGAAGAAGCTTTTGGTCTCGGTTGTTGCAGGAGTGAAATTGAAGGACCTTCAGGTTAGTGCTCTGTAACTGTATGCTGATGATAAAACATAGCTTAAGTGTGCTGCTTTGAATTGCATAGTTTTAGTTCTTTATAAGAGCCAAAGCTACATATCCTATGAGAAGAACAGCACATAAAGGGATTGTTAGTATCGTTTTTTGTTGTTTGATTAATATATAAAAGCCAACCAAATTTAAAGGAGTCTGTATTAATTTTTGCTGATTATGTTGTAGTTGTCATTTTGCATTGAGTGAACTAAAAGTGTAAAAGACAATTGTGCATTTGTTACTAGCTACTTCTGTCTATGCTAGGTACAGTTAACCTCATTGTACTGCATTATGAAACTATGGGGCATGGCACTTTACTTTTTGTGGACTGCATGATTTGAGTTTTCATTGTTTGTGTAAAGGAGGCAGAATATCTCTACATACTCTTCTCCAAAATATCAGTATGGCATTCATATGTAGTCTTTATATATATATTGGACTATTGGTTTGTGGAAAGAAAAGATTCCCTGCTTCATGCATGCAAATATGCAATTGTCTTTTTGACTATTATTAAATATTTTTATGTTCAGTGTAACGAAGTAAAATGGTTTATTTTTAGGAATGGGCTGGTCACACCCGGTTTATTAGAGTGATGCCTAATACACCTTCAGCGGTTGGTGAGGCAGCGACTGGTACATTTTTCACTTTTCCTTGTTACCTGAACTATGGTTTTCCTCCTCGTTCTTTAATAAAGTAGATATTGGCATACTATAATTCTATCATTTTAATGGAAAATGGTTACAACTGTCGACGGGTGAGTTGTCCATTTTTTTTTTGGGCATTTATAAAGCTTAATTGGTGCCTAATGCTTGTATGGTTCTGTGGAGATGCTTGATATTTTCTTCTACTTCTATTACTCATGTAATCTTTCTCTGTTCTTAAGTCACCTTACAAATAATGTGTATGAAGTAGCAACGCAATTTGTGAGAGACTAAGCATGACAAAATTCGGCCGGCTTGAGTTCATTCAACAATTAAATTTTCTGCTTCCTATTTTTCTAGGCTGATTCTAATGATCGTTCTTTCATTTTTTGATTACTTTGTTTTTTCTTTTTTTCTTTTTGGCATCCATCTTAATTGGGTAGGGGCTTTGGTTTGATGGCTTATTGGGTTGGTTTTTGTCTAATACTCATTTGTGATTGTCCATGATATTGTACTTTTTTTTGGATCCATCTTAAAGATACTTTCCTTGGTTTAATTATATATTTTGGGTTAATTTTTTCTATATTCTTTTGGAGTTTTATATGATATTGTAGGTCCTTGGGGGTGGTATATGGTCTGATACTATCTTTGTATAGATATAGGTTTCTTCTTTTTGGATTGTAAAGCCTTGTAGTGAACTACTGGTCCACTTCTTTTCTTGTAATAAAATTTTCAAATTTTTTTTTTATTATTAAAAACAAAATTCAATTTCTTATCGGAAAATAATGGTTTTTCTTTCTCTAAGGTTTTCTAATAATAGAGCAGTATATTTTGGTAGTCCCAGTTTGAAGACTAGAAATGATTGCAATTAGTTAAAACGGTTTATTTTTGAAATACTTGCTTTTACTTTAGTACTTTCATGAACTAAAGAATTGCAATTTCGTTCTTTAGCCGATCAGACTTGAATTCATATTAGATGAATATTATAAGGTGTAACTGAATGACCCACAAAAGCTGGAGTTGTAATATTGATGATATGTTTGCTATAAGATGTCATAACGTCAGAGTAATTTTCATATAGTAGCTACTCAAGCTATTGTATCTTGTCATAATGGGTTGCATTGTCTTGGATCATTGTAACAGTATTCTTTTCAGGAATTATTTGATCTTTAAGTACACTCAATGCTTATGCAATTCTTTTTTCAGTGATCAGCAAATTTGGTGGTTAAAATTGTACTATTCTTGTTTTCTTAGTTTTGCAAAGCCTAAATTGGGTTCTTTGTGGAAAGGAAATATGTTTAAAGAATATTTGGAAGGTCAATGCTCTATCTCCAAATCCCTTCAGTTTTCTCTGTTTTGCCCTTCTCTTTATCACCTGCTATTGATTTTAAGACATGTTCTTACAATCTCTCTCTTGCATAGTTTCTCCTCTGTACTTTTCAAGAGTCGGACACTGCATTATCTTGCTCTCTTACTTTCTTATTGGTTTCTCTACATCACACAAACCAAATAGATTTATTTAATCACAGGGTTTAAATTTTTTTATTTATTTTTTTCTTCTTTCATTTGCCATATAGCCTTCCTGATAGACCCCTTTACGTGTTTTGTTTCTTAATTTTATTTAATCTGTAAAGGTTTGAAGTCACAATATATAAAATTAAATAACTGGGTTCCATGAGCTTTTGAGAAATTTTACTGGGATTCAGTCTGAAATTTCTCAACAGGCCAAATCCATGGAGCTTGACAGATGACTTTTTCTTTATTAAAATTCTCACTGGCTGCCATATTGTTGTATGATGAGAGTTCTGATTAACTTTATTTAAATAGTTATGAGCATGGGAGGCTCTGCAACGGAAGAGGATGGAGAACTAATAGCTAAATTGTTCGGAGCAGTTGGCAAGGTATGGCGAGCTGATGAGAAATTGTTTGATGCAATCACTGGCCTGAGGTATGTGGCTTCTGTAACTGTAGAAGAATTATTGATGGGTAATAGGGAATAGTTATCAATAATTATCACCTTAAGAGATTAGTTTAGGTTTGTTTTATTTTTATCAAGAGTTAGGTGTTTTATCTCTTTCATATTGTTAGCTATAAAAAGGCCCCTTAAGAGCCTTTTGTAATCGGACTTGAATGATGAATTAAATAATTAGTATGTTTCCCGGTCTCACGCTCTTCTGAATTTCTCTCATTTATGTTCATTCTTTGTTTCTAAACCCTAATTCTTTCTAGTTTCTCTAATTTTGTATCTTGTTTCCCTATTTCTATTATTCGTTCTACATCAATTATACTTATTGGTACCATACCTCAGAAAACCCTTTAATACAATTATTGCTAACAGGCACTAGTTTTGGCTGATTAATAATTATGATATCTATTCCCCTTAAGGTTCCTGGATTATAATCATGACTAAGATAAACTAATATGTATTTGAATTAATACTCTCTCTCTCTCTCTCTCTCTCTCTCTCTCTCTCAAACTTCTGAATTGATTGAAGTTTGGCTAGTTGCTGTAATGGAACACTATTTCCTGAACATTTTCAGTGGGAGCGGCCCAGCATACATATTTTTAGCAATTGAAGCTTTGGCTGATGGGGGAGTAGCTGCAGGCCTTCCACGAGAGCTTGCGCTAGGTCTAGCTTCTCAGACTGTAAGTCGGTTAATCGGACTGCCTGTTTTACCGGTTTTTTAGATTTATTTGTTATGGGCTGTTCAGTGTGTGGTGGTGATTTCCCAACCCTTAAAAGTCCCCTTTGCTTTTTTGTATTGTCCTTCCCTTTCTCTCTCCCCTTTTCTCTCTGTGTTTGTGTTTGTTTATTGGCGCAGGGGAATAGGCGGTGTTGGATCTAAGAATCCCACTCTGCAAATATGAAATACCTTTTACATGACTCAAATTCCATAGGAGGGGATTTTATACCACTTGGCTATCATCTACATCGTTTTTAGTAAAGCAAGTCATTATATTTGATGACATGCTTATACTTTTCATGTAATATTTGTTATTATGGTTGTGATTCATTTGCCCCTGGTGCAATTTGATATGGCTGATACAAGTTTGCTTCTAATTCACCTAGTAGCAGTTTTGGTACATTAGAAATCTGATGAAAGAGGATTCACGAAATAGAAGAAATAACTTGGGTTATTACCATAGAGCTACCTGTAGTTTTACACGATACAGAGAATTAAATGAAGTTCCATTTTACTTTATATCTTTCATAGGAGTAAACTACATTAAAAGAAGCACATTAAGGACCTGCAAAGTTTAATAAGTGGGATTTACTTTGCAACTTGGAATTTCTATTTCTTCTGTTTGTCCAAAGTTTAATAACTATCTCAAATCTCTTTGAATTTAAATCCAGTTTAATGTCTTAGAGTGAGGAAGTGTTTTTTTTTTGTTTTTTTTTTTTTTTTTAAACAAGGAAGTGCTATCCAGTTTCTAATTGAAAATAAGTGGGATTTACTTTGCAACTTGGAATTTCTATATCTTCGGTTTGTCCAAAGATTAATAACTATCTCAAATCTCTTGAATTTCAATCTAGTTTAATGTCTTAAAGTGAGGAAGTGTTTTTTTTTTTTTTTTTCAAACAAGTGCTTTCCAGTTTCTAACTGAAAATAAGTGGGATTTACTTTGCAACTTGGAATTTCTATTTCTTCGGCTTGCGCAAAGTTTAATAACCAGCTCAAATCTCTTCGAATTTGAATCCAGTTTAATGTCTTAAAGTGAGCAAGTGTATATATATATATTTTTTGAAACAAGTGCTTTCCGGTTTCTAGCTGTTTTTATTTTTCATGTGACGTTATTAGCTTCAGCACTATGCCCCAACTTGTTTTAAAACAATTTTGCATGGCCCTTCTGCAGGTACTAGGAGCAGCGTCAATGGTCGTTAAAACTGGAAAGCATCCTGGTCAACTTAAAGACGATGTTGCTTCACCTGGGGGGACTACTATTGCTGGCATTCATGAGTTAGAGAAGAGTGGGTTTCGTGGGATATTAATGAATGCTGTTGTTGCTGCTGCTAAGCGTGGCAAAGAACTGTCTCCGAGCTAAATTGTTCTGAATTTGTTTTGAATTAGTTTCTCAACTCTTATTGCAAGTAATGGCAATCGAAAACATTCTTTTGACCCCTAATAATAACATGAATGTTTAGAGGAAATTGCTTTGCTCTATTTAGCTAGAATTTTTCTTCTTTCCTTGGAGTGTTACATTTACAGTTTTTGCGCAACTATTTTTGAGATTTATTATGTAGCATGCCCTCTCGTATTGTCAATGAAAAGAAGTTCTAATAATCAGAGTGCTATTAGCTCTACCACTTGCTTTTGGTCACGGTAAACAATGCCCAGACCCAATTCATACACGGATCCGATCGATATAATTAGAATGGATTTGATAGGATCTTGAACACTCCTATTGAATGGTGCACCTGTCAGGGAAAATAAATTATATAACAAGTAAATCTTATATGGTATACTGGAAATATGTGACAGTCATATATGTTTTATCTTCGATGTAGGGTCATGTTTTATCATTAGTGGTAGGGTGCACCATTTACTGCACTTCTAGAACTGAGGAGACTTGTGTTTTACGTGACTGTAGCTTGTAAATCCTCTAAGAAAGTACTAACAATTCGAAGCTCGATAAGCAAGAAAAGCGGAGATGCTTATACCAAAACAGAAGCAACCAATTGATTGGTGTAAATTAAGCGTGAAATCGGTGGTACTCACAAAATAAATGAGGAAATTCATTTGTCAAAAATGAAAGCTTTAGAGAGAGCAATGAAAAAAGATGATGATACTGATCAAAGAGGTTGCACCAGCCTATCTGGTGACACCGAAATACCTATCGTTGTAATTGACACTGAAAAAAAGCCAAAAATACAGAGAGTTCCACCGATGCTTCGTGGGGTTGAAGAAAACAAGAAATGCTATGATCCTCTAGTAGTCTCCATCGGTCCTTTTCACCATTTGAAAGAGCTCGAGATCACGGAGAAGCACAAGTGCACTATGGCACGCCAGTACGCTGTTAATGATGGTCAGTCGTATGATCTTTTGTACAGCAAGGTCAAGGCCATTGCTGGAGATGCAAGAAATTGCTTCTCCCTTGACTCGACACAAGTGTTCGATGAAGAGAAGTTCACTAAAATGATGTTCCTTGATGGCTGCTTCATTCTCCAATTCATCCGATGCTTCGTAAACGATTATAAAGATTTGAACATAAAACTCTGCCTTGCAGCTTTCGTGAAACGGGACTTGTTGTTATTAGAAAATCAACTTCCTTTCAAAGTCCTCAAAGAGTTGATGAGCTCAAAAGAAGTTGAATGGAAGAAAACTTTCTCTACTTTTTTCACTCTGATTCTTGTTCTTCCTTGTACTTCGAATCGAGAAATAGACTTTGATCAATGCGCTCATCTTCTCGACATGATTCAGACCCTCCTCATAGATAAAGCTGCACTATCTGCTCCTCAACGTAACAAAAGAGGCAGCAGTGACTGGTTTTCGTGTCGTTCTGTCAAGGAGCTTAAGGCGGCAGGAATCCATTTCAGACCAAGCCAAGGTCATCAATTCACCGATGTTCAGTTCAGATCAACGTTCGTCCTCATAGCATTCCTGAAACTTCCTCCCATCGCCGTTGACGATTCAACCAAGTCCATGCTTCTAAACATGGTTGCCTACGAAGCATGCCCCGATGCGCCTGACGACTTGGGGGTGTCTTCTTACATATGCTTCATGGATTCACTGATTGATCACGCAGAAGACGTGAAGGAGCTTCGATCAAAAGGTATTCTCCTCAATTTTCTAGGGAGTGATCAACAGGTGGCGGATCTCTTCAATCAGATTGCTGATAACTTGGTGCCGAATCCTGATGCTTATGCTCAAGTTAAAAACAAACTTGAAAGGCATTACAGGAACAAGATCAAGATTTGGTTGGCAGAGTGGCTGCATACACATTTTACAAGCCCCTGGACAGTCCTTGCTTTTGTTGGTGCGATTTTCGCTCTTGTCCTAAGTGTTATTCAGACTTATGAGGCTGTATATGCCACTGAACCTCCACCGTGTACTCCATGCACGGTTGCAAACAACACTATATAATTATTATCACTTACGTATACTATTCCGATATTGAGAGGTGATTGTTTTGAAATTACAACCGTGTGTTTTTTTTTGGGTGCGTTCTTGTTTTTATTTCTATTTTAATATTTTTGTTGTTCATGAAGATTGCTGTTCCCTCTCTATGAGGTAAAAGGATTGTTAGTATTGATATATCTATATATGTTGAGTGCATGTTTTTTCTATAGTATAACATGCATGTTTTTCTATCATTCATAAAAAAATAAATCAAAATTCAATGAAAATCAATCGAGTTCATAAAGATTCATACAAATCTTAATATAAATAATTGAGAGAGAGAGAGACTGACTAACTCTAAGTAAGGAAAGACATGCATGACTTCTGATTTCTCCATAGTGCCTTATATATTAAGACTGGATTGAAAAAAGGCTTATTCTTATGATCTTATTTTCTTCTTTTCCTTTTTTTTCTTCTGTTTTCATAATTTTATTCTCTCCCATATTTGTGGGAAGTAACAGGCTTATATATAGTTTGATATGATAAGATGGCACAAATTGATGATGTCTTAAGAGATTGTACAAATAAGCATCAGTAAATTGGTCGAACTCCAAATGAAGATAGAAACAGAGCATGTAAAGGAATGCTGCTTCAGTAACTCAGCAACAAACAAAGAGTGGCTAGTTGGAAAGGATAACGTCTGTTAACCTCAGTTAATGAGTGTTAGCTGACCTAGCAACTCAATTACAAAGAATCCAAAGTCAGTTAGTTAGTTAAGTTTGTTAGGTGTTAACTAGATTTTTGTTAGTAGCTGGACACACAATAAGTGTGCTTTAATCTCTATATATATCGGGGTTTTTTTTTTAATTGTTATTGATATATTGGAAATGAATAACAGACCTTCTCAAGATGATTTTTTTTGATAAAATAACTTCTCAAGATGATCTCAACACCATTAACGGTGATTCTCTAAACTCCTGCTCATTCACTTCTTTTAGTACTTTTTACAAACACCTTTGTGTATATGTCAAACACTTTAACTTTTATATGGTATCATAGCCTTATTGACTAAATGTCATGGCTAATCAACATCAACAATCTCTAGTAGTGATTCAAAACCAGAGTTTTCAAGGTGTTGCTGCGTCGTCGTCGTCTCCAAATCTAGAACAAAGTCAGATTACTCAAACTGCAGTCACAACAATGGAGTTTTCAACACTTTCTAAGAGTTTGAATTACAATATGCCTGTCAAACTTAGTAAATCGAACTATCTTTACTGGAAATCATTGGTAATGCCTTCTATTCAAGCTTTAGATATGGAGAATTATCTTTGTGGATTAAATAAGCCTCATATCATTTACAAGGATGTTGAAAAAGTGAATCAATCTGGTGAAAAAATTGTTGAAAAAAGAATAAGCAATGAATTTACAGATTGGAAACGTGTTGATAAACTGCTCATGGGTTGGATTTATTCAACAATCAGTGAAAACATTATAGGTCATGTTATAGGATGTCAAACTTCTTTTGAAGTATGGAGTCGCCTAGAGAGGTTATACTCTCAGCAATCAATAGCCATAATTGCATAACCCATGAGTTAACTCCAGTCTCTTAAAAAAGGATCGGATTCCATTACTGATTTTGTCCTAAAAATCAAGAATATTGGTGATGCATTGATGGCTGTTGGAGAGGATGTTAGGGATAGAGATCTTGCGTTAACACTCATTAATGGTGTAGGTCATGATTTTGATTCTATTGTAGCCGTGATCTCAACTCAACAGAGATTTATTTCACTTGAAGATGCACAATATTTGTTGATGATGCATAAACAAAGGTTAGAGCATCTTGATTCTCCTGCTCAGATTGAAGGAATACAAGCATCAGTCAATTATTCTTCGAATAACTCTCATGATAAAAGAAATCATAAAGATGGAGGCACATATCATAACAGAGGCGGTGGACGTGGCCGAGGTAGAAACAACAAATATGGAGGAAAAGGAAGGCTATACTGTCAGGTCTACAATAAGCCTGGACATAGTGCTCTCAAGTGTTACCATAGGTTCAATCAAAGCTACCAAGACCCTCAATCACAGCAACAAAACCAGGCTTGTTTCAATCAATATCAAGGTGGACAACAATGCTCAATGGTCAGCCTATGATTGGTTCTTCATAAGGAACTTTAAACACTGGTACAACAGATTCACAAGCTCATTATAGTCAGCACTCAGCCTATCTTGCTTCAACTGAGTCAGTTAATGATCTGGCGTGGTATGTGGATAGTAGAGCCAACAACCATATCACGTATGACCTGAACAATATCTCATTGAAATCCAATTACAGAGGTAATGAAAAGCTTCTTGTAGGTAATGGACATCAACTTCAAATATCACATATAGGTGACATCTCACACACATCCATCTAAAAGACTGCAGCTTAGAAACATCTTACATGTGCCTCAAATCACAAAGAACCTACTTAGCATATCTAAGTTAACAGTTGATAATAATGCATTTGCTGAATTTCATGCTAATAAATGTCTTATAAAGGATCTACACACGAGGTAAGTGTTGCTTCAAGGATCGCTTAGAGATGACTTGTACTGTCTCAAGATTGCTACAGCTTCTGATGCACCACACTCCAGTATTAAGCTTGGTCAATTTGGTGATTCAAAGAACTTGACAGTGTTAAATTATTGTGTTTCTGATTTTAATAACACAAGCCTTGGAAAGTTATTACAATCCAAGTCACAAGCTCACTTGGCTGCTGTGAATGCCTCTGTTTAGCATGTAAAGCTGTGACATCCAGCTCTTCTGATATTACAAAAAATGTTGAATAATATGCATTTTAATGCTAAGTTTCATGCTCCACATTTTGCAACTCTTGTAAACTTGGTAAGCTTCGTCGATTACAATTTCCAAAACTACAAATCACATCTAGATCACCACTTAAGATAGTTTATTCTGATATTTGGGGACCAGCTCCAATGTTATCTACCGGTGGTTTCCGTTACTATATTTATTTCGTTGATAATTTCACTTAGTACACATAGTTGTTTCCTTTGAAACTCAAGTCAGATGCACTTGCAACTTTTATTAGATTTCAGAAAAAGGTAGAATAGCAATTTGACAGCAAAATAAAAAACTTGCATTCTAACATAGGAGGTGAGTTCATTGTAATGACTTCTTACTTAAGTCAACAAGGTATTCAGACCAGGTTTTCTTGTCCATACACATACCAACAGAATAGGGTCACGGAAAGAAAACATAGACATATAGTAGAGACTGGGTTGACAATTCTTGCTCATGCAAATATGCCCTTAAAGTTTTGGTGTGAGGCTTTTGAGACTGCTGTCTTTCTTATTAACAACATGCCTATGACTGTTTTCAAGTTTGTTTCTCCTTATGAGAGGTTGTACAAGAAGAAACCGAATTACAGTTTTCTTAAGGTTTTTGGGTGTAGTTGTTTCCCATACTTGAGAGATTACTATAAGACAAAATTCAACTTTCATTATACTAAGTGTGTTTTCATTGGTTACAGTCAAGTTCACAGGGGTTACAAGTGCTTATACCTATATGGTAAAGTCTATTTATCAAGACATGTGGAGTTTAATGAGCTAGAATTCTTATATACATCACTTTTTTGTTCTACTGACGTGCCACAGGTTAGAGCTGAAGCTCCAGGTATTCCTTTAGCAACTTTACAACACATTTTATCCAAATTGTCAACAGCTATTCCTATAAATGGACACAATGTCAGCCCATCACAAACCTCTTCACAACATTCCTATGAAAATATGACATCTCCTTTATTTCATTCTTCACAAACTTCACGTGATTCTCCTTAGTCTTCAGGACAAATGTCTTTGGTTGATAGCTCAGCTGCAGGTTCAATCTCTACATGCCCAGATATGCCTCTTTCAACTACTGTCCTTTCTCCAGCTCAATTTTCCACACATCCTATGATTACTAGATCTAAGAATGGAATTTTTAAGCCAAAGGTGTTCAGCTCTAGTTGTTACTTAACTGAATTAGACCCTACCTCTGCCAAATCTGCTCTAAAAGATCCTAGGTGGCTTCAGGCTATGCAAGAAGAATGCAAGGCCTTGCAAGACAACAAAATGTGGTCTTTGGTTCCATTTACAACAAGAATGAATGCTGTGGGGTGTAAATAGGTGTTTAGAACAAATTTCAGACAAGATGGTAGTCTCTTGAAACATAAAGCTCGAATGGTTGCTAAAGGATTTCATCAAACTCCGGGTTTGGACTTCTTAGACACTTTTAGTCCTGTCGTTAAAGCATCAACAATTAGAGTTATATTTTCCATTGTTGTGTCCTATGGTTGACAAATAGAACAAGTGGACATTAATAATGCCTTCCTAAATGGTGATTTATCTGAAGTTGTGTATATGGTTCAGCTTGAAGGTTTTGTTGATTCATCAAAACCTCACCATGTCTATAGGCTTCATAAGTCCTTGTATGGATTAAATCAAGCTCATAGAAGTTGGTTTCACAAGTTGAAGTCTGCTCTTATTTCTTGGGGTTTCAAAAATTCAGCGGCTGATACCTCATTGTTTATTAAGGTTTCTAACAATGACGGCTTGTTTCTACTAATGTATGTGGATGACATTCTTGTAACAGGTAGTAATTAGGAGGCTATTAGGAAGTTAATCTCTACTCTTCATGCTGCTCTGAAATATCTTGGCTCAGTGAATTACTTTCTTGGCTTTGAAGCCTTTTGCGATACAACTGGATTATACCTCACTCAAACTAAGTACATCATTGATCTTCTTAAAAAGACAAACATGGTTGATTCTAGGGCCTGTGACACACACATTGCAGCTGGTATTAAGCTGTCTTTAACAAATGGTGTGCCTTTCGAAAATCCTACTCTCTATAGAAGTACAATAGGTGCTCTACAGTACTTGGCCAATACACGACCTGATATCTCTTTTGTTGTAAACAAACTTAGCCAATTTTTAGTGGCTCCAACTCTTGTTCACTGGCAGGCATGCAAGAGAGTCCTTCGATACTTGAAAGGCACTCCCAACCTTGGTCTCCACTTCAGGCCATCTTCGTTCTTACCTATTGAAGCTTTTGTCGATACGAATTGGGCCAACTGTATTGATGACAGAAGATCTACAAGTGGGAACTGTGTCATGCTTGGTGGGAACTTGGTCTCTTGGAGTTCTAAGAAGCAACGAGTGGTTGCTAGATCGAGCACGGAAAAAGAATATCACTTTATGGCCCAAGTTGCTACAGATATTTTATGGCTTCAGTCATTGCTCACTAAGTTGCACATTCATGTCTCCAACAGTTTTGTTATTTGGTGTGATAATATTAAAGCCAATTCTCTTGCTCAAAATCCAGTTTATCATCAACATACGAAGCACATTGATGTTGACACACATTTTATATGAGAAAAGGTGTTTTCTGGAGAGATTGATGTTCGTTACGTACCTACGGAACATCAATTGGTTGACATCTTCACCAAAGCCTTTACTACTGTTAGGTTTAAGTATTTGTGCTCCAAATTGAGCCGTATTGATTATCCCAAGTTTAATTTGCGGGGGGATGATAAGATGACACATATTGCGATAGGATTATGCTCTATAGTAAGAGTGTAATAATGTATTTGACAATATTTTCATATAAATAAAAGTGATATCTAGTTTAACAAATCTTATAGCATTTATAGTTTAATTATTATAATTGTCAAAAGTAAATAATCATAAGGTCAAAAGACTATAAGAAAAAAAGAATTGTTCGTACATCTTGATATGTATGAGGTAGACACAATTCTTTAGTTAGTCTTGAATAATATTCACAACTTAAGATAAAGGTTGAATGCCTTTATCTTGTCAATGTTGTAGATTCTTTTGCTAGCATTTGAATGAGATCAAATTTGTTATGATAAGTCTAAAATAATCAAAGTGTGGTGTCTTTGGGCAAAAGAATCTAGTGCACTGGGTGCATTGAATAGGATCATAGTGAAATACTTTATCCAGAACTGTCAATGGATAAAAGTTTTCATTTGAAGACAATCAGAGATTCTATCTCAATCTTGAGATAAATGATGGACTTATGGTTGCAAGTGTTATCATTTGAGCTATCAATGAGTACGATTATATAGCATAGTCTATCCTCGATAGTTTGGTGGTATTCATTTGTTAACCAATAGAGGACTTCATTTATAGATATGGACATCGTGACTCCATTTATTAAATGAGAGTAAAATATCATCATATGAATTTTTTGAGATATTGGATATTGGATATTAAATCTTAACCTTAAGTTTTCAATATTGTCTATTAAAATATGGCTTCTAGACAAGTCAAAATATCTAAGTTCAAAATGTGGTCAAATGAGTAAATATGGTAACTTGGAGAGCTATAGGTTGTCTATGAACTCTTGACGATTACTAATATTCTTCACGAGGATACACTTTCTCCATTAAGATTGTCTAGGGTATGAATGAGTAATATTAACTTATTCTATCTTTATTTAAGAGTTCAATTTTAGTTATTTAGTGGAATGAACTAAAATTAATAGATCGGACCTAAGTGAATAATTTATTGGTTGTGATTGGGTTGTGTCTATTGGAGTTTAAATTTAGATAGCCCGTCATGATCCCCAATCCACACGAACTTGCATGGATTATTTGATATATTCTACCGGACCAATTTATGGGTCCATTTAGAATTGTATTGAGGCATGTGGACTTGTTTCTTTTTGTAAGAATGAGTCTAGTTCAAATAGTGTATGCCCATGTGTAGTCTTGGGCGGCAAGGCTAAATATATTAGCTTAATATATTGTTTTTATTTTATTATTTAATGAAATAGAAATTAATTAATTAATTGTTTATTTTATTATTGTTGGTAATATGATAGATATCAAATACTATATTTGATAAGTAGATAAATAATATGAATTTATTTATCTAGTCAAATTAGGAAATATTTAATTGTTATTAAAACTCTAATTGACAATTGATCAAATTAAGAATTTTTAATTTAGTCATAATTTAATTATATTAAATAATTGGTTATTGAATAAATACACTATTTGAGTTGTATTAGGAGTCTTGGTGTAGAAAAGAATTCTTTTTGGAAAAGGATTATTTGGCCACCAAGTAAATCAACCTAAGGAAATGATTCTTACCCACCAAGTAAATCCTTCTTAGGAGAGGATTAGGTCTCCTAAACTAAATACATTAAGAGTCTTGGTGTGTAAAAGAAATCCTCATTTTAAGAGGATTTAATCGAAATTTTGATAGGAGTTTTGGTGAAGTAGAAATCCTCTTTCTAGGAGGATTTTCGGCCACCTATATATACTTCTATAATATAATTTCGACCAAGCCATAATTTTTGGTATGAGAAGTTGTTTTTTATTTGTTTTTTATTGTTATAAAAGAAAAACTTCATCCAACTCATTGTGTGAAGAATTTGGCTAAACATAGAGAAAAGAGGAAACGTTTTTGTTTTCGATAGTACACTAGTATCATTTGTATCAAAAGGGTTTTGTATACAACATCAAATCAAGGTTCACGCGAGTTTCAATCAAATTGATTGATAATTCACAAGTGACTGAACGTTCTTGGTTTTTCTCTTGAAGTATTATTGTGACTAACAAAGAAGAATATTTTGTTTGTTTCCATCCTCAAGTATACAATTTAAAGAAAGGGAGCCCACACTCCTAAGTGATTCACGTTCGTGATTGGATTGGAAGATCTTGCCGATTCAATTCGACATTAGTTCAACTGTCATGAGAAAAATGTATGATACTTTTAATATACGTCAATTAATCTAGGGTAAATGTTCTTTCTATTAATGGATTTTTTTTAAATATATCAAACCCTTATTTCACGCTTCTGTTGTGCGATTTTCCCTACATATTTGCTGATGTCTTAAGAGATTGTACAAATAAGCATCAGTAAATTGGTCGAACTCCAAATGAAGATAGAAACAGAGCATGTAAAGGAATGCTGCTTCAGTAACTCAGCAACAAACAAAGAGTGGCTAGTTGGAAAGGATAACGTCTGTTAACCTCAGTTAATGAGAGTTAGCTGACCTAGCAACTCAATTACAAAGAATCCAAAGTCAGTTAGTTAGTTAAGTTTGTTAGGTGTTAACTAGATTTTTGTTAGTAGCTGGACACACGATAAGTGTGTGCTTTAATCTCTATATATATCGGGGTTTTTTTTATTGCAATTGATATATTGGAAATGAATAACAGAGCTTCTCAAGATGATCTCAACACTATTAATGGTGATTCTCTAAACTCTTGTTCATTCACTTCTCTTAGTAATTCTTACAAACACCTTTGTGTATATGTTAAACACTTGAACTTTTATATGATAATGTTTGAACAGCAACTAGTCTCTAATTGTTGTGTAAAACCCTTGATATAATACCACTCATAACACTATTAGAAAGGATTAATTAGTTTATAATAAATTATCATAATAATTTTCACTTTCAGAAAATATGTACTAGGTCCAATTGCCAATCAGGTAATGTAATGAAGGTAATATCAATGTTGTCTTAACTTAGTCTTTTTATGTAGACTTTAGGTTAGGATTTGGCTTGTATTCCCATGTGAACCAAATGTATTCACCTAATGCGAAAGTGGTCCAAACATATTTGAATGGAGGCGATTCAGGTGGTGTTGGAAAAAGAGTCCGAGACGAAGCCAATGGTGAAAACGGTACCAAAATCAGGGTCCGGATGCACCATCACACGCTAGCGAAAGATTGCTATGTCCTAAAAGCATGGACTGACATGCCTAGAGTGTTGTAGCACGAAAGAACGTGTGGGGCCCTTTTTCTAGGCACAGTTGGGCACATGGAACTCCATGAAGACTTGGAAAAACGTGTGAGAGTCGGTTTTATTGTCAAGGAAGGTTTTTTTTTTTTCTGGATTCCTTGTTTAAGAAAAATTTATCCGATTTATAACTTCTAATGGGTTTCTAATTCCTTATGGACCAAGAATATTGATCCTATAAATAGGATGACTTATTCTTTGGTTGGATAACACTTGGAGAAATCAGATAGACACTTGAGAACATCAAAGAGTGGGTGAATTGGATGAGTGAGACCACTAGGCTACAGGGATATCATGGGGCGGGAAGACCGAGAGGAGATCAATGGAATATCTGGGGGTTGCATTCAACAGGGACCTAGAGAGAGAGAGCTGTGAGCTAAGGGTTAGGATGTAAGCTCGATTGTGAGTTTGTGCTCGGTAAGACTTTGTTGTAATTGTGGTTTGGGTTAGAGAAGGAATATTGGAATTGTGTAGTTGTATCAATTTTTTCTATATTGATATTTTTCTTTTGTCGTCTTGACGGTCGTGGTTTTTCATGTTTTGGGTTTTCCGTGTAAAATATTTTGTTTTTTGATTGGATTCTCTTATCTTATTTTTCTCCTAGTGTGCATTATTTGTTATGTAGTGAATATTAAGTTTGCACTTCCACGTCACTTTTCGCAACACTTGACATTATTTTCTCACTTAATTTTTTATATATATATATATATATATATAATTTTTTGGCCTAATATGATTCAAAGTTGCATGCAAGGCAATAATTTGAAAGTAATTTCGTATTTTGATTAGTCTCATACTTTCATTGAATTACCAAATTTAAAAAATAAGGGGCATTGATATAGTTATAATATAATTCGCTAGCCATATGCTAATTACTACTTTTCAATATATGTATATACGCACTACGGCCAATGCTGCTAAATTCAAATAACAATGAAACCATGTTTCTGGGGAAGCCCTAGCCTTGAAACAAGGGGCTTTACTAATATATAAGTTAGAATCATATAAAGATGCCTAGTCTGAGCTGTTAGAATCCATCGGAGAAAGGCATGCTCACATCTTCATCTGTGAGATGATCGTATTCTTTATATGAATTTTTCATAATAGGATTGGACCTTGCTTCGATCCCTTCTTTAAGAGACTCCTTAAACCCGTTGATCCATACTCCATAGGTGTACTAGCCGAAATGAAACTCTTTTCCTTTACTCCATAGGAACTAGTATACAACGACAACACAGGCCGGAGGTGTTTCCTTAACCAACCGGATATGCAGGACGGAGTGACAGCACAGGCCGAAGGTTTTTCTTACCTTAGCTCAACAAGCGCTTCACGGGTCCCCATCCCGCTACGCTTACAACCTTCGGCTCACTCCTGTAAACAGAACGCAAAAGGGGGACTCCCCCAGCCATCCACTCCCTCCGCCCCCATCTCTTCATTGCTGTAATGCTGTTAGTGCGCAGAGATGAAAATGTGGGCTCCCCCAGCCATCCTCTGGCCCCCGCCCACTTTCCCTTAACATTCCACTTGGTTGTTCATGTGAGTGACTTTTAGTTACTCATAGATTTGTCTACGGCTTTGCTCCGCTTCGCCATTCGCCGTGAATCGTAGCTAAGCCTTCAAGTGAAAAAAAAAAGCAAGAAGCAATCGTAAAAAGAAAAAGTTTAAATAATGTCAGGTACATGTAAAAAATAGAGACAGATTTTTTAAGCACTAAATAGTAAATTCTTCATTTTTTTATGTATGACATTATTCTTTTAAGAGGGAATTCCATTAAATAGCTTTTAAGTTAACCCTAAACTCAAAACTGTTCACTTTTAATAAGTTGATTGTTTTTATCCACTATTATAGGTGACTTCACGAAAATACCCTTACTTTAGAATTTATTAAAAAAAACATTTTCAGTTTAATGAGAAAACATTTCAAATTATTGAGAAAACATCTCTCAGACACAGTTAATAATATGTTTCTATTTCATTATCTTTTATCAACATCGGTCTCTCTCCAAGAACATTCAATCTCTCTTCCCAACATTCTGTCCTAAACTTTTTCTCTCTACAATGTAGAAAACGATTGCAAATCCACATTGTCCAAAAATCAATCGTGTCACATCTTCACCGTAACCGTTTTGTAATCGAAGGTATGATGCTTTTGTTTTTGTTTTTCTTTTAAATCTCTTCTATGAAAGTATGTTATTTTTTCAAGTAACTATGAAGAACGTGAAATCGATTTTGAATGTGTTATGAACCCTAATTTTGTTTACCCAGAATCATTGGACGACGTAAATTTTTATCTTGTAAAGATGTGTATATTTAATCGTGTAATGATATTAACATGTCTTCGTGTAATGATATATATATTAAGTCGTGTAATGATATATTGTTTTGGCTTGCTGTTTGTGCAGAGCAATGAGAGAGTTGTAATTGCTTATTTCATACGGTGGCCAGTGGTCTGGTGAAAACTATTAGGGTGGTGATTCATAAATGGTTTTTGTTCCTCGTGATTTGACAGACCATGGGTTAATGAATACAGTTGAAGATATTGTGAGGATTGATTTATCTACTTCCAACATTGAATTAAGGGCTGTTATGACTATTAGTAGGAGAAGTGTAATACCAAGAATAAAAAATGATAGAAATGTGGCATTTTTGATGTCTGAAGAGAGAGTTATTTCAGAAGTATATGTAACAACTATTGGAAGGTATGAGAGAGATGGTGGTAGCATGCAGAGTGACACATAAATACAAATCCAAATTCCCCCAAAAAGTGTTCTCCAACAAGGGTTCCCACATTTTCCTCACCGTTTGCACATCAATATTCTTAACATTTTCAACAACCATATTCCCAATCTATTAAACAACCATATGCATAATCTTATTTCGAAACATATGACCAACCATCTCAACTACATACACAACAAAGCTTTATTACACAATTGGCTTCTCAATTTAGATCCATTTGTTGGAGCAACACAATATGTGGATCAATTTGATCAGTTTTAGATGGAAAACATCACCCAATAATACTGTCATCTAGCAAGCAAAAAATGTCAGCTGTTAGTGATCCACCATACAATTAATGATGCATCCGAAGACTTGAAGTAGGTTGTAAGAATGACAATTGTGTCTTAAAGTTAGGTGCAGCGAAAATGCGTAAGGGAAAGTATTGACAGATTCAAAAATATAACAAGGACCATAGTTGCACCGTTGACAGGTTCCATGGTCGATTTCAACAAACTAGTGTTTCGATTATTGGTGAATTGTATTCTCCAAAGCTTTGGGTGAATGACACAACTTTAAAACCCGTAGATATAATGATAGAGATGCAGTTAGAATATGGTCTCCAAATTATTTATACAAAAGCGAGTGGGGTGTTCCTCAAGACATCTGCTCAATAGTTGTAAATGCTCCTCCATAGCTATCGCAGGCTGGCCGACCAAAGAACGGTAGGATTCCATCAACCGGCAAGTATCGTGGAAAGAAATCTAGAACATGTTCATGGTTCAAACAGGCTGGCCATAATCGATAAAATTGTCCAACTCCCCTCAGATTCACAGCGTCAAATACGTCCGAGACTCAGCCTACTCAAACGCGTAAGCAACGCAAATGCGGTGGTTGTGGGGGTCAAGGCCATAATAAATGAACATGCTCCCACGAACAGACTAGCGCAAGAGATTCGTGGCATGATGAAGATGTTATTGGTATTTAAACATTTTCTACTTGTTGATTTCAAAACTTGTAGTTGAACTTAAATATTTATGATTTCAGATCATGCATTTGAACTTCAATATATTTATTACTGTGAATTCTTGTACCAGGTACCAAATACATTGTGGCAGTAAGTTCAAATTTTTATTTTATATAACAGGTACCAGGTATAGAAAATATTACACGGTGAAATTTAAAAACCATTACACAGTGTAATTTATAAAATATTACACGATTATTTTTAATAATGGAAAACCATTCATGCGACCATCAAGTATGTAATCAGAATGAACCACCCATACCATCAAGTAGACTATGTCTATAAATTTGTACACCAATCTAATATGTTATAGTTTCATAAGTCCAAAAAAATTATTTTGATAACAGGTACTAAGTACTAAGTACTAAGTATACAAAACATTATACGGTGAAATTTATGAAACATTATTTCAAAGCCACACAACATTTTCATAAATATTCATCAATTAACCTTTCATGCTACAATTCATCAAGTAGACTAAATATATAAACATTCATAAAAAACCAAACAATAGTTAACCTAATCTTCCAAAGTTTCATAAATATTCATCAAAAGCAATCTCTAAACAAAATATTTCTATAGCCAAATAGTTAACATAATCTTCCTTTATTGAACACCCAAATATTTCAAAAGCTATATCTTTCCTCAACCTAGGAATGGTGTTCTTTTTCAAATTCCACTGTTGGTTCTTGTTACGTATTATGTTCTCGATTCCTTGGAGCATGAAAATACCATAACTGGTTTCGTCATCTTCAGTAGTAATGCCACAACTAGTTTGTCATATTTAGTACTAACCATCTGTATTAAAACAGCTTGCTATACTCTGTTAAAAACTATTCCTGGAATGATTACACGATATAATATATGTTACAATACACGATGTAATAAAACATACATTATACGATGTAATCTAAAGTATATTACAAGATGTAATATATGTTTTTTTTTTGTTTTGAAAATCAACTATATTCATCATCAAACAGAGAAACAACAACAACAACAACGGGGGGCAAGCAACACCATAGAAACAAAAACAACACCAACGTAATAACCAAGCCCAAAACAACAAAAACACAAGCAGATGCAAACACAGCAAACCAGCTAGAAACAGGGGACAAAGCCTAAAAATCAAAATACATAATACAGTTGTGAATGTTAATTAGTTTATACATAATACAATTGACAATTAAATTTCATATCAATAATTAGGACAATATATGCAGTTGCTCTTATCTATCAGGAACACATACATGTACATTGATAAACATCTAAGGGGGGTGTATTGGATTGAGATTTTAATGGACAATTTTAAGGAGCAAAAATTTTATAGATTTGCAAGACTATTAGGATTATTTGGATAATTAGGATTATACTTTTAGGATTATTTGGATAATTAGGATTATACTTTTAGGATTATTATGATTATATGGACTAGACTTTTAGAATTCTGAAAGAGTCTTTGGACTTTATTTATAGACCATTAGGATTATCTTGACTTTATTTTAAGACTTTTTGGACTTTTATAAATATGGATTTTCAATAGTCGATTGTAGTATTCAATTTTCTCCACACGTTAACGAATAGCCACACCTAATATGAATGTGTGGTTGTGATTGAACGCCATTAACTTATAATTTCAGGACGTCCTTACTAAAGAACAATTGTATATATTAGTAATACAACTATATCTTTATCCACACTAGTCATTACAATTAAACCATTATTTACACATATTAAAGAAGCATGAACAATAATAAAGATGTCACGATTATGAATCATTATTCAACATCTGTTCTATGAAATTTAAGTTTTTTTTAAAATAAAGTAAAATTGTTGCACTATTCCACCCTCCTATCTCCAATCTCCGGTCACCAATCACCCATCCATGGACCACAACTCGTCCAAGCTGAAGATCTGATGGGGTATGGAAGATCTGATGAGGTATGGAAGTTGAGATAACTGAAAATTTATAATGAAAATTTGATGGGGGTGTGGAGGTTAAGTAAGCTAAAGATGATTTTGAGTGTGAGAGAAAAGTCTAGAAAGTATTAAGGGAGATGACAAGATAATTTTGGGTTTAAGTTATTTATAAATATCACTAAAAAGTCTGGAAAATCTATTATGTCATTAAATCCTAAAAATCTTGATCTCAATCCAATACCACTAGACAATTTGTTGTCTCTTGAAAATCTAGATCCAATACCACAAGACAATATAGACTTTTAAAAAAAAATCTTAAAAGTCTTGATCGAATACCACCAGACTTATCTAATTTGTTAATAAGTCTCAATCCAATACCACTAGACTTTTACTTCCCCAAATTGTCTAATAAAATATTGAACCAATACACCCCCTTAAGTGTTTCATATGCTATAATCCCATATATCATCTAGAATTCCATTATAAGGATATGATTATACCCCTATGTGTGTAAAAGTTCAGTCCTGGATAAGGCCACTCAATGCAACTAGTTATTGAAATTACGAAGATTTTGATACACAAATAAATCAATATAGCTAATGTGAAACCTATTATTAACAACTTAAAGTTAGAAAACATGGAAACAATTTGCATGTCTAGACTGTTATGTATAAATTTCTTCATTTCATGTCTTTGAACAATCAAACGTGGCCACTGAATGCAAGTCTCAACTTGTCCCCAAATTTTCATTTCCACAAGGGTCTGGATAAATATTCAATAAAGGTCTCATCCAACCAAATTTTCATAAATTTCAACTAATTGACCAAATTAACTCAACTTGAATTCTAACTATTGCTATAACTGATCAAACACAAACAACTCTAAATCCAAAATTTTCAACTAGTATCTCTAAAGGTTCTCAATAGATTTCCCATAAACTGTTGAATTCAAACAAAATCATTGGAACAAAAATCAGAAAGAGCAATTCCTGATTTTTCTTAATAGTATCTCTAAAGGTTCTCTGAAGAAATTTATGATATATTTGAAACAGAAAGAGCAATTCCTTAAACAAAAATCCGGCAAACAAAATCAAATCATTGGAACAAATTAACAACTTCAGACAAATCAAATTAACACTCGTTGGAATACACACTACTCTAATTCAAATCATGCAAGCAAAATCATCTCTGGAAAACCTAATTTCCCTAATCAAACAATAAAACCCAAACAAATTTAAATCAAATTTTCGGATCCAAGAACATACCTTTGTCAATTTTTGACGAAATTTTCGTCTTCAAAAGGGAAACAAAGGTTTGTCTTCGCCAAGCTTCGTCTTCGCCTTCAATAGTTCTTCGTCTTCGACGACCTTCGTCTTCGTCGGAAATCAAATAGCTTCTTCATCGACCTTCGTCTTCATCGGAAATCAATCGGCATCGCCTTTAATAGTTTTTTCTCTCAAACGATCGCCTTTTTATCTCTCAATGAAAACAACATTATTTTTTACGATTTTACTTTCACAATTTAATAATTTAATCTTTTTCTTTTCAATTTTGTAAATAAAATAAAAATATGACATGTCATTTTCCTCTGAGGGTGTTAATGTGCTGAAAAGTATTTTCTTGGATAAAAACAATCAACTTATAGAATATGGATATTCTTGAATAAAGCCTTAATTTTATGACTATTTAAGAAAAACTCCCTTCTTTTAAAAACATAATAGATACAATGTACTAAAGACTCTTCTGAATCACACTTTAAGTTTGACAAAATAAGATTGATCTAAGCCATATTTCCCTCTTTCCTTCCCCCAATCTCTGATTAATTTTGTAATTGCTAAAAAAAAAAATAACACTTTAACTTTTAATCATAGGACAAAAAAACCGTGGACCATATAATTAATGTGATGCAAGTAAAGAAAAGAAGATAAAGGCACCTCTCACGCTCTCACCGTAATGTTTTTGGTTTGAGCTGTCTCCCTTCTCTAAATTATAAATTTATTCAGACATTAAAATAATAAAAGAAAAGTTATATATTTTACTATACGTATCTTTGTAACGGATTCAGCTCCTCTACTTGACTGATTTCTTTCCTAACCTATATTAGGATTGTGACACGTGGTGTTGGAAATATTGATGGTTGAGATTGTCTAACCTTTTTACTTATGTTTTGGATGTCGAAACGACGTCGGCTTTCTCCACTCTTCTTTTCCTCTTTCTTAGACAAACAGTAACCTTTCCTTAACAAAATCGTACAGCTCTCCTTTACCTTGATTTTTCTCTTCTTCAATCATAAGTCCACAACATAAATTTCGTAGTAGAGAAGCCTTGAAGATAAATCAAGGGCAAAAACTCTCTCACAAATGTAATTTTTTTTTTATGTTCTTTATTTACTAGTAACCTCTTCCTCGACAAAATCGCACAGCTCCCATTTTTCTTCAATTTCACCTTGATTTTTCTCTTCTCTTGACAAAATCGCACAGCTCCCATTTTTCTTCAATTTCACCTTGATTTTTCTCTTCTCTAATCACAATGTTTCACTGCAATTTTTTTCTCTTCCACTGCAGATTTTTCCATTGCCACCTATCTTAGGAAAATACAATTTAGTAGAGGAGCATTGAAGATCAAGGGCAAAAACTCTCACAGGGGTTATCTTTTTATTGTTAACCCTGCATGGGTGTGTTTCTTTCGGTTGGAGGACCCTTCTCATCTCTCTGTTCGATTTTCTAATCTGGGTTTCTTTCGTTATACTACTTTTTCTGTGGATCTGAAATTGGTGTGTTTTTGATTTCCTGTGCTTAAATGTGATGTGAATCTGCTTTGTAATTGTACAATTTGAATCATAATAATCTGGTTTACAGTTTAATTTTCAGATTTCAATGAATCATCTTTTATGATGTTTAATCTTGAGAAAGTAGTATGCATTTGTTTATATTATTTGAGGTCATAGTTTGTTTCATCTACACTGATTTCAATATTTTATTTTCTGGAATGTGGTTTCATTTAAAAACTAAATTTTATCTACACTGATATTGACTTGTCATTTGAAATTGTATGGGATTCAAGAATGAAATTGCAAAGGAATTTTATATAACCCAGTCAATTTATTTTGCAGGGCTTGTGAATTGATATGTATGTATGTATAATGTTTAACAAAATTAGTTTTTAAACATGGTTTTGGTTGTGGATATAGGTAGACAGTATATGGATGTGCAAATGATGTAGAACAAGTGGCTGAGTCCTATATGGTTTGGTGGGGCCATCATAAATCCAAGATTAAATGACCTTAATTGAAGGGAATCGACGAGATTTTCAGAAGTCAAAACCTTTGGTGCTGAGGCACGTCATTTTTCCGACATTCCATCATTTAGGCCCCGAAATCGCAATTCTTTCATTTTTGAGAAATTTCCATTTTTATCATAAGTTGACTTTGATAAGCCAGAATCGTCTACCGTTAATTTCGGTTTATGGTCGTTAGTATATTTTATTTCCATAACTTTTGTGATTTCGCTATTTTCGGCAGTTTTTAGTATGTAATCCTGTTTCTTGTCCAACAAGGAGTCGGATTAGGGCTCTTTGTTTTAAATAACCTTATAAGCCAAAAGGCTCGATAGCTTATTATTCAATAAAAATTTCAGAAGTTTAACTTTATTCTGGTGGATTCCAGTTTTCAGTAGAATTTAGACGTCGGTCTAATTCTTGTTACATTTTCACTGCGTCAATTGGTATTAGAGCATGGATTTACCGATCTCGATGTCAACTAACGGAGCAGGAGACAGAAACCCTACTGACGATGATCGTGGGGTGGAGGCCTTGTGGACAGGGGTGGAGGAACAACGACAACAACTAAGGGAGATTCATGAACTGCTTGTCGGGATGAACCTCAACGCTAACAACAGGCAACCGCAACCGGATAACAGAGTGCGAGCTGAGGGATTTGCCTGAGGCCAACCTGTTAATAGAGGACGTCCCCCTCGTCATCAACCTGATTGTGAGGATGACTCTGAAGATAAAGGAGATTGAGGATATGGTGTTATTCAACCAGCGAGACGATCCAGAGAGCATGATGACTACTGGTTAAAGGCAGATCTTCCAAGCTTTAATGGAAATCTGCGTGTAGAAGATTTTCTTGACTGGATCACAGAAGTAAAGCGGTTCTTCGAGATGATGGAGATTCCAGAAGAGAAGATGGTCAGATTTGTCACCTTTAGACTGAAAAGAGGGGCTGCAGTCTGGTGGGATCAATTGTAGAAGAACCGTCAACGACAAGGATAGGAGATTGTAAGAACATGACGTAGAATGAAGCAGCTTATGATGGGTAGGTTTCTGCCACCAAACTATGAGCAATATCTATTCTAGTTGCTTCAAAACTGTTCGCAGGGGAACAAGTCGATGTTTGATTACACAGCAGAGTTTTCTAGGCTCTCGGAGCGAAATAACTTGAGTGAAACAGAGGGGCAGCGTGTAGCCAGATATCTCAATGGGTTGAGGTCGTCACTTCGGGACAAGATCAGACTGCAAGTATTGTGGACTGTGGATGAAACTCATAACATGGTGCTAAAGGTCGAGTTGCTGAAACATAGAGTCGAAAACCCTGGTTTTCGAAGGAACAATCCTGAGTCATCATTCCCTAACAGAGACAAAGGTGTTCATTCATCGGTTCCAGCGAACCAACCAAAAGGAGCTAGTGGAGAAGAGGGTAGTAGTATCAATCAAACAACAGCGCCAACCAATATGAACGTGTCTAGAAATCCAAATCCGAATCCAAATCCCTATGCTAGACCTACACCGAGAACTTGTTACAGATGTAGAAAACCTGGTTATCATTCAAATACGTGTCCTGATTGTCGACCAATAAATTGGGTAGAAGGATATGAAGAAGATCCAGATGTTCCTAAGTACGAAGAAGAAGGTGACTTGTATGAGGGAGCAGAATTTGCTGAAGAAGATGGTGAGCGGGTTAATTGTGTGGTGCAACGGGTGTTGTACGCACCAAAACAAGAGGACCTCAGTCAACGTAACAATATATTTCGATCTTGTTGCACAATCAGTCAGAAAGTCTGTGACCTAATCGTGGACAGTGGAAGTTGTGAGAACTTTGTCGTAAAGAGGTTGGTGGAACATCTGAAGTTGCCAACCGAGAAACATCCCAGTCCATATACAATTGGCTGGATCAAGAAGAGACCGACAGTAAAGGTAACTGATATTTGTCGTGTTCCTATTTCTATTGGTAAGATATATAAGGAGGATGTAGTTTGTGATGTGATTGATATGGATGTTAGCCATGTATTGTTGGGTCGGCCATGACAGTATGATGTTGATATTACTTATAGGGGTCGAGATAACACTTATTTATTTACTTGGGGGTTACATAAAATTGCTATGGCTCTTTCCAAACGTCAGATAGTGCCTAACATGCCCTCTGTAGTGGAGAAGCAGTCTTTTCTAACTGTGATCGGATCCGACGCAGAATTCGTGACAGATGTTAAGAATGCACAGAGATCTACGCTTTAATGGTTAAAGCTCTTGTGGTAGAAGAGAAAGAAACATCGATCGTAACTGTTCCTAAGAAAATACAGCCGTTGCTAGAACAATTCAGGGACATTACTTCAGAAGATTTGCCCAACAACTTACCGCCATTAAGAGACATTCAGCACCATATAGATCTTATACCTAAGGCGAGTTTGCCCAATCTGACACATTACCGGATGAGTCCAAAGGAGAATGAGATTCCGCGGGAGAAAATAGAAGAATAATTACAGAAGGGTTTCATACGCGAAAGCATGAGCCCGTGTGCAGTTCCTGTATTGCTGACACCAAAGAAGGATGAGAGTTGGCGTATGTGCGTGGATAGTCGAGCTATCAACAAGATAACCGTCAAGTACCGATTCCCGATTCCCGATTCCCGATTCCCCGCTTAGATGACATGTTGGATCAACTAGAGGGTTTAAAGCTGTTTTTGAAGATTGATCTACGTAGTGGGTATCACCAAATTCGGGTCAGACCTGGGGATGAATGAAAAACGGCGTTGAAAAGCAAGGATGGTTTGTATGAGTGGTTGGTCATGCCTTTCGGTTTATCAAATACACCCAGTACGTTCATGCGGGTGATGAATCAGGTATTGAGGCCTTTTGTGGAAAAGTTTGTTGTGGTTTATTTCGACGACATTCTTATTTATAGTAAGACTGAAGAAGAGCATGTTAAGCAGCTGCGAGAGGTGTTAAAAGTTTTACGAGAAAATCAACTATTTCTTAATCTGAAGATATGCAGTTTTATGACCAACAGTTTGTTATTTTTGGGTTACGTGGTGAGTTCAGAAGGAATTCATGTGGACAAAGAGAAGGTGCGAGCAATTCGAGAATGGCCTGCACCGAAAACCGTAAGTGAAGTTCGTAGTTTCATGGCTTAACTACTTTCTATCATCGGTTTATTCGAAATTTCAGCACTGTCATGGCACCGATAACAGAATGCATGAAGAAGGGTCGGTTTCAGTGGGGAGAAGAAGCAGAGATGAGTTTTGCATTAATCAAGGAGAAATTGTGTATTGCACAAGTACTGGCTCTACCCTATTTTGAGAAGATTTTTGAAGTGGAGTGCGATGCTAGTGGGGTGGGAATTGGAGCTGTGCTGTCCTAAGAAAAGCGACCAGTAGTTTTCTTTAGCAAGAAATTAAGTGAAGCTCACCAGAAGTGGAGTACTTATGATCAGAAGTTCTATGCAGTGGTCCGAGCCTTGAAGCATTGGGAACATTATCTAGTACAGAGGGAGTTTGTATTGTACACTGACCATCAAGCTTTGAAGTTTATCAACAGTCAGAAGAACTTGGACAACATGCATGTCAGGTGGGCCACTTTCCTTCAGAAATTTCCTTTTGTTATCAAGCACAAATCAGGGGTTCTGAACCGAGTTACTGATGCATTGAGCCGCCGTGCCACCCTGTTCGTAACCCTAGCTCATGAGATTGTTGGGTTTGATTCTCTGAAGGAGTTGTATGAAGAGAATGAAGATTTCAAGGAAATCTGGTTCAAGTATATTGAAAAACAGTCTATCAGTGATTTTCATGAAAATGATGGGTATCTATTTCATGGTTATCGTTTGTTTATTCCCAGAACGTCTCTATGGGAGAAATTAATCAGAGACTTGCACGGTGGTGGATTGAGTGGACACTTGGGACGAGACAAAAAGGTGGCTAGCTTGGAGGAACGGTATTTCTGGTCACAACTGAAATGAGATTTTGGGAATTTTGTGCAGAGATGTTACACTTGTCAGGTGTCTAAAGGTCAGTCACAAAATACTGGTCTTTATATGCCTTTACCTGTTCCTAACAATATATGGGAGGACTTGTCTATGGATTTTGTGTTGAGACTACCCCGTACCTAGCGAAGAGTAGATTCGGTTTTCGTGGTGGTTGACAGGTTTTTAAAAATGGCTCACTTTATCCCTTGCCGGAAGACCTCTGATGCTTCACAAATAGCCCGACTATTTTTTAGAGAAGTGGTCCGACTACATGGGGTACAACAGTCAATTACCTCTGATCGTGACACGAAATTCCTTAGCCACTTTTGGCTGACCTTATGGAAAAAGTTCAATACATCTCTGAAACAAAGTACTACTGCTCACCCACAAACTGATGGACAAACGGAAGTGACGAATAGAACCTTGAGAAATCTGGTCCGTTGCGTTTAAGGAGATAAACCAAAACAGTGGGATCATGTATTGCCTCAAGTTGAGTTTGCCTACAATAGTGCTGTATATAGTGCCACGGGAAAATCTCCTTTTGTTGTGACATATGTGTCACCACCGAAGCACACTGTGGATTTAATTCATTTACCAAAGGGTCTAGGAGTTAGTGTTGCTGCACAAAACATGGCTACTAAGGCTCAAGCGGTGCAAGCGGAGGTGAGACAGAAACTGGAAGAAACCAATGCGAAATACAAGGCAGCTGCAGACAAGCATAGACGTCGGAAGGTGTTTGAAGAGGGAGACTCAGTAATGGTTTTCTTGTGGAAAGAAAGGTTCCAGTTGGGATTTATAACAAACTGAAGCCCAAGAAATATGGTCTGTATCAGATTCTGAAAAAGATCAATGATAATACATATGTGATCGACCTACCTGAGACCATGGGAATTTCCAATACCTTCAATGTTGCTGATTTGTTACAGTATCATGCAGAAGAGCCTCTTTATCCTGAGCCTAACTCGAGGTCGAGTTCTTTGCAAGTAAAGGGGACTGATGTAGAACAAGTGGCTGAGTCCTACATGGCTTGGTGGGACCATCCTAAATCCAAGATTAAACAACCTTAATTGAAGAGAATCGACGAGATCTTCAGAAGTCAAAACCTTCGGTGTTGAGACACGTCCTTTTTCGGGCAAATTCCATCATTTAGGCCCCAAAATCGCAATTATTTCCTTTTTAGGAAATTTCTATTTTTATCATAAGTTGACTTTGACAAGCCAGAATCGCCTACCGTTAATTTCGGCTTGTTTATGGTTGTTAGTATATTTTATTTCCATAACTTTTGTGATTTCGTTATTTTTGGCAGTTTCGCTATTTATGACAGCTTTTGGTATGTAATCTCGTTTCTTGTCCAGTAAGGATTCGGGTTAGGGCTCTTTCGCTTTAAATAGCCTTGTAACCCGAAAGGCTTGATAGCTTATTATTCAATAAAAATTTCAGAAGTTTAACTTTATTCTGGTGGATTCCAGTTTTCAACAGAATTTAGACGTCGGTCTAATTCTTGTTACGTTTTCACTACATCAGCAAAGAAGACCTTTTGTTGAGCAAATTGAGAATGTAGGCATGCAACATTGAAGACTTGTGTTGGTGTAGTTGTGGAAATTGGGAGGGAAGCCAGCAAAGAAGAGTTGTGGATGGTAAGGTTGTGCAACAAAGAAGGGTTGTGTAGCAAAGAAGACTTGTGTTGTTGCTGTTGAGTTGTTTTTACTTGTGCTAATTGAGATGGCAGCAATTAAGATTTTGTGTTCTTATTTTACCCTGTTAGTCTTTTGTATGACTCAATGATACACAAATGTATCCGGCTACCTTAATTCAATAATAATAAAAAAAAAAAATCAGTTCATTAGCCATTGTTTTTAGCATAAATGACAATACCTTTATTGGCATATAAATGACCATACCTATGTACAAATTGCAATTACAATCAAACATCCATGTCTAACAACTTGAAATTGGAAACACTGATGACAAAAATCCCTTAATCTCAGGCAATATCAACCATATTGTCAATACATAACTGCTTGAAAAATAAATTAAAACCTAAATTACCACCAAGGTTTAACAATAACCTTGCTACCACAAATTACCATCAAGGTTAAACAATAAACTTGCTGCAAGTTAAGGTTACATGAAGCATGTAAAATTGATTTATTCCATCTATTTAAATAGAGTAGAATTGGTAGAAGCTTGAGAATCATGAAATGGAATTGAGAAATTAGTTCCTTGCTGTCCAAGCAATTCTTGAAAACTTTGTTGTTGAGTTTGTTCAAGAGGATTCCATGTCATTAGATTGGGATTGGACACATTGTAACCTTGCAAGTGTACATTTGGCTGCACAAACCAATAAAATTTACGTAAGGTCAACAAAAAATAATCAACTCTACATAATTAATTAATATTAATAATAATCGATAAACGCTTACTATAAATGAATTTTAGACCATTGTTGAATGAAGATTACTACCAACCACGGGAAGCAATCGGAGAGAAGCATGTGTATCATATACTAGTTAGAACATTTAGTACTAACACAACTATTTATCTTAACAACTAACACAACACTTCAAATATAAACTTGCATTTAATTAATAGATTTTTCATGTGTAAAAGTATATTACATTCGATGGTTGTAATTGCGGGCGGTAAAAGATTAGATCGGTTCTTCTTGTTTGTCAATGCCTTCTCAAAACCACTCTTAAATCTACGCCGTCCTCGAGATGTCTCTCTCTTCTTAAACCCTTTTGCTTTCACAAGAATAGAATCTTTAGTGCATTCTACATCAACATCAACTTCTTGACATTCAACGTCTTTCTCATGAATATTACCATCCATTTCCAAACGCAAAATATCTTCAACTAATTTTGCTCAGTTACTCGCATGGGCATTTGCTAAATTATATACCTTTTCATTCTCAGAAGATCTACTTGATACTTTGATGAATATTGAACACAATGACCTATAACGAAAAGTCTGTTTCAATTTAGGGTCAGCTTGTATCTCACATCCATGTATATCTTGCACGCATTCACCTCTAGCTTGTTTTGTCCACATGTTTAAAGTATAAGTAGTGGGAATTTCTTTAATGTTCATGGAATCTCTAAGAACTTTTATAACATGACAACATAAAACCCCCTTCATCTCAAACATTCTACAAGTACATGATAACGAGTTTTCCTCATTTTTAACTTGCCATTCTCTTGAATAATCATCCGTAACTATATAAAGGAAAATTTCACCATCTACCACACAAGGAGTCAAGTTCAAATCAATGGCTTCTTCGAATTGATCTTGGAACTCTTTAAATATTGCATGTAAACTTCTCTTGCTTGGATCAACATTTTACAAGAAACTTTCAAATTAACCAACCTATAACATGAATCATATTCCGCTTCCAACTCCTTATATCGCTTATCATTAACTACCCTCTCAAAGTGCATGAAGAATTGTTCTACATTAAGGTCGGATTTTAAATAATCTTTCAAATTTGTATTAAAGCTTTCACTAAGTTGTGTACTCTTTATCCCAGTGGACCAAGCATGTCTAACATATGCATAAGCCCATTTTTCTCGTATGTCAAATATGCTCTTCAACCAATTATTATTTTACGCATTATATTTTTCAAGCATTTCATTCCAAGCAATCAAAAATTAGTTTTCCTCCTCGATATCATTAATAAATTTTGATAATATGCTCTTCACTCCACCAGGACCTCTAAACACACCATTGACATGTTTCAAGGCATTTTGCATCATATGCCAAGTACAAAGCCTATGGTATGTATTAGGCATCACATGTTAAATAACTTTGGTCATTGTAGCATATTGATCTGTAAGAATAGTTTTTGGTGTATTTTCAGACATCGCCTGCAAAAATGTTTCAAACAACCATATGAACGAATCAACTTTCTCATCATACATTAAAGCTGCCCCAAATATAACGGTCTCTCTATGATGATTAAGTCCCACAAACACACCAAATTGTCGATTTTCTTTATTAGTTTTATAAGTTGTATCAAAGCTAACAACATCTCCAAAATGACCATAATCCATTATCATTCTAGCATCTGCCCAAAATATTAGTAATTTGTTCCTCACTGTCTAATTGCATATCATAAAAAAATGAAGGATTCTTCAATGTTTGATCAGAGAAATATTTTAACAAACACCCAGCTTCTCCATATACCAATTCCTTTTGCCTTTTTGATCTAATATAATTATTTTGATCTCGTTTTGTATACCCAAGAGACTCTCTTCCATCCACTTGCCTACCAAGTAACTCGTATGAAGACTTAAGTGCAATTCCAGATTCTTCGGCTAAATCTACTTCCATTGCTTAAGAAGAAGTTAATGTCCGTTGAGATGGTAGCATATGAGTACACTCTGGCATTACAAGAGGATGATTATGCTCATCTACAAAATGATTAACGAAATAATTATTTTTCTCCCTACCAAGCTTAATACTCAAATGAGCACCACATACAATCCTTGTCTCTGCTCTAGGTTTTATAGTAAAATCATCTCGCTTGTCTTTTACTCGAAAACCCTCTTTACAACACATAAATACCCTTGAAGTAGTTCACCGGTATACTTATTCCTACCATATGTTTCTTTTCTAACACTGAATCCCACACTCCACCCATATGCATTATAAAAGTCATAGGCGGATTGTTCACTATCAAACTCCAAACCAAATATAGACTTAAGCTTTTCATACAAAAACGAAAAACCAATGTCATCGGCAACCATTTCAAGAGGGATTATTATAGCTGAAACAATGATAAAATAAATTAAAATAAAATATAATATTATTATAAAACATGAATAGTAGCTATAACTTTAAAATCTGCTTTCGGTGCATTTTTATTGAGTAATTCATTTTTTTATCTATGTTTTCAAAGAAAATAAAATTTATGATGTACTAAATTAACAAACAATATATATTTATTTAGAACTGCAGTGTTATTCATACAAAAAGGCTAAATACAAAACAAGATGACCAGACAGACGACCAACAAAGATGAAAAAAATACAAAAGAAACACCCAAACCCGGCAGAGAACAAACAGCACCAACCAACTGAGGAAAGGAAAACCAAGAAAAAAGACCACCACTCCCCACACACACACTCGAATCCACTCCCATTTTAGCTATTGAGTTGTAAAATAAGAATATAGAGCTAACTTTCATTAAAACCACAAACTTTATCTCTTTGTCTTGCTCGTCTTAAAAGCTATAAACTTTGTTATTTGTTTAAAATTCAATCAGTTCATTTTTTGATTTTGTTTTCAAAGAAAATATAATTTATGATTTCCATGCCAAAGAATTATAAAATTCTCTTGCTTTGATTAACTGCAATAAGATGAAAAATGTCCATCATTTTAATTTTTTAGAAAATAAGGAACATAAAAAAAAAACCTTTGTGAGAGAGTTTTTGCCCTTGATTGATCTTCAAGGCTTTTCTGCTACAAAATTTTTGTTGTGAACTTGTGATTAAAGAAGAGAAAAATCAAGGTAAAGGGGAGCTGTGCGATTTTGTTAAGGAAAGGTTACTGTTTGTTTGAGAAAGAGGGAAAGAAGAGTGAAGAAAGACGATGTCGTTTCGAAATCCAAAACATAAGTAAAAAGGCTAGACAATCTCAGCCATCAATATCTCCAAGGCCACGTGTCGCAATCCTGAGATAGGTTAGGAAGGAGATCAGCCAAGTAGAGGAGCCGAATCCCATTGTAACATTCTCCTTGGTAGTCACTCCTTCAAGACCGATTGATACAAGCAGGACAAAAAACAAATACATAATTTCTATAAAAATAAGGCATATATCTACAAAATGAAAAGTAGTATTATTGATTTTATTTCCATTCTTTTCCATTCCTATTACCATTCCTATTACCATTCTACCATGATAACCAAACACCACCTAAAAGTTGTAAGTGTAGAGCAAGAGGCAGCTCAACAGTTTTTCAATAATAATAATAATAATAATAATAATAATAATAATAATAATAATAATAATAATAACGATGATAATGATGATGATGATAATAATAATAATAATAATAATAATAATAATAATAATAATAAAACTAATAATAATAAATAATAATTAATAAAAACTAAGGCCCAGTCCTGCAGCTGTTTTTCAATCCGTTTTCGTTTTAATTTTTCAAAAAAAAAATTGAAAACGCGTTCGTTAACTGTTTTTTATTTTATTTAAAAAAAACGAAAACAAAATGGAAAAAAAACCAGTGTTAAAAGTGAAAGATTTGAAAAATACAAAATACTTGTTTTTCGTTTTTGTTTTTCATTTTTGATATATAAAAAAATCATTTTGTTTTTCATTAGATGAGACAAGATTTTTAAATGACCAAAATGCACACATACACACACACACACACACACACACACACACATATATATATATATATATATATATATATATATATATATATATATATTCCAGAATAATTTATTTCCAACTAGAACTAAAAGCATTCATGCAATAATATATATATATATATTATAAAATAATATATTTTATGTATAATATTAATATATCATATATATTAATATTATATATATATATTAATACTATATATATTATGATATATATATTTATAATGTTATATATATATATATATATATATAATATCAAATAATATATTATATATAAAAATATAATATAAATATTATAATAAAATAATATATATATATATATTAATATAATATATACAGTTATATTTTTATTATATAGAAATATATATATATATATATATATATAATATTGTAATTATTTATTTATAATTTAAGAGTTTAGTGTTGATTAATTCATTTTTTGATATGTTTTTTTGAATTAATTTTTAATGTGTTACTTTTTGTTTAATTTAAAAATTACAGTACAAAAATTATATTGGTTAATTATGTAATCAATTTTTGATAGTTTTCAGTTTACCTACCAGACGTGTTTTTTCCGTTTTCATTTTTAAAATACAGCTTTCAGTATATGTCACCAGATGCGTTTTCGGAATTCGAAACTGAAACCAAAAACACTGTTTTCATTTTCATTTTTATTTTCAAAAAACATCAACTGAACAACGCTTACAGGATGAGCCCTAACTTTTCGTGCTTTTTGAGATGCAAATTTTTTAATCCAACTTTTGTATTCATGATTTTCTAAAATTTCTTCTTCAATAGATACAAGAGCTAATCCATTTAACCTTTCATGTGACATAGTTGATATTAAATAAGTTTTTTTTTTTCAATTTTAATTTCGAAAAACTTCTTTCAACCAAAGCAACTGTCATTAGTATTGTTAATAATATTCTATAGGCTATACAGCCGAACCTGATTACTCCAACTAAAAAGCATTTGAAAATTTTCTTTTCGCAATATAATCTGTAATAGATAAACAACACAAATAGTAACTAGTTTAGAGCATCTCCAATGATATAAACAAATTTGGATCATCAAAAGTTATCACTTTAGCATTTGAGGATTGTTTTTAGGGATTGCTAAATTTGATGATTGTGTAGTCCACAATGGTACACTTTATTTAAATAAAAAATATACTTTATTTAATTCAAAAATCTAATCTCGCTTCATTTTTCACTGTTCTCGTTCATTTTTATTTCAACGGTAAAAAATTAAAAAAAAAATTAAAAAACTATAAAAGACACGAGAAGGTATATGATAGGGATATTGATCTATTCGTAATGACGAGACGAATTTTACCTGATTGACATTTTTGGGGTCGAAACAATAATGAGATACATAGGTGATCAGAAAAAAAGAAAAGAAAAGAAAACACAGATGAGAGAGAAATGATAAAATTACAACAACACTTATTTTGAGTTATGTTTGTATTTGATGATTGAAAGACAATCTTCAAATTTGATTATTGGAGAGACAATTTAATTATTGACAACTGCTATTGCTAAGGACAATGTTTTTTTGTCAGGCAATTAGAAAAAAATAAAACAAAAACTAAATTTTTAAATTTAAATTTTACCTATTGGAATCTCTTCATCTCTTCTTACATCTAAATAATTTATGTAACGAATGATTACAAATATTTAACTTGTAAGCCGTAAGAATAAAAACTTTTAGACAAAAAGAGTTATAGTTGTAGTGATGTACTGCTGTATTTAATTATTGTAGATAAATGGATTTTTTAATATATATATATATATATATATATATATAATTTTTAAACGGTAATAAAATAAATGGGGAGAAGTTTAAGAGTGTTTTTTAATAATAAAAATGGTTTTTTTAAGGAGATAAACAAAATACTTGAAAAATGGATTATGGATACTCTGATAATCAACGATAATTTCCAAGAAAAATCTTTGCAATAAATAATTTATAATGTTATTAATATTATCCTATTTTATAGTTTGAAACAATTCCTACTTTATAGGTAGTAATTAGAACAGAATAAAGAGTCCCTTCAATATCTTTTGAATAGTAACTATTTCTTCAATATCTTTTAAATAGTAACTATTTTTTTTAATAATATTATAAAAAACTATCATGAATGAGACCTCTAAATTTTTGTCTTTTTTGAGACGCTAAGTTCTTGCTTGGGTTGCTTTGCCCAATAACGGGCACTTTGTAGAGCCGGAATATATAATTTAATCCTTTGATGATTAATGGTCCATAAATAATTTAATCAATACCAAACATGTTGTGTTGATAAAATCATAAAGCTAAAAGTATGTCCATTTAATATATGCCAAACTTACAATTTTAATAAAGTACAAATTAATTAATATATACCAAAAATTACAACTTTAATAAAGTACAAATTAATTAATATATATCAAATTTGGATTTTAGGGCCAAATGTGGAATAAATATTCATAACTACCGATGTTTGAACTTTCGAGGTGGATCTTCACCTTGAAAAATCCCACCACCAAAGCAAGAGGCCATTAGGTAAAATATGATGTCTTTGGAATATGAATTTAAAAAGATAAAAATGAAGTGTCTCAGTAATATATATATATACTTTTTATAATTTAGGTTCTTAGGATGAAATAGGGTGTCAATTCGGGTTGGTGGGTCGTATTAGGGTCAACCGAACACGACACGATTAATTTTGGATCAACCTGAACACGACACGATTATTAAACTATTAGACCTTCTCGATCTAAACACGACACGATTAATTTTAGGTTAACACGAACACTACAATAATAACCCGTTTAATAAACAGGTTTGACGGGTCATATAAAATTACCCATTTACATGACCCGTTTAACCTTTTAATCACATAATCAATGCTAATTCATACTCTATTTTCGATAAAAATGCTAATTCATAATTGGTTCCTCTCAACTATATTTCTACCATTCCAAATTACTTAAAAGCAAAAGTTCTCCAGAAAAATATTGTGAGTCTTCACAATTTGGTTTCTCAAATACTTAACAAATCAAAAGCAATCAGATAAATATTATATAATGAATTTCAACAAAAAATAAATAAAATAAACTAATATCCAGAAACTTAATTAACCTAGTAAAGAACAAATTCAGCAATAATTAATTATGTTATTGGCAAATTCTAGATGATATGACACGTCAACAAGGTCAAGGGTGCCATATCACCAGAAGACGATCAGATTAAGTAAACCCAAGTAGGTCGGAGAAGACCCGACCAGTTCCCCCGATTAAGATAATGTAAATGATTGGGTAAGTAGATTCGATCAGGTTGTCAAGATGGTCGGGGCCAGGACTAGGTAGAATCGCTGATCAGGGGGAAACAAGAATGGTCGGAAAAATAGATGATCAGACGCGTGACATGTGGACAGCACCCAGATTCGATGGAATCACGACTCAAATACACTGAAAAAGATTCTGATTTAAAAAAGACTTCTAGAAGCGCACCTTGATAAGATAGCAAACTTCTTTACAGATTTCAGAGTCCAGATTAGGAAAGAGGTCTAAAGACAATTGAAATGCAAATCAACTCCAAACAGGAAAGAAAGAGAACACGACTCTAAGAAGTTAGAGTCCTATTAAATGACAAAGACTTTCCTTACGTGTATATTAAGAAATAGGGTTCTATGCATGTATAAAAGACCCTAAAAATACCCATAAAGGAGTTAACGCAATTTGACTAGCAAGAGCGGGAGAGAGATTGAGTGTGTAATCTTATTTTAATATAGTGAATTCTTGTTGTCGCTATTGGCAACCGTGGACATTTCCCCACACTAGGGCTTTACCACGTAAAAACTTTGTGTTTTATTTATATTCCCTTCACTCTAGCTTACAATTGGTTATTATTCTGTATTAATTGTGTGATGGGAAGTTAATCCAAACATCACCATTAACAATTGGCGCTAGAAGGAGGGGGCGAACCTCCGGTAGTGTTTGGTTTTCATGATTAATTTTGAAAGAAGTTGGCTAAAGGCGATACTATGGACACCGGTAGAGACGGAAGTTCATTTCCTCGCAACGTTGATGCTTCGCGTGATGCCAATGTCTGTGATCCAGTTGATGTCACCGCTACAGGAGAAAATCCATCCTTAAGGACCCCGCAATCCACCAGACCTGACCCTGTTACACCCATAGGCTCAGCCGCCGGGGTCTCACCAGAAGCGCTCAAACAGATCCAGAAGTCCTTGCAAAAAATTATCGAAGGTGCCGCTAAACAGGAAATCAGTATATTAACCACGACTAACTTAAGTTCACCGTATCAACTTTCCATACCGATCGTTGCTCATATCCTAAGGTGCGCTTTGAGATAGTAGTGATCTGACGCAATGAAAACGTAATGTAAGGACTTCAATTTTATGATTGACTTATTTCATAACAAACTACACCACATTGGGGATGATTGTGTAATGGGTAGCTTAGGACCTCATTGGCAAGCTTCCAAGCATCTCTATGACTTCAAGAGAAAAATGTATATTCACTTGACTTTGCCTCTTGAAGAGTTTAGGTGCACATACACACACACTTCATGCATGCTTTGTTGATCTTGCATTTGTGTTGATATTGTTTATATGTGTGCATCTCTTGACAATCACACTTGCACTTCATTTGTAGATTTAAGTGTGGTATTGTGTTGTGTTCGCGCTTGCATGATGGTGTGCTTGTTTTAGCGCGTTGAGTGACTATATGAGAATGTCTCATTCTTCTCTTGGTTTGGTTATATGGAGTAAGGTGTGTTTGCACTTGCATGATGGTGTGCTTGTTTTAGCGTGTTGAGTGACTATATGAGAAGGTCTCATTCTTCTCTTGGTTTGGTTATATGGAGTAAGGTGTCTAGTTTCAAAAGAGTGTATTTCAATGATTTAATGTTTTTCAAAACTGACATTTGTATGGTCTTGTAACCATATATTTTTATAAAATGATTCAAAATGAGTTTTGAATTTTTTTGTACAAACTAGACACCCATACCTTTCCAACGGTATATTATTCGTAATATTTTATGACCGTTTGGATTGGTTTTGAAATCTCCAAAGTGACCACAAAAACAGGGCATCTCTGTTGTTGTCCGTTTCTGACCTTGGGTCACTAAAATACCCATAACTCTTTATACAGACATCCAAATCATATTTTATAAATTAAAGTAGAAATTATATTTCCATACCTTTCCAACGGTATATTATACGAAAGGTTTGGATGTCGTTTGGTCATGTTTTGGGTCTCTCGAAGCTCGAGCTGTTGTGCTGTGACCGCTGTTGGTGCCATGCCTAGCCAGCGACCTAGGCAGCAGTAATGTCCAGCCATGCCATACTACACAGACTGCAGTCTGGATACTTGACTAGGCAGCGGCACGCACAATGGTTTTGCGGGACTTTGTCTCCCAAGTCCAAAACGATGCCATTTTGTGTAGGGTTTCTTTATATATGCTCTCTTCTTCTTCCTTGCCTACTTAGAGCTCAAAGAATACATTTTTAGAGTGAGAGAACCTCCATTAGAGATAAAAAACTTCAAGCTTTGTTATTTGACTCTCCAAACCCCAAACTCATCTTCATCTTGCATTCAAGCATCATTCAAAGCATAAGTTTTCATTGATTGGTAAGTAGAACCACCATTATTGTTCATTTATTGTTCTAGCTTACCAAGACATGTCATTTATTGTTAAATTAACATTTCTTCATATTAATTGCATATTTGTTGAAATTATGACATGTTTGGGGTTTGTATTGTGGTAGCTTGCATTATTAGGTCATTTATGCCTAAATAGCTAATCCATGAATGTTAATGTATACATAATTGATGATTAGCTTGACTTTGTGCATCTAGTCTAGTTTATGAACATTTATGTGTATGCCTCATTGATTGCATTTCTTGATTGCAAAATTGCCCTTGATTATTTGTTGTGACAACTTGTGTTGGTTGGACTTTTATTGACAATTAGGTTGTTAGATTTTATCTACACATCTAATTGAGTCCTTGGTATGGGCATGTAGGCATTGTTTGATAACTAGGATGTTTAATTGCATTATCTATATCTAGTTAAGCATTTTGTGTTTAGTCTTACACATAACTGCATTTGAGCATAGTGTCATATATACACTTAAACCATATACTCTTCATTGAGTCAAGTCTTGTGGCTTCGGTGTGAAGTTGTACAAGCAAGGGAAGTCTTGCAACCAAGAGTGGGTTGACTGCAATTGGTCGGGTGCCACTGTAAAAGGCCCAAGGGGGTAGAGTAGGAAGCGTTCACACTAAGAGTAGTGTATCAGGGGATATCACTAGGGAATGAACCAAGAGTGGTGAGTGGCGGTGTCCGTAGCCTAAGGTTGTCGAGAGTGAGAGTCCGAGAATCATTTGAGGGTGTAACCTTTTATTCATATAGTGGATTTCTGTGACCGAGTGTGGCGCACTTAACAGCCCATGGTTTTTCCCATTTGGAGGGTTTCCATGTATCCATCTTGTGTTATATATATATCCGCACCTTACACTTGATGTTGTATGTTTGTTTTATTGAGTGAATTTTGAATATTGACTAATCAAGAAAAATTGGTAATTGACTTGATTAAAACCTATTCACCCCCCCTCTAGGTTTAGACACACACGTTTTTAGGGAACTTTCACGTAAAAAGAATTAGAACGACATCTAATTTCTATTGAAACTGGAATCCACCAAAAAATTAATAAACAAGTTCTGAAATTTTATTCAATAATCAACTGCTGAGTCTTTCGGCTTACAGGGCTATTTAAAATAAAAATCCTAACACGAATCCTTGTTGGACAAGAAACGGGATTATATATTAAAAGATGCAAAAAATAGCCAAAACTATAAAAAATAGCGAAATCACAAAAGTTGCGGAAATAAAATATACTAACGATCCTTAACGGTAGACGATTCTGGCTTGTCAAAGTCAACTTATGACTAAAAAGGAAATTTCCGAAAAAGGAAAGAACTGCAATTTCGGGGCCTAAATGATGGAATTTGGCCAAAAAAGGTCATGCCTCAACACCGAAGGTTTTGACTTCAGAAGATCTTGTCGATTCCCTTCAATTAAAGTCATTTATTCTTATATTTAGGATGGTCCAACAAAGCCATGTAGGACTCAACCACTTGTTCTACATTAGTCCTCTCTACTTGCAAAGAACTCGACCTCGAGTTAGGCTCAGGATAAAGAGGATCTTCCGCATGATACTGGAACAAGTTAACAAAATTAAAGGTATTAGAATCCCCATGGTCTCAGGTAGGTCGATCACATATGCATTATCAGTGATCTTCTTTGAAATCTGGTATGGACCATACTTCTTGGGCTTCAGTTTGTTATACGTCCTAACTAGAAACCTTTCTTCATGCAAGAAAACCATAACTTAGTCGCCCTCTTCAAACACCTTCCGACGTCTATGCTTGTTTGCAGCTGCCTTGTATTTCGCATTGGTTTCTTCCAGTTTCTGTCTCACATCTGCTTGCACCGCTTGAGCATGAGTATCCATGTTTTCTGCAGCAACACTAACTCCCGGACCCTCTGGTAAATGAATTAAATCCACAGTGTGCTTCGGAGGTGACACATATGTCACATCAAAAAGAGATTTTCCTGTGGCACTATGTACAACACTATTGTAGGCAAACTCAACTTGAGGCAATGCATGATCCCAATGTTTCGGCTTATCTTTGTAAACGCAATAGACCAGATTTCCTAAGGTTCTATTCGTCAGTTCCGTTTGTCCATCAGTTTATGGGTTTGCAGTAGTACTTCGTTTTAGAGATGTATTAAACATTTTCCACAAGGTCAACCAAAAGTGGCTAAGGAATTTAGTGTCACGATCAGAGGTAATTGACTGCAGTACCCCATGTAGTCGGACCACTTCTTTAAAAACTAGCCGGGCTATGTGTGAATCATCATAGGTCTTCCGGTAAGGGATAAAGTGAGTCATTTTTGAGAACCTGCCAACCACCACGAAAACCGAATCTACTCCTCGCTGGGTACGGGGTAACCTCAACACAAATTCCATAGACAAGTCCTCCCAGATATTGTTAGGAATAGGTAAAGGCATATAAAGACCAGTATTTTGTGACTGACCTTTAGACACCTGACAAGTGTAACATCTCAGCACAAAATTCCCAACATCTCGTTTCAGTTATGGCCAGAAATACCGTTATTCCAAGCTAGCGACCGTTTTGTCTCATCCCAAGTGTCCACTAAATCCACCTCCGTGCAAGTCTTTGATTAATTTCTCCCGCAGAGACGTCCTGGGAATACACAAGCGATTGCCACGAAACAGATACCCATAATTTTCATAAAAATCACTAACAGGTTGCTTCTCAATACACTTTGACCAGATTTCCTTGAAATCCTCATCCTCTTTATACAACTCCTTCAAAGAATCAAACCCCACAATTTCATGAGCTAGGGTTACGAGCAGGGTGGCATGGCGGCTCAATGTATCAATAACTCGGTTCAGAACCCCTGATTTGTGCTTGATAACAAAAGGAATTTTTTGAAGGAAAGTGGCCCACTTGATATGCTTATTGTCTAAGTTCTTCTAACTGTTGATAAACTTCAAAGCCTGATGATCGGTGTACCAGACAAATTCTCTCTATACTAGGTAATGTTCCCAGTGTTTCAAGGCTCAGACTACTGCGTAGAACATCTGATCATAAGTACTCCACTTCTGACGAGCCTCAGTTAATTTCTCGCTAAAGAAAGCTACTGGTCGCTTTTCTTGGGACAACACATCTCCAATTCCCACTCCACTAGCATCGCACTACACCTCAAATATCTTCTCAAAACTAGGTAGAGTCAGTACTGGTGCAGTACACAATTCCTCCTTGATTAAAGCAAAACTCATCTATGTTTCTTCTCCCCACTGAAACCGACCTTTCTTCATGCATTATGGTACCGGTGCCATGACAGTGCCAAAATTCCTAATAAACCGGCGATAGAAAGTAGCTAAGCCATGAAAGCTGTGAACTTCACTCATGGTTTTCTGTGCAGGCTTGTTAGGTTTTAATTTGTGTTGGCATGAATTCCATATCAAAATGATGTTTACTTGTAATGACTTAGTTGTTTAGGTTCATGATGATTCAAGCTTCAAGGAAGAAGAAACAACAAGTTAAAGCAAGTTCTATGTCTTTAAAGAGAAAGGATGCAATTTGGTTCTAAAAAGGTATATTAAAACCTTATCTTTCTCTTACAAGGCTTAGTCACACACACACATATCATACATTTGTGTCCCTGCATCGTTGTGCACTATTATAGGTACACACACATATCTTACATTTGTGTCCCTGCATCGTTGTGCACCATTATAGGCACACACATACAATTCATTCATATGTGTCCTTGCATCGTTGTGCACCATGTATAACACATTAACACACTTAAAGATGAATGCTCATGCATTAGTATGAAAATAACATGTTTTGGAATATGCATGATTGAAGACTATATCTATGTAGTTTGCATTCTAGTGTGAATTGTGTTTATGTGTGTATATATATTTATATAACATGGATATTGAACTTGGATTTAGTCTTAAATCATTCTTGATTGAGTTTCGGTCATTTCGGTTACTAATACTATTGATTTAAAGTTCTAAGTCAAAAGATACTACACTTTCAACTAATATTTCATACATTGTCTTCGTCTTCATATATCGAGTCGAATTATTATTTTATGGGTTGAGTATTTTATATGTCCATGTTCGTGTGAGAGTTATGGCTTGTAATCCGTAAATAGATTCAAATTCTGAGTTTGGAGGCCAGAGAACAGTCAAAGAACGCGAAGGAAGGTCGAAGGAGAAAGAAGCAAGCATTGTCTTCTTTCCCGAGATGGCACGTGGCCATCTCGGGGCAGAAGGTTGCTGCCTTGAGATGCCCATGCGCCATCTCAGGCAGCAAGCTTGCTTGGCTTCATTTTTTGCCTCTTGGTCATTTCACTTGTCCAAGTTTCCCACTCCTTTATAAACTCTTTCCCTCTCACATTTCATTCTAAGAAGAAATTCAAATCAAGTGTGCAGAAATTTTCTCTCTAAATTTTCTCACCTTCCAAACACCATAACTTCTTCATTTAAACTCCGATTTGAGTGATTCAAAGTTGAGAGTGTTTATCTATTCATCCTCCATCTTTTCTCTAAAGTTTATACAAAAACGGGACTGCACCTAAATCAACTAAGGTATTGATTTTCTCTCAAAGTTTTCATTTAAAACTTGATCAATTGCCTTTGGTTTTCTTCTTCTACATATATTTGTATATTGTGAGTGTTTTGATTTATGTTTTGAACACTTTCAAAGCTAGATTGAGTTTAAATTAAAATCATACATGTTGAGTTAGGTTTTGATTTTACATATGTTATCACATGTTTGGGATTGTATTGTGCTAGCTTTGATTCTAGGACTATTTTATGATCTTTGATTGATTGATTGATTTTGAGAAAAATAGTTCCTCACATGTATTAGGCTCTCTTGGCTGAATTTCTAACATAATACATGTGCTTATGTTCTCTTGAGCTATTCATGTGATTTGTTGAATCTATGATTAGGAATATGCTCTAGAACTTTTGCTTAAATCTATTTGGTTTTGTCATATGATTTTAGCATGTTTTAGGTTTTTGTGATTTAAACTTGATCTTGTGATTTGTTGAACATATCTTGTGATTCAAGTTTAGATGCATGCATGTATCTAGGTTTTGATTGTTATTGAACATATCTTAAATGATCTAAATTGGTTATACATGCATGATAGACAAGACTATATGTGATTTGTGCATTCATGCTCATGTCTAGTATTTTTCATAGGATGTGTTGATCATAGCATTCTATGATGCGTGCTTGTTTGTGTTTTGCATTCATGATCACCTAGATGCCTTGTGAGAAGGAAGTCTTGACAATAGGTGTGAGATCTATGGTGTTGAGCAAGAAGTCTTGGCAAGAGGTGTGAAGTCTTGGATTGTCTAGCAAGGAAATCTTGGCTAGAGGTGTAAAGCCTTGGATAGTCGAGCAAGAAATCTTGCCTAGAGTTGGGAGAACTTGGATAGGTGAGCAAGGAAGTCTTGACTAGAGTCATAAGGACTCGGATAGTTGAGCAAGAAATCTTGCCTTGGGTCTTGAGGATCCAGATAAGGTGAGCAAGGAAGTCTTGACAAGAGGTGTGAAGCCTCTGATTGTTGAGCATAGGGCAACAACTTCTAGAGTATGATATGAGGGTAGTTTCTAGGTGAAGAGGTCACTTGAGAGATTGTACTTGTCTTATCTACTAGTGGATTTTGTTTGCCGGTGGCTGCTAGCCCGTGGATGTTTCCTCTTCGAAGGTTTACCACGTTATATCTTGTGTCAACTTTTCTCTATCCCTATCTCTCTAATATTTGTATTGTGGATATAACTCTTTATGTATTTTTGACTTCCTCTTTATAATTTTGATTGTGTATGTGTTACAATTACTTGTTTGTATCACACATTACTTGTGTTTATATATTGATTAATTGTCTTTAATTAATATATATATTGTGATACAAGCAATCTAGAGGGATAAATTTTTGTTTGTTTCTAAGGGAGTCAAAAAAGGTGTCTAACCTATTCACCCCCCTTCTAGGTTAGCCTTGAGCATTTAACCGTGATTGTATTTTCAATTGGTATCAGAGCAGGACACTAGATTGCACTTAGTGTGAGTTTGGGGTGATACTTTCACCGTTTTTGCAAGGCGTTTGAAGTCATGGGTTTACAAGATGATGTAATGGCAGAAAGAGCCTCAAATACTAGGCCACCATTACTTCGTGGCACTAACTATGGGTATTGGAAGTTGAGGATGAAAGCCTACATCCACTCTTTTGATGAAAGGGCTTGGATGGTAGTTGAAGAAGGTTATAGTCCTCCTACCAAGGTTCAAGAGGATGGAACCATGATACTCAAGCCAAGGAGTGAATGGACAACAAATGAGTTTGAGGTTGCTAAATGGCACCATCGTGTTATGAATGCCATCTTTGGAGGAGTTGGTGGGCATCAATTCTCCTACATTCAAAATCTTGAATCCGTAAAGGAAGCTTGGGATACTCTCCAAGTTACTAATGAAGGAACCTTAGCGGTGAAGAAATCGAGGCTTCAAATGTTGGCATCACAATTTAAAGGTTTAAGTATGGGTGAAGAAGAAAAATTTGAAGACATCCAATTCCGGCTTCTTAATATAGCTAACCAATGTCAAGCACTTGGAGTACCTATCTCAAAAGAGCGTTTAAATTGGAAAATCCTTAGGTCTCTTCCTACGAGATTCAAATCAAAAGTGACGGCCATTGAGGAAAGCAAGGATGTGGATAATATGAACATCGATGAGTTTCTTGGGTCTTTCCAAACTTATGAGATGTGCTTGAAGCCAAAGATTAAAAGTAAGGGAATCGCTCTCAATGCTATTGAGGAGGAGAGTGATTATGAAAATGAAGAGATGGCACTTTTGGTTAGAAGGTTCAAGAAGTTTCTAAAGAAGAATGCCAAGCCTAGAGGCAAGTCTTTTAAGGAAAAAGGAGTCAAGAGAAAATCATCTCCAAGGATTGAGAAGAATAGTCAAGCCATGAACAAGAAAGAGGTTCAATGCTATAATTGTCAAGGTTTTGGTCACTTTGCTAGTGAGTGCACCAAGAAGCCATCTAAGAAAGACAAAAAAGGCAAAGTGTTGGCGGTTACTTGGAGTGATGATAATTCTACTGACAATGAGAGCTCTAGTAGTGAGTCTTCAAGTGATGAAGAGTTGGTGAGCAACTTTGTAGCTCTAATAGATTCTCATTCTCCACTAGATGCTAGTAGTACAATATCTTTGAACAAGAACTTTGAGGCAAATCATGATGGAAGCTCTAGTTCCATTCCTACTAATCTTGAGTTGTTGAAAAAGATAGAAAAACTTGAAGAAGCTAGAGACAATGCTCAAAGAGAAGTAGTTGAGAAGGATGATTTGATCAAGAAGCAACTAGATGAGTTTGTGGTTATTACTCGTAGACTTCTTGGTGAGAAAGGTGATATTATGAAGAAGTTTAGAGAACTTGAAATAAACCTTGAGAAGGATAATGTGATATCTTCTTTGAAGATGAGAGAACAAGAATTGATGGAAGAGATAGACACGGCTAAGGAGGTATCAAGGACTTAGTGAATGATTCGGTTAGTGTGTCTAGTGTTAGGAATCTTGTTAACTCGCATAGTGGTGAAGACGACTTGGTAGTTGAAGAGGAGCTCTTGGAAGCACCATTTCCTACACACTTTGATGAAGTCGTGAATGATAAGAAACCACACAAGAAGAGAATATCAAAAGCCAATAAGAAGTTGGCGAACAAGGTATCTTTACAAACTCCTAGTGAAGCTAGTTCAACTCCAAAAGGTATAATCTCATCTTTTATTCCAATCTTCCATTATTGCAACACAATAAGTCACATTAAGCTTTGGTGTTATAAATATATTGAAAATGCAAATTAGGAAATGAATCTAGGGATAAGGAGATTAAACTTCAACTTGAACATGCTAAGGTATTGAAAGTTGAGAAACATGATAATATTGCTAAGCATGAGAATAAGTTGTGGAGTAGAAAGAATACTAATCTTGTTCAACTTGACAAAGCTTGTGTTGAAAATGTTAAGAAAAAGTGTGTTAATGATATTCTTGTTAATCAAGTTATTGAAGGACTTTACTCTAGATTTAACATTGTTGTCAAGGATGATATTGGAAATGTTTGTGTAGGTACACCCAAGAACAAGTGGTTCAAGGGTGAGTGCTCTTATCACTAAAATAAGAAGCACAAGTGAGATAGCTTTGAGGCTATATATCAATTGTGTTGAGAATTCTTGCTTACTAGCTTTGAATACTCCATGTATTGATATGAACTTGGTTATCTCACATCATGTTTGTTATGATGGTCAAAATTTGTTGATTAACTTTGAAGAAGTTCTTTTGTTATATGTGTTGATTGAGTTGAGATATTATGTTTTTTATACTCTTGTTGTGAAACATCGTCAACTTGGTGTCATGAGGACATTCAAGGCAAGAGTGCTCATAAAAAGGGCGGAAGTATGATATTTGGTGAATATAATGTGCAAAAAGGTATCTCTATACTCTAATGCATGTCCTCTTAGATATTCATATTTTAACTCAATTTTTGACATACATCTCATAGCATGTCATATTAGAGAATTTTGTATAGCATACATATGGTTCTTATTGACATTTGCCATTTTAGGATCTAATAGTGATATTGTTCACTTTGATCTTAACTTTGATGATTGTTTGTGTATAGTATATTGAGTGGCATTACTTTTGGAAATATGAGCTTCATATTCTTTGAAAGCTACTCATTAGAGAAGTAATGATCTTGAATAAGTCTCTACTTGTTGCTCTTAGATCATGTGCTTATGAGCCATAAAATCTTGGTTTTCTAAAATTTGCACTATGCTTCTCTTATATGTTTTGCTCGTAGGTTGAGTTTACTAATATGTAAACATTGGATACACCTTGAAGTTTTTGTGCTTAAGTACATTTAAAATGACCTATGGTTAATATCCATTTTGCTTCGGCAATTACATAGAACTCAATGAGCACCTTTATGAAAAGGGCTACACACATTGGTTGTGAAAGCTACCCAATGTTGGAAAGAGCTACACCATTGTGATGGGTGAAAGCCGTAATGAAGTGAATTTTTTTTATGTAATAAAAAATGGAAAAATCAAAGAAGTGTTGAAATGAAATCATAAAAACAAAAGCTGTGATTCAAAGCCTAAAAAGAAAAGGAGGAAGGCTTAAAAAGAAGTTTAGTTGAAAATCAAATATGCTCGGGTTGAAAAACAGAAATGGGATGATGAGCCGCATGCACACACACGCTCATATGTTGAAATTTATTCTCTTAATAGCAAAACTTCCGGATGATAATCGGTTTGACATTTTATGGAAAAAGCTTAAGATGAATAGTTATTGGAAATTGTTTGCATGTTGATTATCAAACTACTTCTTGATATATATTTGAAGCATATCTCTCTCACACACACTTTGTTTATGAGTATGATGATATCTTTGCCATTGTTGAAGAATTATGAGAGAACATGAAAAATCTTTGTGTATCTCTCTTAGCATATGAAGCTTATTTTGTTGATATTTCTTCAAATTGCTTGAATATGTAATTGTGTGAAATTTCTTGTGAACTTTATGCTATCATTGATTTTAGTTATAGCATTTTTCAAGGGGGAGAATAGTATGCTAAGACATTGTTCTCTTTTATGATATGTTCACATGCTTCATTTTGTTACATATTGCCATATTTTTGATTAATGATACTTGTAAGATATTACCCACTATCTTTGTCTTGCATGATAATTAATTCTTAAGTCATATGTCATTGTGTTTATATATTTATGACTAATATGTTTGTTTTATATTTCACTCACTTTTGTTGTATGTATATAACATCTTATTTCACAAGAACAAAAGGGAACAACTAAGGTTATCGGAAGTGGAAATCAATCAAATCCCACTGTGAAAGCCAAGTCTACCTCAAAGGATCTAAAGCTTCAAGGTCAAAGGATTTAGGGATCTTTGTAACTAAAAAGATATTTCAAGAGAGAGGCATTGACTTAGATAAATATAAAGATTCTTATGTTCTTAAATGCATTAAGGATAGAAATTGGGAATCTTGGGTGTGCATGCTAGGAATAGTGAATGACACTATTGTTAAAGAATTTTATCATGAATATAAAGAGAGTGCCACCTTATTGGATGCTTTGATGGAGATTAGGGGTGTTGTGTTTAGAGTTAACCCGGTAAACATTAACAAGTTTCTTGGGCTATCTAGTGATATTGATTCAAACTTTCTAGATGTTGATATCATTGAGAATCTTAATATCATGGGTAGAACTCTATGTGACAATGTTTCTTTTGAATGGAAAGGTAGAGCATATATTAGTCAACATGAGTTAACTAAGGCAAGTGCATTTTGGCATCTTTTTATTTGCACAAATATTATTGGATCTTCGAAAAGATCAAAATAGTATATGCCTTGGTGATTAATCAACCTATAAACCTTGGAGATTTGCTTATGTTTTACTTAGACAATGCAGCTTTCTCAACTAGAGGAGATAAGAAGCTTGCGTTACCGGAGTTTATAACTTCTTTGTGTTTAGCTCGTGGTGTTCAAAGTAGTGGAGATGATATGTTGGTACAACCCTTGGAAAAGTATAGTGATAAACGTGTGTCATACATGTCATACAAGGATAAGGGTAAGACATGGGATACTTTTGGACTATTTAGTAGTTCACAAGTTGATTGTCAAGAGACTAGCATAAACATTCTTCCGGATTGGGCTTTACATTTGAAGAAGAAGGTTGATGAGCTTAGTGCTATTGTTGAAAAACAAGATGCTAGAATAAAAGAGTTGGAGGAGTGTATTGCATCAAGTTCAAGACCACCTCTCAAGCATTATGTTAGGTCAACTACACGCACATCTTTCTTTGGTGGATCTAGTAGCTAGTATTTGAGTCTCATGGTATATTTCTTACCTTTTGGCATCATTTCATGTCAAAAAAGGGGAGGAAGAGTTGTTAAGTGTTGCTAGTTACTTAGTTTCCTTTTTATGTTGTTTTTTGTGAACTTTTGAATTTTCAATGGTTTGTAATAATTAGTCTTAAGATTTGGTTAAAAATTCTTGTATTTGACATGTATTGAGGGGGAGATACATGTATTTGTGGACTTAATTGTATATTCTTATCCATATTATATGTTGCCATTTGTTGTTTTTCTCTTGTATATGCATTGTGCTTTGAGATGATTTGTAAGTTGCTTCAAGAGAAGATCAAGATGAAGTTCAAGAGTTGGTGAAGATTAGTCATAGGAATCTTACTCATTGAAATGTGAGGGAGTGATTTTGTGACCTATCTTCATTTTTATATTTGTAGGTGTATAGGTGTTTTGACATGGAATTTGCCAAAGGGAGAGATTATTAGGTTTTAGTTTGTCTTGGAATTAATTCCATATCAAAATGATGTTTACTTGTAATGATTTAGTTGTTTAGATTCATGATGATTCAAGCTTCAATGAAGAAGAAACAACAAGTCAAAGCAAGTTCTAAGTCTTCAAAGAGAAAGGATGCAATTTGGTTCTACAAAGGTATACTAAGACCTTATCTTTCTCATACAAGGCTTAGGCACACACAAATATCATACATTTGTGTCCTTGCATCATTGTGCACCATTATAGGCACACACATACAATTCATTCATATATATCCCTGCATCATTGTGCACCATGTATAACACATTCACACACTTGAAGTTGAATGCTCATGCATTGGTATGGAAATAACATGTTTTGGAATATGCATGATGGGAAACTATCTCTATGTAGTTTGCATTTTAGTGTGAATTGTGTTTGTGGGTGTATATGTTTGTATAACATGGATATTGAACTTGAATTTAGTCTTAAATCATTCTTGATTGAGTTCCGGTCATTTCGGTTACTCATACTATTGATTTAAAGTTCTAAGTCAAAAGATACTTCACCTTCAACTCATGTTTTATACATTGTCTTCATCTTTGTATATCGAGTCGAATTATTATTTTTTAGGTTGAATATCTTATATGTCCATGTCCGTGTGAGATTTATGGTTCGTAATCCGCAAACGGATTCGAATTCCGAGTTCGAAGGCCGGAGAACGGTCGAAGAACTCGAAGGAAGGTCGAAGGAGAAAAAGCAATGTCTTCTTTCCCGCGATGGCACGTGGCCATCTCGGGGCAGAAGGCTTGCTGCCCCGAGATGCCCATGCGCCATCTCGGGCAGCAAGCTTGCTTGGATTCATCTTGCCCCTCTTGGTCATTTCACATGTCCAAGTTTCCCACTCCTTTATAAACTATTTCCCTCTCACATTTCATTCTAAGAAAAAATTTAAACAAGTGTGCAAAAATTTTCAATCTAAATGTTCTCACCTTCCAAACACCATAACTTCTTCATTTGAACTCTGATTTGAGTGATTCAAAGTTGAGAGTGTTCATATATTCATCCTCCATCTTTTCTTTAAAGGTTTGAGTAAGTTTTACTGCTTTTTTTAGAGTCTAATCATACAAAAACGGGACTGCACCTAAATCAACTAAGGTATTGATTTTCTCTCAAAGTTTTCTTTTAAAACTTGGTCAATAGCCTTGGGTTTTCTTCTTCTACATATATTTGTATATTGTGAGTGTTTTGATTTGTGTTTTGAACACTTTCAAAGCTAGGTTGAGTTTCAATTGAAATCATACATGTTGAGTTAGGTTTTGATTTTGCATATGTTATCACATGTTTGGGATTGTATTGTGCTAGCTTTGATTCTAAGACTATTTTATGATCTTTGATTGTTTGATTTTGTGAAAAATAGTTCCTCACATGTATTAGGCTCTCTTGGCCGAATTTCTCACATGACACATGTGCTTATGTTCTTTTGAGCTATTCATGTTATTTGTTGAATCTATGATTAGGAATATGCTCGAACTTTAGCTTAAATCTTATTGACTTTGTCATATGATTTTAGCATGTTTTAGGTTTATGTGATTTAAACTTGATCTTGTTATTTATTGATCATATCTTTTGATTCAAGTTTAGATATATGCATGTATCTAGGTTGTGATTAATGTTGAACATATCTTACATAATCTAGATTGATTACACATTTAACCGTGATTGTATTTTCAACGTTGGCCACCCAATCAAGATACTTTACTTCCCTTATAGATCTTGGTGCCAACAATTTCTCTACTTCCCCTTTGATCGTCTTCTTTTCTGAACAACCGGCTTATGGTTAGGGTCGACTACTAAATAGTGTGAGATTATCTTTGGATCAATTCCTGACATATCTTCGTGTTTCCATGCAAACATGTCCTTATATTCCTTCAGTAGTCTAACCATCTCATCATGCACTTGCTTTGTCATTCGAGCCCCGAGCCTTATAGTCTTTTAGGAACTGTGGTCATCAACTGTAACATCAATGGTCGGTTCATCTTCCTATCTTTTCCCATCTTCCGGAGGTGTCTCCCTTGGGCCTAGGTCGAACAGGATCGGAGTTTCTGCTCTAATTTCCATGTCATCTATCTTCTAGTCTTCATACTTCTCAAGGGTGTACACTTGTATTACCCCCGACTCTGCTTTCTCCCTATACACAGCCATATTTTCCTTTCTCGCCCACTCATGTGAGCTTTTAATGACCCTCACTCTTGCTTCCGTAGGGAACTTTACCATTAGTACGTAGGTGGCGGTCACGGATTTTGTCTTGTTCAAGAAAGGCTGACCCATTAAGGCATTGTATGGCCAATATTTCACATTCACGACCACAAAGTCCAGTAATGCTGTCTTGATACAGGGAAAGCTTCCGATCTTCACCGGTAACTTCATCATTCGAAACGATCTTACCTCTACTCCTCCGAAGCCTCTGAGTGGGACGTTTAGTGGCTGGAGATCTTTTCTTTACAACCCGAGTTGGTCAAACACCTCAACATTTAGAATGTTCGGCGAGCATCCATTGTCGATCAGTACCCATCTTACTTCTCTATGCCCTACGTGAACCGACACCACTACTGAGTCGTTCGGCCTTACTTCCAATGCATGTATGTCTGCTTCGGTGAAGCTTATTGGGTTCCAACCTTGTCTAGATTTCTTTTGATCGGGCCCTAACATATTCACCTCTAGGTTTCTCTAACCATCTATGGCTTCTCAAACTTCGGACATCCTCTCCCGACTACTATTCCCAGTGTATGGCCCACCAATTATGGCATTGATTACTTCATTATCTAAATTTCTCTTGGGGCTCCTATGATTTCCATCTCGCTCCTCAGATGTGGTATTCTTACACCGTTCATCCCTACTTCTGAGGATCATGTCTTTGAGGTGTCCTTTTTTTATCAGCTTTTTGATGTAGTCCCTTAACTGATAACACTTGGAGGTTTCATTATCGTTCTCCTAGTGAAACCTACAGTACTTATTGGTGTCTCTTCTAGAAAAACTCAACTGTTTTGGGGGTTTCTTATACAAATTCTTATCCTCCATCACATTCAAGATTTTCTTCTTGCACTCTAGCTAGCGGGGTGTAATTAGTGTATTGCCGCTTGAATTGCCTACCGCCATTGTTGTCGTCCTTTCATCCATTCTTACTTTTTCCTCCACTGCCTTTCTGCTCCCATTTACGGTTGTTCTTCAGGTTACCGTGGTCTATCATTCTCGCGTGCGTGGTCGGCCCCATTTACCTAAGGCTTAGGGTCTGATGGTTGTGTTGTAAACTGTTGATGAATGCAGATACTACTGCATCATCATTGGGATATCTTGCACTTCTGACACTTCTTGCGAGAATCTTTTCAGGTAGTCTTTCAACTTCTCGTCTCTCCTTTGCTTAGGGTCGACAAGACCGATATGGATTTCCATCACTGGATGTTTTCCATGAATTTCCTGGTGAATGGTTGTACTAACTCTTTAAAATTCCTAACAGAACCTGCAAACAGCCCTTCAAACCATCTGGATCCCTGATCTCCCAACGTTTGTAGGAACATGTGACACATGAGGGCATTATCATAATCATACTACACCATTGCACTTTGTTACCTCCTTACATGCTCATACGGGTCAGTACTGGCTTTGAACTGCTCCACATCTGGCATTCTAAATTTCCTGAAAAATGGGCTTGTCTTATGGAATCAGCAAACGGGCTCCCAGAGTTCTCGATCAATGGGTTTCCCAAGCTCTGCCTTTGTTCAAGGGCTTCTATCCTCCTAAGGAGAATCTCTGGCTCTTCACGCTTGTCGAACCTTTGACGGATAGTTATCCCATATGGGTCTCGGGGGACATGTCTGCTAATATGGGCACCGAAGGGGTCACGCCTAACCGTAGGGGTTAGCTCTCTACGCCTTCTAGGGGCTGTTTCATCGTCACTTGAATGCGAGGGGGACCTTTTTCGTTGGCCATCATATCTATGAGCCTGTTCGTCGTAGGTTTTCGCTCCATTGTACCTCTCCACATCCTCTAATGAACTAAACTCCTGATGTTCCCTTGTTTCTCGATCTTCTCGACTACCTCTTCTGTGTGAACGCCCCCTTTTTTTATGATGTTCCACCTTATCTCTTCCAGGTTTCTAGGGTGCTTCTGGAGTGATCATGATGTAGAACAAGTGGCTGAGTCCTACATGGCTTTGTGGGACCATCCTAAATCTAAGAATAAATGACTTTAATTGAAGGAAATCGACGAGATCTTCTGAAGTCAAAACCTTTTGTGTTGAGGCACGACTTTTTTGGGCCAAATTCCATCATTTAGGCCCCAAAAGCACAGTTCTTTCCTTTTTTGGGAAATTTCCTTTGTAGTCATAAGTTGACTTTGACAAGCCAGAATTGTCTACCGTTAATTCCGGCTTGTTTGTGGTCGTTATTTTTGGCAGTTTCTGCTATTTTTGGTAGCTGTTAATATGTAATCCCGTTTCTTTTCCAACAAGGATTCGGGTTAGGATTTTTATTTTAATAGCCTAGTAAGCCGAAAGGCTCAGCAGTTGATTATTGAATAAAATTTCAGAACTTGTTTCTTAATTTTCTGGTGGATTCCAGTTTTAATAGAAATTAGACGTCGGTCAAATTCTTTTTACATTTTCACTACGTCAATTGGTATCAGAGCACGAATTTACCGAACTCGATGTCAACTAATGGAGCAGGAGATAGAAACCCTATTGACGGTGATCGTGGGGTGGAGGCCTTGTGGGCAGCGGTGGAGGAACAACTACAACAGCTGAGGGAGATTCGTAAACTGCTTGTCGGGATGAACCTCAATGCTAACAACAGGCAGCCGCAACAGGATAACAGAGTGCGTGCTGAAGGATTTGCCTGAGGACAACCTGTTAACAGAGGACGTCCTCTTTGCCATCAACCTGATAGCGAGGATGATTCCGAAGATGAAGGAGATGGATAGTACGGTGTTATTCAACCAGTGAGACGATCCCGAGAGCATGACGACTAATGGTTGAAGGTAGATCTTCCAAGCTTTAATGGAAATCTGTGTATAGAAGATTTTCTTGATTGAATCACAAAAGTAGAGCGGTTCTTTGAGATGATGGAGATTCCTGAAGAGAAGATGGTCATATTTATTACCTTCAGACTGAAATGAGGGGCTGCAGTCTAGTGGGATCAGTTGTAGAAGAATCGTCGGTGACAAGGAAAGGCGATTGTAAAGACATGGCGTAGAATGAAGCAGCTTATGATGGGTAGGTTTCTGCCACCAGACTATGAGCAATATATATTACAATTGCTTCAAAACTGTTCGTAGGGGACCAAGTCAGTGTTTGATTACACAATAGAGTTTTCTAGGCTCTCGGAGTGAAATAACTTGAGTGAAAGCAATAAGATGTTATCAAAAGATGGGGATCTTTTGTAGCAGTATATATTCTGGACTTCAAGGGTTGGCCTAGCTTCCTGAGAAAGCACCTATATACTGACTTTTTATTGCTCCAAGTTCTTAGCCAGATGCTCATAGTGAATCCGAGCCTCCTCAGATGCCTTCTGCATTTTAAGCATGGTTTGTTGGGCAGAGGTAATGGTTTCTTGGGCAATCCGGGTCTCCTCTTGGGATTTCTTCGTTGCTGTCTCGGCCAAGATGGCTATTGACTCATGTTAAGTACTTAACAATTTCGTCGTAACAACCCTTTTCAATAACTTCACATTTCTTGTAGTAAGCTGCCTAAGGGTCGCTTCAGCTGCGGAACCCCTACCTTGAACGTTTGATAGTCGCAGCGTGAGCCTTCAACTGCTCTTCATACCGCTTAACCCTAGAATCACTGGCAGAGAAAGACTTCAGGACATCATCTTTTTGGGCAAAGGTCTTTTTTAGCTGAGATATCTCCATAGCCTGCCTCTTTTGATCATCCAAGGCCCGGGTCAGCTCCTCCACCGCCTGAAAAAAAAGGGGTAAGAGTTAGAAAAATTGGAAAACACGCGAGCGAAAGACAATGCGAAAAATACTTACAAAGATTCCATTGTTAAAAATCATACGGATTCATTCAGAGGGACTAGTAGCCCCTGCCTCTTTCCAGTAACCCTCGCTAATATACCATTCACAGACCGATATGGATCGAAGCAAGGAGAGGGGGTCAGCTCGAAATTACTTGAACGGGTGGAGTGAGAGAATCTAGAAACTGGAGCATCTGGAATCACTAATGGGATGGATCGATCATGAGTTCATGACCAAAGGCAGAAGTAGTTTAGAGCATCATTGGAGTGGTCGGACCAGTAATCTTTGGCATTCTTGAGACCATATGACCCTCACCAGCATGAGAGGCAGTCATAAGAGCTTTACAATTCTGTCTCCTGGGAGCTTGACCTTCCTTAGGAAGAGGCTCGAGTTGTATGAATAGGAAAATATCCCCAGAATAAGCTGTTTGAACATCCTCAACTCGTTTGACTGCAACTTCAGTCCTTGACTTCTTTATCGGTCCAAACATCTGCTCTTCCGTGACTTCAAGCAAATCATCGTCAATAAACTGTCCCTCTGAGTTAGGCTCCCCACCATCAGAGTCAGAATCGGTGAAGACTATCTGGCGTTTAATGAAAAACTTATTAAGGGTCTTTCCTGAACGATGTGTTGGGAGCCCTAGAGGGAAATGGTCGGGTTGAATCTAAGAAGATGAGGGGCATGTTCAGGACAAGTTTGATGCATTGCTGTATCGGTAACCCTAGCTGGTTCAAACAGGACAATATAAGATGCCAAAACCATCTGATCACCCCTTTTCTTCGACCTCACTCCCTCATAATCAACTCAGTCAGAGTCCCCTGGTCATCCTTCTCTTCTTCATCCAAAATAATGGGGTCAACCCCCGACTGAGATGGTAATTTATCAACATCACCAGAAATCTCCGCCCTTTTAAGTATGGCCTCAGGGGTAGAAGATCCCTCCTCTATCTTGGCCACCTTATTACCAGGGACATTGTCATTGGATCCGGTTCTATGGGATTTACCCTTACTTGGCTCATCCCGACTTCACCTATCCGTCGTGGGCTTATCTCGGCTCGATTTTTCCCTGCTAGACCATTCACCATCGGATCCCTCGATGGAAGATTGAACCCGACTAGATCTATCTCTAGATGACCTCTTCCACTAGTTCGAGAGGGAGGGTGATCACGACTGTTTGCCACAACCCGGTCAGCAGGACCTACCAAAAAATCACAATCGGATTCGTACACAAGCTCCACCAAGTCATGTTCGGGAGGAGAAATGCCCTGAGCCACTGGATCGGTAGCTACTTTTCAGCTCACCCGATCAAGGTTCTTAGCCTTTTCGGTATGCTCACTAGCAACTATGTCTAGCTCATAAACTGAAAAAGAAAGGCATCACAGAAAGTGATGAGCAAATAAAAGTAATAATAATAATAATAAGCCATTACCAGGAAGTTCAGAAACAGAGACTTACGATGCTTGCGTCGAGTGAATATCTCGAGAAATAGTCCCAGTTCATCCAACTTCTTCTCTGAGTATAGGCTACGCCCTCCTAAGGAGTCTGTGCTGCCCTAACAACTATGGCAGCATGTTCCATGGTCATCACATGTGTCTTGTTCCACAACTTGGGACTACAAAAATTCCTTGGGACGCTGTTTCAGTTAAGTTGATGGGCAGGATCAGCCACCGCGACCTCACCCCAATCTCCGCTGAGAAAGAACCATTTGTTCTTCCATTTTTTTATTAGAAGATGGAAACCCCCAGATGAAACCTTTGTGGTCTTTATGTATTGGAGGAGCAGGCTTTTCCTTACAACTATAGGGAATCCAACTTCTCGGTGACATCGGCTGGAGATAAGAAGTCCCACCTGTATCTGATCGACCCAGAGTATAAAAATTACGTATCTCTTGGGGTCTAAGTGTTTTGCCCTAATCTTCCTCCATAAATGCTATAGACTGATCAACACCCGATATGAATTGAGGGTTATTTGAGCAGGGACAACACCCGCGTTTGCTAAAAAATGGGCAATGAAAGGCTGCAAAGGGAAAGTGACCCTAGAAGACAGTATGGTCCCATAAATAGCAACTGCACCAAGAGGTGGGTTCCACACCGCGTGATCACCACTACAGAATAGCTTCACCGAGAAAGGGAGGTCGAACCGATTCCTAAACTTCACAAGTTCCTCGTCAATCACCTTATTTATTTCAAAGTCGAAGGTGCAAGGATGGTTCGCAGTAAACCTTAGCATAAGAGCTCGCCATTCCCTAGGGACATCCTTCACATTCAATGTCTGTGAAACTATCTTTAAGTTGTTCGCCAGATGGGGGGTTTAAGGAGAGGCCCTGAAATTTTGCCTTGTTGTCTTCGACATATCTGAATAAACACCAACATAAGTGGAACCAAGAGGATTAGCATACGATTAAGCAAACCCAGAATACGCCATAAAATAATCTACATTTAAAGCAATGGGTTGAAACGAAGAAGCATAAACGTGAAAACGACCCCAAAGAATGGATTCAAGTCTAGCAATATTCTCACTATCACCATCCTCAATAGCATACATGAGAAGTTCAAAATATAGATAACAAAGAGTTGGGTCCATACCTGGAATGCACACGGATGTAACAGAAACACAGAAGCTTGGAAGCGGAAAGCCAAAAGTCTAAAGGAGAAGAAAAGCTAGGATTTTCAACAGAGAAGTTCTGTGAAGTCGTGAGGAAAAAAGAAGAAGCTTGGAATACACACGGATGTAACAGAAACACAGACGCTTGGAAGCGGAAAGCCAAAAGTCTGAAGGAGAAGAAAAGCTAGGATTTTCTATAGAGAAGTTCTGTGAAGTCGTGAGGAAAAATGAAAGGTCCTTGAGCTATATATAGAAGCAAATGGTGTCATACCAACACGCATACGCTACAAGATATGAATGGGATAGGTACACATAGAACGAAAAACACAAGTCGTTTGAAATTCAAAAAAGTGGCTGAATGATTGCATCAGCCGAAATGAGCGTGATTGACATTAACGTTCAGCCGCAAAGCATTGAATGCACATTTATGAACACCGTGACAAAAAATAATGATAAGTTAAACATACTTTGCCGACTGGGTGGGTTCCATTTCAAACGAGATACTCAGTCTTGTATGTTTAAGGAGGTGTTGTTATTGGCGAAATCTAGATGATTCGACATATTAACAAAAGACTAGGGTCGGGGGTGCCATATCACTGGAAGACGATCAGATTAAGTCAACCCAAGTAGGTCAGAGAAGACCCGACTAGTTCTCACGATAAAGATAACGCAGATGATCGGGTCCAGGATCGGGTAGATTTACTGATCAAGGGGAAACAAGAATGGTCGGGAAAATAGGTGATTAGACGTGTGACACGTGGACAACACCCAGATTCAGTGGAATCAGGACTCAAATACGTTGAAAAAGAGTCTGATTTGAACAAGGCTTCTAGAAGCTCACCATGATAAGGAAGCAAACTTACTTATAGATATCAGAGTCTAGATTAGGAAATAGATCTAAAGACAATTGAAATACAAATCAACTCCAAACAGGAAAGAAAGATAACAGGACTCTAATAAGTTAGAGTCTTATTAAATGACAAAGACTTTCCATACGTGTACATTAAGAATTAGGATTCTATACATATATAAATAGACCCTAAAAATACTCATAAAGGGGTTAACATAATTTGACTAGCAAGAGCACAATGGAGATTGAATGTGTAATCTGCTTTTAATATAGTGAATTCTTATTATCGCTATTGGTAACCGTGGAAGTTTCCCCACACTGGGTTTTACCACGTAAAAACTTTGTGTTTTATTCATATTCCTTTCACTTTGGCTTACAATTGGTTATTATTCTGTATTAATTGTGTGACGGGCGGTTAATCCAAAAATCACCGTCAACAAATTCAATAATTGTTTCTGGACTGCTGTTGAAGCTCTTGTAAAATCAAGAGTAGAAACAGAAAAAATAAAAATAAAAATAAAAATAAAAAAGAGAAGAAAAAAGATCAATGAAGTCAGCGGAGAAGCAAACGATCGACGGAGTTTGATAGGAGAATAAAACTCAATACACGCAGTTTTTAAAGATTTGTCTAACGTGTGTCGAATATCTGATAAGGACGAGAGAGATTGAGAGTCTCACCTGTGATAGATGGCGACAATGAGGGCAAGAGCTTCTGACTCCGGTAACGCTTCCGATAGGTGCAAGAGAGACAGGGTAAGTGTAAGAGTAAAAGTGATGAAGCAGAAAAGTATTGAAGAAAGCAGAGCGATAGGGCTGCTGTTAGTAGACTGAAAATTAGAAAATAGGTTTAGGGTTTCACATCTTTGGTTTATATAGTATACACAAAATTACATGAATGACCCTTAATATTAAATTTACATATTTACCTTTACTAATCGTGTCAACCCCATGACCGGCTAAACGTAACCCGAACACGATACGATTATCAAACAAGTTAAATGGGTTGAACCGTTTATTGACACGATCCATTTAGTCTCAATCTAAACCCATAATAATCGTATTCATGTCGTGTCGATCCATCGTGTCTTGACCCATATTATCACCCCTAGGATGAAGTATCAGTGGACTAGAGAGAAAAGATAAAATCAAAATATAAGAACCAAATCTCTAAACAAAACAGTGTTTTTCGAAGTATTTTAAACTAAGTGCAAAGTAATACAGTCAACCATTTTGTTATGTTTGAGTTTGACTATTAAGTTTTTTTTTTATAATCAAAGAACATTTTTTATATTTTTCTAAAACTTAGGGGCTGTCCAACAAGCCAAAAAACAAGTGTTTTTAATTTTTGAAAACGATTTTGAATTCGTGTTCGGTAACCGTTTTTCATTTTGTTTTCAAAAAATAAAAACAAATTAAGAAATAAAACTAGTGTTAAACTGAAAATTTTGAAATTGAAAAACAATTTGTTTTCCGTTTTGTTTTTCATTAAAAAAGAAAACTCACAATTTTTTTCTTCTTTGTTTGACAAATGACAGATCTTCTTATTCTTCTCTTCAATTTATTTTCATCTTCTTCCTTCAATTTTTTCTTCAATGGCAGGTCTTCCTTCTCCTTTAGGCCCACTGATTTGTTCTTCTTCGCCAACGCTGATCTGGTCTTCTTCTTCTTCAGCTGGTCTTCTTCTTCTTCACCGCCGATCTGGTCTTCTTCTTCTTCAGTTGGTCTCCTCGTCCTCGTCCTCCTCCTCATACTACTCAGCCGATCTGGATCTGGTTGTCACATATTGTCTTCTTCCTTTCTTTTTCTTCTCTTTTTTATATATATTTTTTTACTTTTATTTATATTTATTAAAATGACTACTTATTTATAATTTAACGGTTTGGATTTATAATTTAACAGTTTGGTTTTATTTATGCTTATTTATTAAAATTATTACTCATTAAAATGAATACTTAGGTTTATCTAAAAAAATGTTTTTTTAAGTAATTTGTGATGTGTAAACTCTTGAATTGATCATTAATTGGTATATGTTTTTTTTTTTAAGTAATGTGTGCTGCATTACTATAAATTACAATGCAAAAATTTTATTGGTTAATTATTTAATCAATTTGTTTATAATTGTTATAGTATTACACACAATGTAAAAATTGATATATCAATTTTCGATAGTTTTCGGTTAGCCTACTAGACAGGTTTTTTCCGTTTTCATTTTCAAAATATAGTTTTCAGTATATACTATCAGATGTGTTTACAGATTTCAAAACTGAAACAAAAAATATTGTTTTCATTTTAATTTTTCTTTTCGAAAAACAACAAATGAAAAATACATACATACCCTTAAGGACTAAATTGTAAATTCTTCATTTTTACATGATTATATCGAAATGATATAATACATCCAATATACAAAGACTCTTCTGAATCACACTTTGAGTTTGAAAAGACAACGTTGATTTAAGATCGGGGTGGTTTTCCTTTCTCAAATCTCTAATTATTTTTGTAATTGTTAAAAAAAAAAGCACTTTAACCTTTAATCATAGGACAAAAAAAATCATGGACCTTACATTTAATGTCATGCAAGTAAAGAAAAGTAGATAATGCATCTCTTATATTCACACAGTAACGTTTTTTTTACAATATCTATCTGTTTATACCCATGTATTTTTAAAACTTTTTACCTCTGATAGGATTTGAACTGCTTACTTGAGAATCATTTATCAAACCTCAATCTCCAGGGGTGAACCCACTGCAAGTAAGATGGGGCCGGTGCCACACCTAAAATTTTTGTATGTATATATATACTCAACATAGTGGGTATAATTTCTTCATTTCACCCATGAGAGTCAATTGTTCGATTCTCTTTACAAGCAAAACAAATATTCCTTTTAATATCTATTTTATTTTACACTCTTTTCCAATTCCTTTCTCAAATTTCCATCTTCTTCTACAACAAAATAATCTATTTTATTTTCTTAATTTAATTTTATAATATAGTAAATTATCTATTATTATTTTAATTTTTTTTCTCATTTCGATTATTTTTAGTTTGACATACCTAACATATCCAATCAATAAACCTTAAAATCTCAAATTTAAATTTATTGTATTAAAATAGTTCATCTATTATTATGTTTCATTTTATTTTATAATTTATATTTTTCTTTACTTTATTTTTAAAATTTATTTATAATCAATAATTATAAGAATAAAAAAATCAAAAACATTTCTAGTAATATTTTTTAATCAATTATTTTGTATAAATTTAACGTGAATTCATTATAAATACAAAATATTTTTTTTATTATAAAACTATATATATATATATATATATATATATATATATATATATATTAAGAATAAATATTATAATTTTTCATTGTTCATATTGTTTTTCTTGTTATTATTATTATTTTTAATATTGTGTTTTTTGTTTTTAGTTCTTTTCAATGTAAAATTATTTAGTTCATCTCGAGTAAATGTTCTATTTTTTTTTAAATTTAAAATTCATTATACCATCAAATTTTTTTCTATAAAAAAATTCATTTTATTATGATTTTAAATTTTTATTATTTTTTATATAATCATTATTTTGTTCAAGTGCCTTCACCTCGTTAGAATTTCTTGATTTGTCATCGTCAATCTCATCAATCTATCAGCAGAGCTACGCCCATGGGGCCACACTATAATTTTTTTGGTTCGAATTGTCTCCATCCTCCAAACCCTAAATTTATCATGATATTAAAAAAATAGTTATTTTACTATACATATCTTTGTAACATTCTCCAGCTTGTTAATCACTCCTTCAAGACTGATTGATACGAGTGCGACAAAGAATACATAATTCTTATAAGAATAACGCATATCGCTGCAAAAAGAATCGGAACCAAGAGTTGTTGAGAGTCAGAGGGTCAGAATAATTTAAGCCTTTGATGATTAAAGGACGATGAATAGTTTAATTCATACCAAGCGTGTTGTGATGATAAAATCACAAAGCATTATTTTTCCAACAAAAGTATGCCCATTTAATATATACCAAACTTACAATTTTAATAAAGTAGAAATGAATATATACCAAATTTGATATCTTAACAAAATTAAGTAAACTTTCTTGGCATGACTGTCACATATATTTAAGTTCAAACGTTAGATCTTACTAATTCGATAGTCCTGGAACCTCCTCAATCACATCCAAATACTATAACAAAAATCACACGCTGAAAAATGTCTGTGAATCAGAAGTGGCGAGGAGGACCGAGTGTCGGCGGCAGCACCGACAGAAGTACTGGAGAAGGCAATAATGAGAGCGAGGAGTACTGTAGCGTTGTGATCGATCAGAATGCGGAATCCGGCCATCTGATCTTCAGTGAAGAGGAAAAGGAGCAGTTTGACTCTTTGGCCAAAGCCTTGGTTGAGGCGGCCAAGGCTGGCCAAGCTGATGATGTCAAGCCGAAGATACAACAGGTTCCATTCATGCTCCGAGACAACAGTAATTTCAACAATTATTTAAAACCAAAGGTGATTTCAGTCGGTCCTTACCACTACAAAGATTCCAATCTCGAGATCAGTAAACCAATCAAGATTAAATTAGCTGCCATGTTCATCAAAGAAACTCAAGTTAACAAGGAAGATCTGTATCTACATATTAAGAATCAGATCAAGAATTTAAGGGCCTGCTACGATAAAGAAGCAACTATGGGCTATCCAGATCACAAACTCGCCTGGATTTTCCTGGTGGATGGTTGCGCGATTCTGCAGTTCATATTCATTTCTGCTGAACGAAATTCTGAAATGGAATTAAGAAAATTGAGAATAAAAACTGATCATGTAGTGTTCGGACAGCAGGATTTGTTCTTGCTTGATTATCAACATCAAAGCACCAGGACAGACGTACAAGAGAAATGACAAGATTTTGAAAGATGATCATACTCATCTCCTCGATATTATGCGGAAAATGCTCATTGATCAGCCACGTCAAAACAACAAAAACCCCGGCCTCTGGGAGAACATCATCAACTGGACTGTTAATCTGTGTGATAAATGGAGGTGTATCGACAAAAAAGAAGAATATTGGCACTCATTTCGCAATATCGAGGAGCTTAGAGCAGCAGGGATCAAATTGAAGCCTAGTCAGACAAGTGGTGTAAAAGACATCACGTTCAGTGGCAACACATTAAAGCTACCTCCCATCGTGGTAGATGACTCAACGGCAACAAAGTTCTTGAACCTTGTAGCTTACGAGATGTGTCCAGATTTTCAGAATGATTTCGAAGTCTCGTCTTACATATCATTCCTGGATTCTCTCATCGATCGTGCACAAGACGTGAAGGAGTTGCGAGAGAAAAACATACTTTACAATGCACTAGGCAGTGATGAAGAGGTGGCTAAGCTGTTCAATGAGATAAGCACAGACTTGGTCCCGAGTGAAGATATATATTCAAAAGTCAGGAGCAATATCCAGAAGTACTGCAACAACATATGGATGACATGGTTTAGTCAGTTCAGGCACGACCATTTTCAAAGCCCCTGGAGTGTGCTCGCTTTCGTCGGAGCCTTTATTGCACTTGCTTCCAGTATTATTCAGACTGTTTACACAGCTCTGGGTTATCATCCTGATTCAAACAAAGGTAGTTAATTTGTTTATGTTATTATTATTTATTGTTTGAAGCTTTCTCCATCAGAACAATAATGTTTTAAGCGCATTATCGATCTAATGCATTGCATATGTACCAACAATGTGTGAGGAAGAGAGAGTGAGATATATTATATTTGTTTTTTAACTGATTTTCAATAGTGTAATGTAATGGAATACGTATTATTGTTTTTTTTTTTTAACGAAATTATATCCCACAAGATTCGTAAATTTCGACCAAATACATTAACTAGGACTATTAATTATATTTTGAATTTTCGATAATGCAATGCATACGTACCAAGAGTGTGCGATAAAAAGAGAATGAGATATATTATATTTGTTATTTAACTGATATTCAAGAGGGTAATGCAATGGAGTACCGTATTATTGTTTTTTTTTTAACAAAATTATATCCCACAAGACTTGTAAATTTCAGCCTAATACATTAAAAACTTACTAGGACTACTGATTATATTTTGAATTTAACATTTAATTTTATTATTTTAAAATAGCATTAATTTTATTTAATTTTATATAATATGTGTAACATAATACCATTTGAATTAAAATTTCCGTTTTTAATATTTTAAAATATAATTTATTTATTTATAATAAGATATATTATTTGTAATATAAAATGTACTATGTAACAAATTTTGCACTAAAATTTATAATCTAATCGGGTAAGTTACAATTTCACATAGTAAAAAATTTTAATTGACGTGTAAAAAAAAATTGTAATAACCTTGTTAGGCTTGTAGCATGCAGTAACTAATCATTTTAAGTATATATATATATATATAAAAAATGAAGTCTACGTAATAAAAAAAATTGAGAATTTTCTAAACACTAAAAAGACTTCTAGCATGCAGAAACTATATATATATATATATATTATGTGTGTAATTTTTTTTGTGGCCGATAAGTTTAATGAAATCAACATATGAACAAAATTTGAGAATTTTTCGAACACTAGAACTGTTTATCCAAATTTTATTAAATATGAAGGCATTAGAAAATATACAAAATATAAAATTCAAGAAAAATAGTTATAGTATTCGAAAAATTCATAAATTTTATTAAAAGGTAGATTTCAATGAACTCATCATCTCAAAAAAATTCAGATCAAAATTCATTAAAATCGATGTATTTTCATCAATGTCCTCACCAAAATTAAAGTAAGGGATCCTTCATGAGAGACTCGCTATATCAGTGTGTTGCATGCAGATCATTGATTATGGAGAAGTTTTGACAAGTGCATACATTTTGAGTTAAAATATGTAAATCTAATGATCCACATTTCACACACTAATGAAGTTATATCAGTGTATTCAATTCATACAAATCTAATCCAATTTAAATTAATGGACTGAATTGTTACCATATCATTTAGACATCGGATTTGAAAAATAAAATTCGGACAAAGTAACATTATATATATTGTTTTGAACAATGTAATTGAGACTTATTCATTAATAATTTCACATCGTAACAAATTTTGTGTGATGTTTAGTGATGCAGCTATAATTTCCTTAATTGTCCCTGCAACCAACCAAAACCAATAAATTTATTGAGTAAATACGTAAAAAATAACTTGAAGTTTGACATAAATGTTGAGAGGTAATAAATACTGTATGTATTTATCTACTCAAATATTTGATGCTATTAAATTCACTAATAAAAATACGAAATTACTTTTATTAAAATTTTAGAAAAAAGATAATCCTTAAAATCATATATATATATATATATATATATATAATTTTTTAAGTCAGTACGTACTGATATATGGACCATTAAATTTACGTATTTAACTCAAATTGTATGTATTTATCAAAACTTCTCCATAGTCAATGGTCCACATACAACACACAGATATAAGTTATAACTGCACAGAATGATAAGAAAACCAATATATATATATATATATATATATATATATATTGTCGAATGAGTAGTTGTTTATATTATTTACAGCACATTTGTTATGAAATTTAAATTGTTTAACTGTTTATAAATTAAAAAATATGTTTATAAAATTTTAAATTATTTATACTTGACTTTACTATCTTCTTTTAAAAAGAGATTATTTTCATTTAAAATATATATATATATATCTATAAGCAATTTGACCTATTTATTTGTTAATAAAATTTAATTTTTTAAAGTCAGGGACTTCTAAGTATAATACTTTACATTTGCTCTCTAGGTATAATTATGTCAAACTTTAACCGATCTCATTGTTTTTATTAGGGATGGCAATGGGGTGGGCTCGGGGTGGGGTGACCCTCCCTGTACAACTCCCCATTATTTTTTTTGAAAACTCATCCCATCATAAAACCCCTAAATAGATAGATTGGGACAGGGCAGGGTGGGGTATGCTTTCCTCATCCCCACTCAATTTACTCCATTGAACCCATTTATCTACTATAAAAAAAAAAAAAAAAACTTGTCAAAAAAAAATATTTAATAAAATAATAAATATCTATCCCAATGGATATGATATAATGTATAAAGAATTCCAAAAAGAAAAAAAAACAATTGGAAATCTTCTCATAAATATAAATCTTAAAACTAAATAAATAAATCCAATCATTTATAAACATAAATATTGAACTAAATAATAAAATAAATAATTAATATTTTTAAGAGGGAAGGAGATTATAAAACTCATCCCCTCCCCATACCCATTGCAGGTTTTATTGTTTATCTCCATTACCACCAAATTAAAACCCATCCCTATCCAGGTCCCCACAGGGTTCTATCTCATGGGTTATTTTACCATCCCTAGTTTTTACCTTGAATGTTTTTCTTCATCTCTATCTTTCCTAAGAATTCTTAATGTACACAGGAAATCAAACTCACAATAGTTTTCTTCCAAATCGTCTCCAAAATCCAAACGCCAAGGATATCCTTTTGAACTATACATAAAAATCTCTTCAATCTAGACCATGCTTCCTCTATCACCAAAGCACCATCATTCTCTCTGTTTGCTTGAAAACCACACCATCTCCAACCCAGCAGCAATCAACACGCCAATCTCCAATTCCCACTAGAATCAGGCCTCTAACGTAGCGCCATTCCTTGCGCCTTCTATCGGCTGATGAACAATATCACGCAATATATTGCGCAACACTGTTCTTTTACACAAAATATGGTTTCTGTTTTCAATTTTTTAAACCCTCAACTTTTAAATAATCATAGTTTACCCATATTTATTAAAATCTATTTTGATTATATCCTTTATTTAAAGGTTTTATTTAATAACAGTTTTACCCTAATCAATTAAATTTATTTCATTTTGGTCTTTTTTATTATTTAATGATTTTTATGTGATTTAATTATTATTGTTATTAACATTTATAATAAACTAAAATGAAGTGTATACTTAAAAAAATTAAATGCAATTTTTTTTAAATAAATCACTTCATTCAAAACAACGGATATTAAAGAAAAATACATTAAAAACAAAATACAAACTTAATAGTGATAAAATAAATTACCACTAATTGGAATTTACTAAAATTAAGGAAAAATACAACATAAATTACAACAACGATTTAGCAGTCTGGAAGACCATTTTCTGGTCCTTGGAGATTACTAAAAAAATCACCAAAAGACCCAGATGTATTTTGGGATCCCTGGTCTTGTATCCGAGCTCACTTTACCATATTTTTTAATTATTGTTGATTCACAAACTCGTGCTTTATTGGATCAGTTATGGTATTCAAATCCATCATCACAATTTTGGTTTCCCGGCACTCCAATTTTCTCTCCAAATTATCGTTAGTTATTTACCTCTCCACAATGTTTTTGGTATAAACTTCCAACATTTGTTGTTGTCCTTCTTTCAAAGTATCACAAAATGTTGAATTTTTTTCCTCAATCCTCCTTTTAAATTTTACTTTCTTCACCTCAACGGGCCATTGAGATGAGCTACCCCCACCGTCATCACTAGTTATAGTTAGAGAAAATGAAGACAGGCCAAGAGACGCCGTTGTGGGAGACTCTGGAGTTGGAGAGTCTTCTTGTTATGATACTAAATGGGCACTTTCCTTTCGAAGGGCTGATGTTGCAGTATTGTTGTCTGTAAACTTTTACATATCTTTTAGGATGGGTCATACATGGTCAAACTTTAATCCATGTTTTTATTTCTTATCTTAGGCTAATAAGATTTTTGCTTGGTTCATCTGCAAAATGATACAAATATATTGTTAAAATCAATATTAAATATAATTTTTCAACAACTTTAATTTTAACAAATAATCACAATATCAGCTTCGGAGGAACAACTATGTTTAAGAGTTTCAATCTGTCATAAGCATCTTTGTAATTTTCCCAATACGGTAAGGATAGTTTGCATGTGACACTGTAAACTTCTCTTGTTACGAAGTTTAGTGATAAAATATGGTCTATTGTTGTTGTAATCAATCTCAACTTGAGCCCAGAACATATTCTTCGATTGGTAAAGACCTATGATCGGGTTTTATGAAACATCATATATATGTGACAAAGATGTGTGTCTTCTGCATGTGTGTATGAAGAACTTTTTTTTATAGACATTTTGTGGAAAAGGTGATTTAAAGGGAAAAGTGACTTGAAGAGATAAATGTTTTGAAGGTATAAGAGATTTGAAAGGATATGTTTAATTTAGTATGGGTTGATATTTATAGAAACCAATAGGTACTCTTTTCAGATTTCATCCTATGGTTCAGATGGTGAGAAAATTTATCCATTGGTTGACATTTGAAATCAGATTTTGGGAAAGGTGAAGATAATAATTCTAGAGAAGTCTAAATATTATTTTCGAGATTTAATCCTACGTTTAGATGGTGATGCAATCCATCCAATGGTTGACATTTAATAGTTCAAATATCTTATCTTTCTATTTTGGAAAAAAGTGAAGATCAAATTTCTGGAATAGTTAAGATATTATTGCAGAGAGGTGGTCTGAATTATTTTTTTTTGAATTAAAGTGTTTTTGTCTGTATCTAATTTTTCCACATGGGCTTGCAACTATTGTCAGCCATATGGACAATGAGAAGATATTATTTTTGACATTTAATCCTACAGTTCAAATGGTGATGCAATCCATTCAATGGTTGACAGTTAGGATAGCTCAGATTTCTTATCTAGAATAGTATATTTCACAAACATAAATAGCCTACACTAAAGTCTGCTAATTAAACTCATTCAATTAAACTCAAAGAAAAAATGAATTTCAATTTTAGAGGTCCATCTAATTTCTCATATTCATCTTCGTCTTCCAACGAAGTGGAAGATCAACTTCTTATAGATTTTGAAGCAATTGATGTAGAACAAGAAGCAATACTTGCCCAGCATGGTAACATCCAATCGGCCATCGCTCAGTATCTCAATCTACAAAATAACCCAGTGACCCATGGAGGCTCAATTCCTGGTCATATAGTGATCAATCGAGACCAGAAAATGGTTGATCGTCATTTGTTCTACGACTATTTTGTTGAGAACCCACGGTATAACGATAAAATGTTTCATTGACGCTTTTGAATGGGTAAAAGTTTATTCCTTCGTATTGTTGAAAAAATGGATGCCCGTGACAAATACTTTGTGCAACGAATAGATAGTATGGGTATGCTGGGTTTGTCCGCTCTTCAAAAAATAACAACATTGTTTAGGATGTTGGCATATGGTTGTCCAACGGATGCTATTGACGAGTATATTGAAATAGGAGAGTCCACAACAATTGAAAATGCTGTTATGGAGGAATTTGCAGGTGAGTATCTAAGATCACCTAATGCTACTGACGTTGCCAGACTACTCCGTATTGGTAAAGATCTTGGTTTTCAGGAATACTACGTAGTCTAGACTGTATGCACTGGAAGTGAAAAAATTATCCAACGGCTTGGGCATGACAATATACAGGTCGTAATGGATCCCCAAATATTATTCTAGAGGTTGTAGTTGATTATGATCGGTGGATATATCATGCATATTTTGGCTTGCTAGGTGCAAACAATGATATTGATGTGTTGAAGGCATCCTATCTTTTTTCCAACCTCGCTCAAGGTATTGCTACTCTAGCTCAATATGTCTTTTAAGAAAAAGAATATAATATGGGTTATTATTTAGCTGATGGTATTTACCCAAAATGGTCTTCGTTTGTACAAACTATTCATGATCAACGTGGTCTGAAAAAAAAAATTGTAATGAAACAAGAAGGATGTAAAAAGGATATAGAACGTGCATTTGGAGTTCTCCATTAGTTTGTAATTGTGGCAGGACCTATACGTTTTTGGCATAAACATGTTTTACATGATATAATTACTACGTGCATTATTATGTGCAACATGATAATCAATGATGAGCGTGATGTTGATGCATTAATTGAGGATCATATGGAAGCACCAACTTCAGAAGTTGAGATGATGTTAGATGAAAATACTCGCTTTCAAGAATTCCTAGCTCAACATAGAGAAATCAAGGATAAAGACGCTCACATTGCACTCCAAAATGCCTTAATAGATCATTTGTAGGATGAATACTAATTAAGATGATTAGATGATGATCAATATACTTTTTTCTAATGTTTTTTCTTTTTTATTTACTGAAATGTAATGTTTAAGTAATTTTAATATTAAATACAATATTTTACCTAAGTAAATTTAATTTCTTTTAATGTATTAATTTCGTAATTTCGTAATTTCTTATCGTATTGCAATATTATGTTAATTATACAATGAAATGTTAATTATGGAGAAATATTAAAAAAAAGGAAAAAAAGAATATTTTTTTTAGTGTAAAATTTGATACAGTGGGTTGGAGATGAAATAGTGAAATAGTGTGACAGTTGCACTATTTTAGTATAAAAGTTACACCAGAACCAACTTTGGGGTTGGAGATGCCCTAACAAGGTAGCACTCGATCTCATCCTAGGATATATTAAAGCTCTACGTATACATTGCTCACACTCGGTCTCGGCTTAAACCACATTGCCTTATTTATTTATTTATTTTTGAATTTAATTGACTGTCCAAAAATAGTGTTTCAAATTGTTTCCAACCAGCCAAATTGGGACATATGTTTACATTTAATATATATTTTTTAACTTCTTCCATAAACGGGCCTTGGCTATGGTACACATATCATACATGTGTTGTATCGTACAAATGTTAAAAAAGTTAACAAAAAATATATTAAACAAAAAGAAAGTGGATCACAGCCCACAAAGCAACCGGTTTAAACAGGTTGCTGTAAGTTTAATTTATTATATATATATATATATATATATATATATATAAATTAATAATATAATTATATTATATTAATAAAAAGTGATTTTTTATTCAAAATAAATATTAAAAATATGTTTTAAAATATGAAAATTATTTTATTGATTATCTAAAAAAATTAAAATTAAATTAATATTTTTAATTTCAAGGACGAGTTCAAGGTAAGTCGAACAAATTGAACGTTGATATGAATGATACACTCGCTGAGTGAACAAGTAAACGTAAACTATCCAGAACAAGTTCAACGCCATGCAAACGTTAAACTCGTTCAGTGAACAAGTCAACGTAAATTTCATGAACAAGTTAAATGTAGGTTAAATGAGTTTAACGTTTACCTAATAATGGTTAACTTATTCAATTAACAAGTTAACGTAAACCTTTTATAAACAAGACGAACGTAGGTTGAACAGGTTTAATGTTGATTTGAACGTTAAACTTGTTTAGTGAACAAGTGAATGTAAATTGTCTTAAACGAGTTTGACGTTATTAGAACGAGTTTGACGTTCATCTGAACGTTAAACTTGTTTTATGAACAAAATAACGTTAACCTTTATTGTATTAAATAAATAAAATAAAATTAAGGTTTTAAATTTTAAATTTCGAGAACAAGTTCAAGGTAGGTTGAACAAGTTTAACGTTTAGAGGAACGTTAAACTTGTTCCATGAACAAGTCAATGAATACTTTTATGTACAAGTTCAACGTAGGTTGAACAAGTTTTACATTCAGATGAACATTAAACTCATTCCGTGAACAAGTCAATGTAAATATTTAAGAACAAGTTCAACGTAGGTTGAACAAGTTTAACGTTCAAATGGACATTAAACTCGTTCCGTGAACTAGTCAACGTATATCTTCATGAACATGTTCAACGTAGGTTAAATGAGTTTATTCTTCATCTAATAATGTTAAACTCGTTCATTGAACAAGTCAACATAAATCTTCATGAACAAGTTCAACGAAGGTTGAACGAGTTTAAAGTTTATGCCAATGTTAAACTTATTCAATGAACAAGTTAACGTAAACCTTCATGAACAAGTTTAACATAGGTTGAATGAGTTTAACGTTCATCTCAATGTTAAACTCGTTCAGTGAACAAGTCAACGTAAATATTTATAAACAAGTTCAACGTAGGTTGAACGAGTTTAATGTTCAGATAAACGTTAAACTTGTTTTGTGAACAAGTCAACATAAATCTTCATAAACAAGTTCAATATAGGTTGAACGAGTTTAACATTCAACTGATAATGTGAAACTTGTTCATTGAACAAGTTAACGTAAATCTTCATGAACAAGTTCAACGTTCATCTTAACGATAAACTTGTTTGATGAACACGTTAACATAAACCTTAGTGAACAAGTTCAATGTAGGTTAGAAGTTTAACATTCATCTGAACATTAAGTTTGTTCGGTGAACAAATTATCGTAAACTTTCGTGGATAAGTTCAACATAGGTTGAACGAGTTTAACGCTCATCGCAATGTTAAACTTGTTCGGTGAACAAGTTATGGTAAACCTTCATGAACAAGTTCAACGTAGGTGGAACGAGTGGATTGTTTATCTTAACATTAAACTTGTTCAGTGAACAAGTTATCATAAACCTTCATGAAATTTTTAAAAATATTTGACTTGTAAACTTATTGTAAATAGTATGTTTAATGAATTAATAGTAAATTTAGTAAAATTTAATATTATATATCGATAATTAATTTGTACAACAAAAATACATATTATTTATTTACTCATTATCATTGTTAAAAGTTAACTTTTCCTCCAAATAGTGAAACAAATATGTAGTATCAATAACTTCCATCTACTATTTTGGTTTACTTTGAAAATGCTTTGAAGCGAAGAGAAGCCGATTTAGTCATTAATATGATTTTAAAAAGAAATTCTTTCTTAATGTTAAGTGGGACAGTAGTGCACTTTCTTTTCAGACAGGGTGGTAAGGGTTCGAATCCCATCATACACAATTTATAACCTTGTGTGTGGAGTTTTCTCCCGGTTTTTGAGAGTATTTATCCAGGCTACACTTATTTTGTTTGATCTTGACAAGTCTTGGTAATCCTATTGTAATAGTTGTAACATATAATACTTTTAAAAAATACAAAATGAATAACTTATCAAAATTATATAATTATTTTTAAAAAAATCAAAACTTGTAGAATGATTAATGATGTAAAATAAAATGTTTAACCTTTATATTTTTTATATTCAAATAATATATTTGATTAATAAATATATATTTAACAATGTAAGTTTCACTTGTGAATTTGGTAACCATTTTACAATTTCTGAAATTTTGACTTGTAACCATTTTCACGGCTATAGTAATCACCCTCACGGATATGGTAACGATTTGTACAACGTTTGTAACCATTTTTCAATTTTTAAAACTTTGACTTATAACATTTTATCGACTATGGTAACAACTTTCACAACTTTAGTAATTATTTTACGGCTTTGGTAACCATTTTATAATTTTTAAAATTTTGACATGTAACCATTTTCACGGATTTGATAACCACATTCATGGCTCCGTAACCATTCTTACAACTTTGGTAACAATTTTTTTATTTTTGAAATTTTCACATGCAATTTTTACTTGTAATAATTCATAAAAATACTTGACTTAAAAACTTATTGTAAATAGTATGTTTAATGACTTAATAGGAAATTTAGTAAATATTTAATAATATATATATCAATAATTAATTTGTAAAACATAAATACATAATAGTAATTTACTCATTATCATATTAAAAAGTTTTGATTTTCCCCCAAATTGTTAACCGAATATTTAGTATCAATAATTTTCATTTACTATTTTGGTTTATGTTAACAATTTTGATTATAATATGTGTACTAAATTATTAACCAATAATATATAAAGAAGAAATTTGGATCTCCTAATGTAGACAATATCTAACTAAGTATACACATTCACTAAGTTATATACTACCAAATGCTAAAATCAAACAGCTCATCTGTGTGGCACTCTCCGAAACCAATAGTTTATAAAATTGGTATAGGTTGAAGAGTTTAACGTTCCTCTCAACTCATGTTTGCTGCATACGATAGGACTAATAATGAACTATTTCCAGTCCAATCCCATGTTTGGTGAGTCCAAGAAATGGAAATAATCGTGGCATGTTTACTCGTAGTTTTGGGTAGCAACAACACGATCTCTTCAATCGATGACTTGAAAATATTCTTGGATCAGGTCTTCCATAAATTTTCTCTTTGATTTGGATCTTTAATTAATTCTTAGGGATGATTTTTTTTTTTTTTGATTTTATGTTATTACTTATTAACACTTCCTTATTGATTTCACTCGACTACTACAATTAATTGTTGCATATTTGGCTATTTGCTCACAGCTTTGGATGATGGCAACACGAGCACTTCCCTAAGTTCCCATTGCCCGTGGTTAGCTGTCGAAGTCCGAGCTTTGAGTCCGGTTCTCCAGCAGGTTCAGTCTCATAGTATTAAATTAACTTTCGATATCGATTACAAGTCTCAAAAAATAATTATTACAAACAGGAATGAGAAGTAAATTAACACAAACAAAACAAGAAAAAGGAAAAAAAAAATATCCATGCACTAATTAACAAATTTAGGCAAATTTTCTAAACAACTTTTTTTTACTTATAGTTCACTTCAATATCGATTGCAAGTCTAAAAAAATAATTATTACATATAGGAATGAGAAGTAAATTAACACAAACGAAACAAGAAAAGGAAAACGCTATATTTTGTATCAAAGTTACACACATTACACATACATATATCATATGGAGATGTGGAAAACCTTCAAGGGAATCAGCGAAAGCGTTGTTCATGGCTGCTTGGTAAGCTTCAGCTACATTAGATATGCCTGAACAAGAGATTAGGACTTGAAACTTTCAGAATCACTTGTTCCATAGGTGAGCAAAAATAACATCACAAACAAACTTAAGAATGCTAAAAGAAAAAGATGACTTATATTCTTGAAAATAATATTAAGATGGGATTTTGACATTTATATTCCTGCGTCTTAAACCTGGAGAACCATATGACATCAAGTACAAGTTGATCACACATACGAAAAAACAAATGGTTTCGTAAACACATCCTTTACTCATCAATTAAATAAATGCTAAAAATTATTCCTATTAAAAATGCTTACAAACAAACACCTTTTGAGTGTTTCTCAACCACTTCTAATAATCATGACAATGTCCAATAGTTAGGTCAATCAATGCAACTTATATATAACGTAACAGTCATCTTATTGACAAACAGAATACACAACGACATAGATAGATAAAATACACGTGAATTTTGTAGGAAGAAAAATGTGAGGCACTAGTGAATTACTGGAATTAACAAATAATTTATGGCATTTCAAATTTCGATATGACAAAGTAATAAAAATCAGTGTAAAATCTTTCATTTCTACTAAATACGATTCACTTAATCAACAATGCTAACAAGATTGCATCGTTATAAGTAAGTGCCAAATGACTAACCTGTGGTAAAACTATTGGAAACTGCTTCTACTTAACTAGTCATGGATTATGCCTTTGTTCTAATTATCTTAGCTTTTTCAACAAAATCCTCCGCCTAATCAATGTTCAACATATCATCATCAGCATTCTCATCCTTATCCTGAACCTTGTTAGTAATTACTATGATAGATTTCCTTAGCATAAGCAATTGAGACACAACAAAACAACACATTTATGAGATTCTCTACGTAGACAACATTAAAATTTTATTCAAGGACCAAAAATGGAAGGCTTACACCGACTGAAATTTATGCAAGGACCAAAACTAATCACCTCAACTAACAAAACTCTTAAAATTGATAATAGGAGCTTGATGCAATACAAATGAAGCTAAATTAGAAGCAGTAAAATGAAAATATATGCAAAGCTCACGTAAACCTAAAATTTTGTAGATAAAAGTTTATGAATTAAGAAAATAATAGAATACAGAAGAAACAAATGAAATGTTGTACTAAGCATATTATCCTACAACCATATCAGCAGCCTTGCTGACACTTAAATCATGTAAATTCTTCAATTTTTATGCATATTGAAAACCACTTACTAATATCACAATGTAATAATCTAGTTTAGGATTCTTGAGAAAATTTTCTCATTCAGTGTTTGCCCATCTCTTAACGAATTCATATACAACCTGTCACAATTTGTAAAATAAGTTACAACAACATGAATCTATTGTATATATTGTAGCTCTGATCTCATATGCAATTGAATATATACAAGCAAAACACCATCCCACTAGAATGGCAGAAGCTTTGATTCATTGTGGTTAGGTATCTAGTCATATTGGCCTTGTACAATGGGGGATCATTTTAAAATAAGAACTGACAACAATAACTTAGAAATAGCATCAAAGGGGAACATAATCAAGAAAAAAACGTACAAGAACAAAGGGAAAAGCAATTAATTGACATGTCCATCATATTCACAATTTAAAAGGTCAATTTGTACATGCATCAATCAGCCTTTACCTCAAAGATCAGGAGCGGCAGAGGCTACATGCTAGAGCACGTTGAACCAAGATATCTAACTTCTCTACCTAAAATGAAACAACACGAAAATTTATTCAAATACAAAACATTTTATCTAACAGTAACTGCAGCAGGCAATTTATACAATGTTGAGATAAGATTAAATCACAATAAAGAAAATAGGTGCACGAGTTATTACCTCAACTTTATAACTAGATATTTAGCTTAGAACTGTTTCAGCTGATGACAAAGAAGATAATGGGAACAACCATAATCTCCAGGTTTTATGATATAACATAATGCTAAATTCAACTTTTATAAAGTTCCAGCAAGTATGCAAAACAAACAATCATAATATTGTAGTGCATACAAGATAATCAGTATAAATATATTGCGAGAGGGGTAAGGGGCAAACAGACCTCTCTTTTGCATTTTGTTATATGGATTTTTGATAGCGTGCAAAGTCAGAATGATTAGATATGCCACACCATAAAAGTCAGCCTAGAAAGATCAACCCAAGACAATTAATAGATTATCTCAACGCATAGTCAAGATTACCCAAGATGGTCGGAAAAACTAACTGATCGGGTATAAATAATCGGATCAGGGAAACTAGCCGATGAAGTAGAGACAACTTGGTCGGAACCATCCGATCGGGATAAAAGAAGTCTGGTCAGGATTAGACAATTGGTCAGTTGGACAACGTGTGAGTGATATTAAAGGCAACTACGACTCAAATATGAAGACTAAAGTAAGGAATCTATAGTCATACTCTAATAAGAAAATATCTCTATTTCCTCTCCAGTATTAGAGAATGGGGTCAAAAAATTATTGGCACTATTTGAGGGGGGTGTTGTGAAAATATAACCACTTTACTAATGTATGTTTAAAAGGCATCATTTAACGTGTTCAGACGAAAATACTCCGAAATATTAAAACAGTGAGGAATTTGTCTTTTTCTAAGTCAGAGAGAAGCAACAGTCAAACCGACGGGAAACTAATCGACAGTGAAGTGACAAGAACGAGATTACACGAGAACAGTTGCGATTGAGAAAGGTAAGATTATTTTTTTTTCATCGTTTTTGTTGTTGTTAACTTGCATTACATGTTAGAATTGAGGTTTGTTGATAGAAATTGTAGAAACCGGTTAAAATAGAGATTTGAGAATGGTTGGGTTTAGGTTAGGGTTTATAATTTGGTTGAATATCAATTGAGGAAGATGAAATATGGGTTATCGAGACTTTTTGCAAGAGAATCGAGCTTATTTGTTGTTGAGTCGAGCTTTTATTTTCGTGAAAATTAGGTTTTGATAAGTCGAGCTTATTTTGTAATCTTTCGAGCTTTTTTTGAATTTGATTGAGCTTTTTTGAAAGGGATCGAGCTTTTTTGAAAAGGAATCGAGCTTTTTTTTCAATAGGGTCTAGTTTTTTTTGAATTGGATCGAGCTTTTTTGAAAGGGGTCAAGTTTTTTTGAAAAGGAATCGAGCTTTTTTCTAGAGGGTCAAGTTTTGTTTGAATTGGATCGAGTTTTTTTGAAAGGGATTGAGCTTTTTTCAATATGGTCGAGCTTTTTTTGAATTGGATCGAGCTTTTTGGAAAGGGATCGAGCTTTTTTGAAAATGAATCAGGCTTTTTTCAACAAGGTCGAGCTTTTTTGAATTGGATAGAGTTTTTTCATCATGACATCGAGCTTGTTTTAAATAAGATATATCTTTTCATACATAGGAACGAGCTTATTTGTTATGGGATCGAGCATTTTTTATAATTAGACCGAGCTTTTGTGTTATGGGATCGAGCATTTTTGTCATAGGATCGATCTTTTTTCTTCTGGGATCGAGTTTTTTTTTTAGAATCGAGTTGTTTTTACATTGGATCGAGACTTTTAATTTTAGTTACGAAATTTATTCTGATTAATGATGTTGTATTTCTATTACATTGCAGATGAGAAATAAGTTAAGGGATTCGTTTAAAACTGCAGAAAGAGACTGGTACGAGGGTAAATTGACTCGACACAACCATTTTGATGCCCTTGGCCATATAGACGACGCGCTGAATCGTGTCCCTGTAGAATTTGCAGATGAAGATCGGTATCGGTTCATGGCTTCATGTTTCAGGCATTTCCTGTCGATGCATCGGGAGATGAAGTTTTCGGATGGTATTATCCATCAGTTGCTTTTGAGGGAGCTGCATCATAACAGCCCAACAGATGAGATGCGGTTCATGTTAAGGAACCAGTCAATGAGGTTTTTGAAGGTAGAATTTTACCTGATCACCGGACTACAGTTTGGAGTTGTACCAAACACGGCCAAGTATGCAGCAGTGGAGAATGGCATACATCAACGGTACTTTCCTAGAACTGATGAGGTGTCGTTGGAGAAGATTAGGGGTGTTGTCACCGTCGCAGAGTTTGAAAAGGCGTACGATGATGTCAAGCTCTGCCTCATATATATGCTGAACTGGATACTGATGGGGGCGGATAAGAGATTCAAGATTCCAGTTTGGCAGTTTCGGCTGGTTGAGGATCTCGATGAGTTCGACACGTTCCCGTGGGGTGCCCACGTGTATAGGCATTCTATTTACTTATTCAAGCATGCGCTTGACAGGCGAAGAGACAGGTTCGAGCGACGCCAGCAGGAAAAGAGCACTGACGTACACACAGTGGAGACCTACAACATATACAGTCTATCTCATGCCCTATTGGTAAGAACTTTGAATTACAAGTTGTACTTTATTGGTGTTGTCCTAAATATTATGGTTAGTTATCAGACTTATCTTTGATGCAGGTATTTGCTTTCGAGGTGATCCCTGATTTGGCCAAAGAGTTAGGTGCTCTGAGGGTTACAGATCTGACTCCCCGTATTTTGAAGTGGGAGTTAACCAAACAACCGAGAGGGAAGAAGCTGACAAAGATTTTCAAAGCCAGGGTATGTATTTAATTTGTTAATGTTTTTATTAATTAGTATTTGTACAATTACATTGTTCTAACTAATATTTCAAATATTTGCGAGGAAGGAACTGGTGCTCACACCAGCTGAGAGACAGACACAGTACTATGCCGGGCTAAACGAGGGGGGAGCCTATATGTAGAAGATGACAGAGATGATATACCGCCTCCGGTCCCTGATCAGACTACCTTTGGTGGGATCAGTGGTACAGAGGGTGGGGGTTTAACAGACAGGACCAGTGACAGTGAGGGATATGAGACAGACCCTCAACGAGAAAGGCATAGGCATAGGCATAGGCGGGTTTGGTTTACAACCCCCGGACATGGTACATCTATAGGGGATTCTCTTGGGGCCATTGGACGTGATGGAGAGGTAAGTTGAAAATAAAGTTTAGTGTTTTTTATTCACACGTGTTGATAGTTTTGTACTAATAATGTAGACATGATTTCAGGCTCCGTGGGCATATCTGTTGAACGATGTGCGTGAAGCCCTCTGGAAGAGTGAGGAGGATCGACATCGTCAAAACTTGGAGTTGGTGGATATGATCCGAAAGAGTGATAAGGATCGTCAGCAACAACACTGAGTGTTACTGGATATGATGCGGGGGCTTTAGGGGTTGACCATGCGTACACACTGGGATGACCCCCAACCTCCTGATCCAGACTTTAGTCCCGGAGCTTTTTTTATAAATATTTAATATTAAATTTACAATTATAAAAGGATTAAACAAAAATCAAAAGTGTAAGCGATCGAGCTTTTTTTACTGATCGAGTTTTTTTTGTACATGATCGAGCCATTTTTGTACATGGTCGAGCCATTTTTGTACATGATCGAGCTTTTTTTAACTGGATCAAGCTTTTTTTAACCGGATCGAGCTTTTTTTGTTCAGGACCGAGCTCTATTTGTACATCATCAACCTTTTTTTAATATGGCTCGAGCTTTTTTTCATATGGCTCGAGCTTTTTTCAAATATGGCTTGACCTTTTCATTTTTGGGATTGAGCTTTTTTTGTGAGGGATCAAGCTTTTTTTTGTGAGGGATCGAGTTTTTTTTGGGGATCGAGCTTTTTTTCTAAGGGATCAAACTTTTTTTGTGACGTATCCAGTATCTATTTTTTGGATCAAGCATTTATTTTATGGATCGAGCTTTTTTTCAAATGTTTCGAGCTTTTTTTAAATGCTTTCCAGCATTTATGCCCAAGATTTTAAACTTGTTTGCACCACTTCAACTCAACTCGGTCAAATATATATATAAACAATATGCATACATGTTCATTCATTATTTTTTTAAAAGTTTACAACTCCTAGACATAAACAAAAAATATTGAGACAACATGTTCATAAATGTTCATACAGTATTATACCACACAGAAATACAAGAAAAAATGGAAATGATGCTCAGAAATATTAATTTACCTTCTTGTGCAATATCTGGAATGGAACTCGTTTTCTAAAGAGATACCCGGAGTAGTTGATTGATTTTTAGACAACTTTTTTGGACGACAACTTTTAAAGAATAAAGAATCGATTATTTAAGGGCAATTTCGGTAGCTCATCATAATAGGTGCCTTTTAAACTTAACTTATTATAACGGTGACATCACTGCAACTCACCAAAAAAAAGGTGACATTTCTCACAATTTCCACTTAGAGAATTCTATTCAGAAAAGAACTCAAAACTTCCAGAAGGATAAACACTAAAAGGGGAACGAGTCCAAATCAAGCAATAACTATGTTCTTCTAGAAGACAACACACCGATCAGGAAATAAGTCCTAAACAGACCATACAACTAGAATCATATGAAGACTCTTATTAAATACACAAGATCTCTGAAACAAGAAAGAAAGTAAAGACGACTTCAACGGGCAACCAGTCCTAAACACTATCACATTCCCTTATTTGTGTAACAAGGATTAGGGTTCTATGCACCAAAAAATAGACCCATAATTGTATTGTAGAGAAGAAGAACACATAGAAAATGTACAAGAAATAGAAAGAGAGAGATACACTAAAAATGAGAGATTGAGTGTGTAATAATTCTATTCATAGTGAATTCTTCTTACCTTCACCGGCAACCGCAGATGTTTTTCCACCTTGTGGTTTTACCATATAAACGAGCAAATTACACAGAACCTACCTGGGGTTTGATTTGTGACACTCATAGTCAACTTTCATAAAATTGACACTCACACCCCCTTAAAGTAACGAAAGTTTGTTAAGGTTAACTTAATAAAGGACAAACTTGTCATTTTATACTTACTTTAGTAATTAGATTTGACTGTTCAATAGAATCAAAAAAAGAAAAAGAAAAATGAAAGACTTTAGACAGGTGCCAATCCAACAGACCATCAAACTGCCCCCTCTCCATTCTCTCTGTAATTTTACCTCTGTAACTCTAAAACCATGGATTTATCTCTCTAGATTTCTCTACAAACCCTTATGTATTCATCTCCTGATTTTCAATTTTTGAACATTTTCATTTGCGTTCACAACATCAGTGCGGTTCGATTGTTTGGCGTGGAAGCAAAGGTTAGAGTTTTGACAGAAGCAGATACAAACTTTATCAAAATGCTTTCTTTCAAACATTTTAGTTTTATTTTGTGTTTAGGGTTTATGAATTTGATAATATGATTTACGTTTTTGTCTTATTCTCTTGTGTTTGGGTTTCAATTAGTTTCTACTCATGCATGTGCACTGTTTGTTAGTGAAATTTTTGTATTGATTAGTTGTTTAAATATATAAAATTCCACTTTTGATTATTTTTGTTGGTGTTTTGAACTTGGGGTTTGTATTTGAGTTTTAATAGTAATCGGCAAGAACATTACTTTTTTTAATAAAAAATGGGTTAGATTTTCGTTGATGTATCTTGATGCTCTATATTTTTCTTCATAGTTGACACTTTGATGTTTGAAAAAAAAATGATTTATTGTTGATAGTTACAGCTGTTTGGAAAACAAGAAAAAAATGATTTGTTTTATTAACTTAGAGTTTGATTTATAGGAAGTTTGTTTGTATATATATTGTTTGGATGTTAGAGATATAAAAGTTGCATTGTTTTGTTTTTCCTGAAAATTTGTGTTTTTAATAATGTATGAAATGAACGGTTGATTTTTTTTACAGAACTAGGTACAAACCCAATCAACATGCTTTCTTTCAAGCATTTTAGTTTTATGGATTGTGTTTGTTTGTATGATCATTAATTTTTTTATGATAGTTACTATTATGCATGTTTAATGGTTTGTAGTTTCTATTATTATGATTAATTTGGATATTTTTCAGTTCTTTTGGTAAATTGCGTGTGTGGTTTGTTACGAATTTTTAGAGTTATTATGCAAGTGTTTTTCAATGCTTTGTTTTCTTCATATTTTTTTTTATAGGATGTTCACTTTCTGTGCTACGGTAACTTTCCTTGGTAAAACCCATGAAATTGGTCATTTTACCAGGGATGACATAAGCTTGAAGATGATTTGGGATAGTGTCATGGAGCTGACTTTGGGTGTGTCTACGATGATTGAAGATAAGTTTAGTCAAGATGCACCAATCCCGTAGAGTGATGAAATTAGGGACATTGCAACTGAGGCAGACTTAATTGATGTCTTGGTAGAGTTTGAAGAGAGAAAAATCCACCAAATCCACTTCAATATGGATTATCTCTCTCTTGCAAATGTAGATTCAAATGAGTCTAACCAAGACCAACTGAACCAACAACAGCCGAACCAACATTTACAACAACCCAACCCAAATCCTCAACAACACGCCACTCAACATTCGGAATATGATGACAACTTAAATGAGTTAGTTAAGAGTGAACGAGATGGTGATGACAGTGTAGGTGTTGAGACCTACAATGAAATTGATGGGTACATTAGAGAAATTGTTGGGTTGTCTGGGGTGAATGAGGATGACATAAGTGAAGAGGTGGTGAGAGAGGAAGGTGTAGAGATTGGTGTTAAGCAACTTTACATGGGTAGAGCATTTAGATTGAGTGATGATGGATGAATTAGACTAGAGGTAGGCCAATTGTTTAGGAATCTTAAACAATTTAGAGATGTCATAATAGATTATTCCATCTAAGAGGGATTTAAGCTGAACATAATGAAGAATGAGAGAAATAGAATCACTTGTTTTTGTGATACAAAAGGGTGTTCGTGGAGAGTGTATGGGAGTCCAATCTATAATCAGACTACCTATATGCTCAAGACTTTAATAAATAAGCACAATCGTCTTGTTGTTTCTAAGAATAAAGATGTCACCTCTGCATGGATTGGGAAGAAGTTTGAGACTTTAATCAAGGAAAATCTACAGATGAACATTGAGGTGTTGAGTTATATTGTATTAAGAAGTTATGGTGTAAATGTCCCTAAGCATACTCTATACAGGGCCAAGAGATATTCTTTAGACATTGGATTTGAGGATCATAAACAGAGTTATAATAAGCTTAATAACCCAGGCTCCTCTGTATATCTAAGTACTATACGGTACAATCTAGATCCTAATGTGCCGATACATTTCAATAGATTTTTTCTCAGTTTTCATGCACAAAAAATAGGGTATTTAGAAGGGTGTAAGCTATTCATTAGGTTAGATGGTTGCCATTTGAAGGACCCACATGAAGGTATACTTTTTTGTGCAATTGCATTGGATACAAATTGCGGGGTTTATCTATTAGTTTTGGGTGTGTGTGAGATTGAGTGTTCTGATACTCGGAAATGGTTTGTTATGTTGCTGCATGAGCACGTAGGCATGCATGAGAGAATGACAATGTGCTTTATGATCTATAGGCAGAAGGGCATTCCTAGAGCACTTTCAGAGTGTGGCCCAATATCATTTCTAGGTTTTGTGGTAGGCACATACTGCAAAATATGATGAGTAAATTCAAGATAGACTACTTGAAAGACTTATTTTGGCTTGCTGCTAGAAGTTCAAACAGGGCTGAATTTTTAGAGAAAATGAAGGAAATAAAAGATACAAGTGAGGAGGCCTATCAATATCTAATGGGTATTAAATTAGATGCATGGACAATCCATGCTTTTGACAGAGAATCAAAAACATATCACAACCAATAATATTGTTGAAGCATTCAATTCTTGGATAAACAAGTATAGAGCATTGTCTTTGTTAACCATGAATGAGAGGGTTAGGAGGAAATTTATTAAATGAATTCATGATCAGTATGAAACAACCATGAAATAGGAACCCAATATTCCACCTAATGTCAACAAAATACTTCAAAAAACCCAACAAAAAGGGAGGTACTTTGACCCTCTTCAGTGTGGACAATGGCAGGTTGAAGTATTAGATGGAAATGGACAGTTTGTGGTACAACTTGACAACCTTACATGTGACTGTGGCATATAGGTAGTTAGTGGGGTTCCATGTAAGCATGCATTGGCATGCATTTCTAAAAAGAGAGAACCTATTGAAGGTTACGTGCATCATTACTTAAAAAAGAACGCATATATGAAGCATATTCTCATCTCATTTATCCAATACCTGATGAGAATTTATGGCCTGATGTTAAGTGTGATACTGTATTGCCATCTGTAAAGAGAAGGAGGGTTGGAAGACCTAAGACACAAAGAAGAATTGGAGCAACAGAACCACCAAGAGTGAAAAGATCTGTGGGATTTAAGTGTCGTGCATGCAGTGAGGTTGGCCACAACAGCAAAACATGCCCACATAAGGACAAAACATGTGGTGTCAATGCTGGAAAGAAAAAAAAATGAGGTAACAATTTTGAATCATTTATATCATACTTTAGAAATTATTATGCTTACATTTTGTCTTTAAATCACTAACATTTTTTTAAGACTGCACCTTAACAACAACTTCTAAAAAAGGAAAAACACAAAAATCCAAAAGAATGGAGGTATATAGCTATTTCGTTATTTGCAAGAGACAATTCTGTTGGAACTTAAATTGTATACATAATTTTAACTCTTAACAGGTTGGTAGCAGCTCCAATGATGTTACAGCTAGGGTTCGCCAAACAGAATCAACAACAAATCGATCCAGCAATTCAACAAGGACAACTTCAATGGCACAACCATTTCACAAATAAGACAAATCTCACAACCAGAGACTATTACTAAGGTAACATAACCTCACCTAAATGAATTAGTGTTCACTTTTCAACAATTATTTTCGTATTATAAAAGATTCACTCATTCAAATTGTCATTTGTAGGTGCTTTGGTTTCCAACAACACAACCACCTATAACTACTCAATTTGAAGTTGGATCTTCTAGTCAATCTCTCATATCTAATACAACTCAATTTTCTCAGAATGTTGAAGGTTTGTAAAAATTTCGAATAACTTTTTTTAAAAAAGAATTACAAATATCAATAGACAAGTATTATTTTCATCAAACTAACACTACACATTACTTTTAATGAAACAGGAACTCAAGGGGGTGATTTCTTTTAGTGATGGTGATGTTGCTAGGTTGCTTGAAATTTTATTTGTAGCTAGATTAATTAACTGTTTTTTTTTGTGACGCCAGATTGTTTAATTAGCATTTTTGTGATGCCAGATTGTTTTACTGGTATACAACCTCTTTGCAAACTCTAAATTTGCTTTGCCATCCAATGAAAATTGTTCTTGCCATTGCACTATGAATGTATGTGATTGAAATATTAGCAATATTATGTGTTTTTATGTTTACCATTTATACAAATAGTCGAACATAAGCCAAATAACCTCCATTAATTCCACAGCTCGATGTTTTAAAGAATTTTTATTTAAACGCCATTTTATATATTATCAAAAAGTAAGACCATATTTTGTCACTTTAAAAAATAATAATTTTTTCCATTTTTTCAGTATGTAAATATTCATTTTTAGTATAGGTATCCCAGTTAAAAAATGATAATTATTACAATATAAACCTGTAGACAACTTTCCCACCATTTGTATTATTTTTTTAATGTTTTTTTTTCTTCATTCAATGGTAAAAAAAGTCAAAAATTGATTTTTTGTTAAAACATAAGGATATTTTGGTCTATTTTGACATATAGTAATGTCTGATGTTAAACTTAATAGATTTCTGTTACTTTAAGGCGGTGTGAGTGTCAATTTTTAAAAAAGTTGACTATGAGTGTCACAAGGCAAACCTTAGGTTGGTTATGTGCAATTTGCTCCACGTAAACTTATGTGTGCACGTTTTTTGCCTTTTTCTATTTTCCCCATAACATTTTTGGCAATTAACAAAACTTGTTAGACGCATGATCAATCCTACGTGATCCAAAATTCATCGTCAACAACTGGCGCTAGAAGGAGGGGTAGAACTCAACTTCGAGGAACCCTCATGAACAGAGTGTAGAAGGAATTTTGATTTGGATCAACTACAGGACCCGTAGTAAGAGCTGCGGTCTTGACCAAATTTAGAGGAAGAATATTACGAAAACAATCCTCAAAGCTTCAAAGTGGAGTTATTATAATGGGTCACATCCATAAAAATCAAAAGCATCCTAGCTACTACAACATAAACGGATGAAACACTGAGACACTTTAGCAAGATTGAAAAAAAAAAACAAAAGGTGCTAGGGGGTGGATTATCTGTTGTATCAACGTCATAATATACACAAGTGGGCGAATTCTCAAACAGAGTTCTAAAAAAAAATCTACTCTTAAGGGAGATAACTTAGTTACTTTAAGCTTTTGTTTAAGTTATTTTCAGTTTACCTTTTATTTTTAATTTTTCTAATTATTGGTATTTTGATGTTGTTAATTTTCAGGTCAATTAATAAAGAAGCCAAGAATGGTGTTCAAATTTTTTATAATCATTTTTGTTATCAAAGATAAACTCGTAGCGTCGACACCTGTCATGGTGGGTGAAGGTGCACGAGAGGCTGAGAAGTCGGGTGTTAGAGATCTTGCATGCTTGCCGAACTGACTGGGTGCATATAAAACACTATCAGCAATCCGGTCACCCCGAGATACCAGCTTTATCAAGGAAAAAACACTCGGGTATGTCATATTGGGGAAAACCTGGTGAGATGCGTTCGGCTGTGTTAGTATTGCACTAACGATTCAGCCAAACCATTGTAAACAGATAAAACAAAGAGACGTCATTGGTGACTTGTTTACGTGGGAAAAAAAGGGAAAAATGGGGCAAGGTTCTTAGAACACCTCTTGGCTAAAGACTCATGATGGTTAGGAATTATCCTGCGTAAAAAGCCAGGACACTGATAGGAGAATCAAGACGGTAAAAAATTATCCAGAGCAAAAGGCCAGGACACCGACCAAATTAAGACAGTTGGGAATTATCCTGAGCAAAGAGCTGGGACACCAACTAGTCCAACTAAAAAAAATGGTCGGGAATTATCATGAGTAGAGAGCCAGGACACCAACTAGTCCAACTACAAGGGAGCAAAAAGGAGTCCTATGATCAGTTAAAAAAATGATCAATTTAATAAGATACTTGATCAGGTTAAAGCGATAAGTTCGGAAGCGTCAAAAAATCAAAACTATTCAAATTCTCTTCGTTGAGTTGTCAAGAGCTCATCTCGCAGATTTGAGGGGGTATTGTTATAGGAATTTTTTGATAGCGTGACAAGTCAGTATGATTAGATATGGCACACCATAAAAGTCAGCTAGGGAAGATCAACCCAAGATAATTAATAGATGATCTCAAGGCATAGTCAAGATTACCCAAGATGGTCGGAAAAACTAACAGATTGGGTATAAATAACCTGGTCGGGAAACTAGCCGATCGGGTAGAGACAACTTGGTCAGGATCATCCGATCGGGATAAAAGAAGTCTGGTCAGGATTAGACAATTGGTCAGTTGGACAACGTGTAAGAGACATTAAAGGTAACTACGACTCAAATACGAATGTAAGAGACATTAAAGGTAACTACGACTCAAATACGAAGACTAAAGTAAGGAATCTAGAATCGTACTCCAGTAAGGAAATATCTCTATTTCCTCTCCAATATTAGATAATTCTATTCAGGAAAGAACTCAAAACTTCTAGAATGATAAACACCAAATAGGGAATGAGTCTAAATCAAGCAATAACTCTGCTCTTCTAGAAGATTGTACGCCGATCAGGAAATAAGTCCAAAACAGACCATTCAACTAGAATCTTACGAAGACTCTAATTCAATACACAAGATATCTGAAACAGGAATAAAGGCAAAGACGACTTCAACGAGTAACCAGTCCTAATTAAACACTATCACCTTTCCTTATTTGTTTAACAAGGATTAGGGTTCTACGCACATATAAATAGACCTATAATCTCATTGTAAAGAAGAAGAACACATAGAAAATATAAAAGAAAGAGAAAAAGAGAGATACACCAAAAAGGAAAGATTGAGTGTGTAATCATTCTATTCATAGTGAATTCTTCTTACCGTCACCGTCAATCGTGGATGTTTCCCCACCTTGGGGTTTTACCACGTAAAATTATGTGTTTCCTTTTCCCTTTTTCTATTTTCTCCATAACATCTTCGACAATTATGAAAACTTATTAGACGCGTGATCAATCCTACGTGATAAAAAAATCACCATCAACACATTCCATGTAGCATTAGGGATCTTACGGGGGAAGTACCTACTAGTACCTTGCTCAAAATAAAAATAAAAATAATATTAAAAACTAGATTCACAAAAGCTATACATATAAACATAATAAAAATAGGTCAAAGGTATTACCGGATCATATGAAAATTTTGTAGCACCATTTTCACTAACTTGAAAAAGAAATTTGATAGAGAGCTTTGATAATTATTCCTTTAAAAATTCACCTTAAGGATACAAAAAACCACAACATATGCAGACAGGACCTAGAGTCAGTCGGATAATCCATCAAGAAGTATAATGTTTATAACAAGCAGTCAAGGCAACTGGAGGGTTAAAACAACAGTGGAATAACAAAAACCGAAATCAAGTTTTGTAATCAAGTCCTTATTAGCTTTACAAACGACGGTCCATGTATATAGATTCTACAGCTTCACACCTAAAACTCAGATTCTCGGAACAAGAAAATCCCAAAACCGTTATGACCACACTGCACAATATAACAACTAAACTTAAGTGAGGCTAACTCATTTCAGAAATCATAGAGAGGGGAATTATTATAGATGCCATGAATAAACCCTAATGTTCAGACAAATAGCAAAAGATTGCAAACTGAAATCTAAATAAACAAATTATACGAAACCTTAATCTTCAAACAATAGTAGCTTACCTTCCAATTTAAGCACCAAACCGATGATTGAGATGTACCACTATCCACCCACCAATGATACAGTCTAAGAGACACTATCTGTAGAGTTAAAGAGTGTAGGAAATAGAGAAACAGAGATGGCCAAACCGGTGATTGAAGTGCACCACTCTCCACCGACCAAGATTAAGCATTCAAATTGAGGTTCAGATGAAGAAACACCATTTGCAGAGAATGGGGCATGGGAGAGATAGCAATAGAGATGGACAAATCGAGAGAGAGACAGAGTTGAGCGTTGAGCAACAGAGATGAGAATGAGAAGAGTAAGGTTTTTATTTATTTGGGTTCCAACCGGTATAACAGGTATCCGGTTAAATAATACTGTGTGTTTTTCTATTTTATCTGGTTGAAATTTTTTAACACACATGTTGTATGGCATAACACAACACCTTTATTCGTACCGTAGCAAGTCCCCCATAAACATAGACACATGTCTTAATTTGGTTAATTAGACATAAAATGGGACACCATTTTTGGATTGGTTAATTGCATAAACATACCCTGAGTTTATCCCTTTAAGAAAAATTTCATAAAGATGCCTGATATTAATACAAATATATCCTACCATTAATCCCACACCATTGATTCTTAACATTATTATAAGAACCTCAATTTTTATGATTCTCTTATTTCATGACAAACCACATTGGGGATGATTGTGTAATGGGTAGCTTAGGTCTTCATGATATTTGTTAGGGAAAGATTCCAAGCATCTTCATGACTTCAAGATGATTAGATTCAAAAGGTATATCTTGACTTTGATTCTTGGAAAGATTAGGTTCACGCACACACCTCATTCATGTTTTGATCATCTTATATTTGTGTTGTAATTGTTTATTTGTGTGTATCTTTTTCACAATCACACTTGCACTTCATTTCTAGATTTAAGTATGGCTTTGTATGGTATGCTTGTATTTTTTCCACGCTTGCACAATGGTGCTTATCTTAGCGTATTGAGTGATCATTTGAGAATGTCTCATTCTTCTCTTGTTTTGGTCTTTGGTCACATCGTTTTTTCCATGAGTTTTGGCATTCTTGTTGTTATCCAAATCTGACATTGGGTCACTAATTTGACCATAACAGTTTCTATAGTGATCCAAATCGTGTATTGCTAATTAGAGTAGAAATTAAACTTCCATACCTTTCAAACGACATATTATACGAAAGGTTTCGATATCATTTGGTCATGTTTTAAGCCTACTAAATTTTAAGCTACAAAGCTATGTTAGGTGCAGGATAGTCCATTTTATCCCTCTCGCAGACCATTCCGTGAAAAAACCTCCAGCAGGTTTTACGGGATAACCATTGTTAGTTCCTCCTACGAAGTCTCTCAAGTAAAGCCATTCAGGCTTCTTCGCAGGACAAGTCTCCGCAGGTGCCTCCACTGGAGTCTCCCGTAAAAGACTTGGTTTTTTAAGGTTTTTTGGTCTTTTCACTTGCAGTTCGTTTTCCCACCCTATATATACTTCATCTTCTTCCTCATTTTGACTAAGAACTTAAAATTTATAGATCCTAGTGAGAGAAAGAGTTCGTCTAGTTCAAGAAATCTTCAAGAAAGCTTGTTTAACTCTTTAAACCCCAAAACCCATCTTCATCTTGCATCTCTAGCATCATTCAAGCATGGGTCTTCATTAATGTCTTTACTTGGTAAGTATAACAAACATCCTAGCTCATTTACTGTTCTAGTTTATCAAGGCATGTCATTTATTGCTTAGGTTAGCAAACCTTCATACTTATTGTATATCTACTAAAGTTATGACATGTTTAGGGTTTGTTTGTGATAGCTATAATTTAGGACCATATTACCCTTTTAGCTAAGTCATTATGCCTTGCATCTAGACCTTGATATTTATGCCTCATTGATTGCATTTGTTGATTGCATATTTATTTCACTTGTAATATATTGTGACAACTGGTGTTGGTTGGACTTTATTTGACAATTAGGTTGCTAGATCCCTTTGCATCAAATTGAGTCCTTAATTTTAGGCATGTAGGCATTGTTTGATAACTAGGTTGTTAATTGCATTTTAAAATTTAGTTAAGTATTTTGTATGTGGTCTTGCACATTATTGCATTTGAGTATATTGTCATATATACACTTAGACTTTTAATTCTCTTCATATAGTCAAAGTTTTGTAGCTTCTAAGTAAAGTTGTACAAGTAAGTGAAGTCTTGCAACCAAAGGTTGGTTGGCAAGCATCGGTTGCCAAAAGCCATTGTAAAAGATCCGTTGGATAGATTAGGAGGTGTTAACGCCAAGATTAGTATATCAAGGGATATCATTAGGGATTGAACCAAGAGTGGCGAGTGGTAGTATCCATAGCCTGAGGTTATCGAGAGTGAAAGTCCGTGTATCTCTTAAGGGTGTAATATTCTCTTCATATAGTGGATTTATGTGGCACAAGTGGATAGTCCCGTGGTTTTTCCCGTTTGGAGAGTTTCCACGTAAAAATCAAATGTTTTTTTAATTCTTGAACTTTACTTGATTTTTGTTGTATGCTTATTCGGGTTAATTGTGATTAATATTGATTGATCAAAAAATTGGTAATAATCGATTAACAACTCACCCCTCACTCCCCTTCTAGGTTGTTTAGACACGCATAGTTGTTTTTTCAGTTATAAGAGGGTAATATCGTTTTTTTTTTCAGTTGAAGTGATAGAAATTATTAAATAAATGGTATATACTCATACCTTTTAAATTATAAATAATAAATTTAAAGGATGTAGTCAAACAAACAAGTCTTTCACACTCATGAGTCATTGATATACCTATTCAATTAGAATCACTTTTAAGAGATTTATGATGAGAGAGAAATTTAGTGAAACAAACCTTTCTTGATTTGTCATTTGATCGGACGAAGCTAGAACAACATACGACGGTGAAGATAATCAAGGTACGCATCATATCATGTGTATGTTGTTTTGCATCTCTCTCAGGTCAACAATAGCGACCTGCACCATTCAGCCCCAAAGTCGCCTTAAGGTCATCTATTTGCCCAGAAAAGGTAAAAAATCAGAAAATTTACCTTTTTACCTCTAACATAATCCCCTTCTCTATATACACTCTTACTATTTCTAGACCTAAGGACCACTCCTAGACATAAGAGTATTCAAAATTACCTCATCCTTTTATCCTCCTCATACATCATCAACCCCACTTCCATCAAAACCACTAAGATTCCATTTTTCCCTTTAATCCAACTCATCCACTACACCCATACAACAAAACCATCAACATTTCACGTTTTGGGAAAAGGGAGTGTTATTGGTAAATTATGAAAGAATGCCATATCACCAGAAGTCAACTAGACTGAACCAACCTAAGTTGACTAGAGATGGCCTCACAATACCCGATCGGGGTCACCTAGGCGATTGGGTGGAAATAACTCAACTAAAGTGATTAGCTTGATTAGGTAAAGATGACTCGGTCGAGATTATTAAAATGGTCAGATCAAAACCTCTTGTCTGGATCGAATCACTGATCGAGGAGATTGAGGTCTGGTAGGGTCTAGAAGAGGGTCGATTGAGCGACATATGGCCAACATTGAATTCAACTCAATCACGGCTTGATCACACAGAGAATGAGTCTTACTCGAATAAGGTGTCTTGAAGCACACTCTGATAAGGAATCAAATTTCCTTATAGATACCAGAGTCCAGATTAGGCAAGAGATCTAATGCATTCAGGCATAAACGTTGCGAAACAGGAAAGAAGGACAAAATGACTCTAACATGTTAAAGTCTCATTAAATCTCAAAAACTTTCCTTACTTGTAGACCAAGAATTTGGGTGCTATGGATGTATAAATAGACCCTAATAACGCCCTTGAAAGGGTTAGTGTAAAAAATAAAAGTATACAAAAAAGTAAGCGAGGTTGAGTGTGTAACAAATCTTTCATAGTGAAATTCTTTTCTTATCGCCTGTGGCAACCGTAGTTTTTTCTATCCTCGGATTTTCCCCGTAAAACTCTATGCCTTGCATTCCTGGTTTACTTTCTCTCTTTATAGTTTAATTCTTGATTCATGTTAACTTGTTAGACGTGTGATTAATTTTACCTAATCAAAAATCACCGACAACAATTGGCCTAGAAGAAGGGGCAGGTGAACACTAACTCTTTTCCAAAACTTACGAAACAGTAACATGGCAAACAACAGAGACGAAAGTCATCTCCATCTGACGCTGGCACCCTACGTGGTGTCAACAACCCTGGTTTGGCAAAAACCAACGTTGTTGGTGGAGATTTACCTTTCAAGACCTCAACTTCCACAAGACAAGATGTGATAACTTCGACAAACACCATCCTCAGCATTTCCCCATATGTGTTCTGACAAGTATGAGAAACCCTACAGAGAGTTATTGAAGACGTCGCTTGACAGGGAATCTACATAACAGCTACCACCAGTTTGTCCTTGCAATATCAACTGTTTACACCATTGGTGGCCCAAGACCCCAAGATACGTTCTGAGATAGTAGCAACAACCCCAAGTGTTTTACAAAAATTCGATAAAGATATGGCAGATCGTCTTGAGAGAATGGAACATTCCTAGAAGAGGGATGACCAGGACCTTAAGAAGTGTGGAGGTCAAGAAAATCAAGCATCAAAAGAACATAGGGAGTCTAGTTTACAAGCTGATGCATGAAAATACCACGAAGGAGAGACAATGTACAATCGGGAAGACAGATATAGCAGACATAGGTAGAGATCCTGATCAATTTCAACTAACATTGAAATTCCGCTAGAAGACGTAGGTAAACAAGCCCTACAATTAATTACAACCTTTGTGATGCCCAGGTGACAGGACGGGTTTCTAAGGACCCCTATGACATCATCATTCGTCATAGGTTCGATGAGTAGAGGGAGCCAGGGGGTGAGCGAGAAGTCTTGTTAAAGAGGATAAAAGCTTTAGAGCAAAGGCAAGGCCATAGGAATCTACTAATTGGTAACTCTTGCAGTCTATTCGCCGATTCCATAAGGCAAGCTCATTTTTTAGAAAAGTTCAGGATACTGCATGTGGAACAATTCTAGGCCAACAATGACCCCCAAGAGCACGACAGAAGATATCAGAGTGCGATGACACAATATGACTATGATGATTCACTCATATGTAGGATGTTTCCATAGACATTAGGGAACCAAGGGTCCAGGTGGTTCGGTGGCATCACTAGGGGATCAATCAAGAACTTTGAGGAATTAATACAAGCCTTCACCAGACAGTTCATGTGGAATAGTCAACGTAGAAAATCAATATCGATATTGTCAACCTTGAGGCAAAGAAATGACCAGAAGTTGAAAGATAATCTAGCTAGATTCTCATAGGAAGTATTAGAGGTCCATGATCCCAATAACGATGCGGTGGTGTCTGTATTCATCAAAAGTTTACAGCACATCCAATTATCACTCAGCTTAAGGCAAAAAGGGCTAACCACTTATACAAACTTGGTAGACGACGTGGGTGGATATGCAGTGGCAGAGAAGGAGCAGATAGCCCACAGGAGAAAGCTCATACATGGTGGCCAACTGGAAAGCAGCTGAAACCACAATGATGGTTGTTCGAAGGGGTAACAGTAAGTGGGACTAAAAGAACAATCTGAAAAGGAACAAGGAAGGCAGTAAAGACAATGATCAGAAAGGCAATAGGTTCTTCAATAAGCAATACACCCCACTAGCTATAAAATAGGAAGAAGTCCTAACCATGATAGAAGATAAGAATCTTTAAAAAAATGCCCCCAAAACAGTCCAATTTTATGAGAAGGGACACTTCCAAGTACTGTCGATTCCATTGAGAAAATGGCAATGAGACCTCCAAATGCTATCATCTAAGAGACTACATCGAGAAGCTGATTAGAGAAAGCATTTGAAAGATGTGGTCTTGAAGGATGACAATGATCGGCAGAGGGATCCCTCAAAGAATGAGCATGATAGAAAAGGCAGCCCAAGAGGGAACTCAGATGGGGGAGTATTCAACACCATCTTTGGTAGGCCATACATAGGAAAGAGTAGTTGGGAGAGAATTTCAGAAGTCCGTGAGGCAATAGATGGCTAAAAAAACCTGGAAGTAAACTCAGTTGGTCGCGACTAAAAGAAACTCAAGCAAGACTGGAACCCGATCATATTTTCCAAAGTTGATGCACACGGACTTAAAGGTAGACCAAAGATGCAATAGTTGTGTCTGTCCGTATTGGCCATAGGGAAATGAGAAGAGTGTTAATCGATAATAGGAGCTCAGCACACATCTTAAGTGTCAGAGTATTCAATCAACTGGGGTTATAAAGAAAAGATCTACAACCACTAATGGTTCCATTTATGGGATTCAGAGGAGTGGAAGTGAGATCATTTGGAACAATTAAATTGCCATTGGAGGTCGAGAGTTACCCTTGCTAGAAAATGGTGCTCCTTGATTGTACAGTTGCTGTTATATTGATTTTCTATCTTACGACATTGTAGATGACTCTCCTCAGGGATTCTTTGATCTACCAAAATACGTCTATGGTAATCCTCAAAGGAATGTCTATGGAGGTTATCACGGCATGGCCGGTGGAATTCGGGGTCCTGAAGGCTAAATCTCCTCAGATAATGTTGGCATTTACTAGGCCAGAGTTGTTGACACCACGCGGGGTGCCAACATCATACGGGGATTGAAATTCATCTCTACTGTTTGCCATGTTACTGGTTCACAAGTTTTTGGCCAGAGTTAATGTTTCCCCCTCCTTCTAGTGCCAAATGTTGACAGTATTTTGGAGATTACATAAAATCAATCACACGTCCAATAAACTATTGTAGATTATCAATATAGTCATGAAAAGAGTAGAGAGAATAAATAATTCCAAAACACAGTTTTACGTGGTAAAACCCCATGTCAAATAAACATCCATGGTTGCCAGTGAGAAGAAAAAATCCACTGTATGATAATAGTTACACACTCTTGTTCTCTCCTTACGTTGTAAAGAAATATGATGGTGTTTAATTAGGACTTGTTACTTGTTGAGGCCATCCATGTCTTCTTTCATATTTCACATCTCTCACACATTAGACTTCTTACCTTATTTTGATTCTGATACCATTAAAGAAGTTTGCTTCCTTATCAGAGCATGCTTCTAGAAATCTTGTTCGAATAAGATTCATTCTCAGCATATATGAGTTGTAATTGTATTGAGCTTGACGTTGTCCACGTGTCACTCAACCTAACATCTACCAAAATTATCTACTTGTCGCTTAGCTAACCATCTACCAAACCCGACAAGACTTCATTCACCCTTGACCAGTTACTTGATCCTGATCGAAGGTCTTTACCTAACCAATTAGGTTATCCCGACCGGATCTACTTTACTTGATCAATCAAATTACCTTCGTTGAGTTGTTTCCACCCAACCATTTAGGTAACCCTGACCAGGTATCATGAAGTTATCATTGGTCAACCCAGATTAGATTAGTTTGGTTGGTTCTTAGTGACACATCATCTGTAATTTCTATGAATCCCTACGATTATGCTGATTCGTCATCCTTCTAGATTTTACCAACAACAGAGGTGATCACAAGAAGTAACATTAACCCACCCAACCATTTAGGTTATCCCGACCATATCTACTTTTCTTGGTCAATCTAATTACTTTAGTTGAGTTGTTTCCACCTGGCCATCTATGTAACCCTGACTAGGTATCATGAAGTTATCCTTGGCCAACCCAGGTTAATTTAGTTTGGTTGGTCCTTAGTGACACGTCATCTCTATTTTACGTGAATCCCAACGATTATGTTAATTCATCATCCTTCCAGATTTTACTAAAAACAGAGGTGATCACAAGAAACAACCTCAACCAAGGATGCAAGTTCAATCGGTTCATGTTCTAAGGACAAGCCAACTGGTGCATTATCAAAGACAACCTCATCAGCTTGGCAAAGCCTCGATGAGATCTCAATGCAATGGTATAAATTCTTCCTTAGTACCTACTTTTCATTTGTGTGGTATGAATGGTCATTTAAGACCAAATTGCTTTAAATACATTAAAAGGTGTAGGTTAGAGAGCAAGCGAGAAAAACAGTTGAAAAGAAGGGCTAGATTGCATGGACCTAGGGAAACTAGAAACATGTCTATAAACATTAGAAATGTAAAAGTGTAACCTAAGTGGGTCAGAAAGAATGAACATGTTTTCCATTGTGTCCATATGACACCCGTATATTCAACTAGGTCCAATGGACTTGGTAAGTCTTTAGGGGCTCATGACTCTTATTGACTTGGTTGGAATTGATCCCATAAGGGAAACTTAAGTAAAGAGAGGGAACTTGCATTCTCAAAATGTGCAAAAAAATTGATCTACTTTATGCCTCTTTATTAATTGCTTGGGATACTTGGTTGATCATATATGCTTATATGGTATTTTTTTTTAATAAGTGTGCATTATTGCTTTGTTTGTAATCCATGTCATATTTTGGTTCAACAATACATTTTTGGACTAGGAGATTTGATTGAAAAGTACACTTGAATGAACTATAATATATCTTCATGACATGAATTTTTTTTATGACATGCTTAAAATGATATGCATGAAATGTTTTTGATTGCTTATATGCAAAATATGCGTGAAAGCAAATGAAAAGACTAAAATCAATGAGGATCTAGTATCCATTCAATCAATAAGGATTTCATATCCAAATTATTCGTCTCCCTCTTCTTAATGGTTAAACAAGGCTACTATCACATGGATGTTTCATCCGGAAAAATCTAATAGGATCTCTTGAATCAATGTCCTGGTTTGCCTTTAAGGATTGATATTGTTTGCTCTTAACTGGTAAATATCTTTTGAAGAACTATATCTTATTTGCTTATGATAAAAGGGTACAAATTGGTTTGAATTCTTTTGGAAACCCTTTTGATGTTTGCTTTGTCAAATACAATTGATGGAACTTTAATGTATATGTCTTTCATTCAAAGCAAGAATTTCACATATTTGTTTAAATAAAACTCATTGAATCTCTCTCAATTACTTATATTGCATAAAGTTTGTTTATATGATTATGCAAATGTCTTTTGTGCTAATAGCACTCTTTGCTAAAGCAACCCGATATGGGGAGCTCCTTTTCCTATCTTATGATAAAAAGGGGAAGAAGTCTTGAGAAATATAGGGGGAGCATTGTTTATAGTTTAAGGGAGAAGTCTTAAGATAGAGTAACCTATTTAAGGGGGGGTGGGGGTGGGGGGAGCATTGCACATGTATTACTTTACTGTTATTGAGTGCAAATGAATTTTATATTTATTCACCTCACATGCATTTGTTCTTAAAAAGTGCTTTCTTGCTATTGTGTTTAGGTAAGATGATCTACGAAGAGATTGAAGACCTTGAAGGTTTAAAATCTTAGATATCTTCTTTTGTAACGTAGAATTGATCTCACGGACAATAGCATTTTTTTTGTGAGGAATTATTTGTAAGTCGTGATTTTTTCATGAACTATCCAAAGCAGGAGATTGTAATGATCTCTATTTTTTGATTGGTTTATTTCATGACAAACCACATTGGAGATGATTGTGTATTGGGTAGCTTTGGTTGTCTTAATGGTTATTGAAAACAAGCTTCCAAGCATCTCCGTGACTTCAAGAGCGAAAGATATATTCACTTGAATTTGTCTCTTAAAGAGTTTAGGTGTACACACACACTTCATGCATTCTTTTTTCTTCTTGCATTTGTGCTCTAATTGTTCATTTGTGTGCATCCTTTACACATTTCACGCTTGTACTTTGTTGCTAGACCTAAGTGTGGCTTTATATGGTGTAGCCCATTTTCGGTTTTGTGATAGAAAATGTTCGCACTTATGCATGATGGTGTGCATGTCTTAGCACGATGTGTGACCACTAGAGATGTCCTTTTTTTTCCTCTCTTGGAGTGGTATCGGGTCACATGGTATTATACCATGAGTATTGGTAACCTTGGTGTTGTCCAAATCTGACCTTTGATCACTCAAATGACCATAACTCTTTCTACAGAAATTAAAACCTCTTTCCAAAAAAAAAGATTATAAATTAGACATCTATACCTTTCCAACGATATATTATTCAATAGGTTTTAATGTTGTTTCGTCATGTTTTGGGTCGCTCAAAACTGAAGTTGTTGTACTATCGTGTTTTTCTCTTTCCCGAGAAAATAGCGACCTGCTATCCAAGTCGCTTATAGGTCACTTTTTGAAGCCCAAAAATCAAGTTTTTCTTTCCCAAAAGGTTATAGTTTGATTTGGACCCTATATATACATCATCTTCTTCCCCATTTCAACATAGAACTCATATTTTAAGATCCTAGTGAGAGAAAGAGTTCCCTTTGTGAGAGAAAGCACCAAGATTGTTGCTTTAACTCTTCAAACCCAAAGCCCATCATCATCTTCCATCATTCAACATCATTTGAGCATGGGTCTTCTTGGATCATGACTAGGTAAGTTAAAACTTCATTGAATATCATTTATTGTTCTTCTTACTCTAGATTAGGTATTTATTGTTTGACTAAATACCTAGACTCTCTTTAATGCATATATCTATGAATCTTGATAGCAAGATTGGGTTTGTTTGTGATAGCTTGCATGATTAAGTTTGTTTGTGACAACTTGCATGAGTAGGCTATCTTTGCCTAAATAACTAATCCATAAATATTCATTATGCTTAGTTGATTGATTAGGTTGGCTTTGTTCATCTAGTCTTACTCTTGAATGTTTATGTGAGTTTTATTTGACAATTAAGTTGATAAAATCTTTCTACAATTAATTGAGTCCTCATGTATGGGTATGTAGGCATTGTTTGATAACTAGGTTGTTAAATTGCATTATAACATCTAATTAGGCATTTTGTGTGTGGTCTTACACATTATTGCATTTGAGCATATTGTCTCATAATCACTTAGACCTTTTTATACTCTTTATGAGTCAAAGTTTTTTGGCTTCTAGGAGAGGTTTCACAAGCAAGTGAAGTCTTGCGACCAAAGGTTGGTTGGCAAGCATTGATAGCCAAGTGCTACTGTAAAAGGCATTCGGGTAGACTATAAAGTGCTCATGTCAAGAGTAGTGGACCAGATGATTTCACTAGAGATTCAACCAAGAATGGTGAGTGGTAGTGTCCATAGCCTGAGGTTATCGAAAGTGAGAGTCCATGTATCACTTGAGGATGTAACTTCCTTTTGATATAATGGATTTTTTTGGTTCAAGTAGCTAGCGTGGCAAGTCGCATGGTTTTTCCCGTTTGTAAGGTTTCCACGTAAAAATCAAGTGTCTTTTTATTTCTACACTTTACTTGATTTTTATTATTTGATTGTTTGGGTAATTTGATAATATTGATTAATAAAAAAAGTTGGCAATTGATAGATTAAAACTTATGCACCCCCGTTTAGGTTTATTCAGACACACACTTTAGTTGTATTTTCAGTTGCTTTGTCCTATAATATTTTTTTTAGAAACTATATCTTGTTTTCTTATGACAAAAGGGTATAAATTGGTTTGAATTCCTTGAAAACCCTTTTGATGTTTACTTTTCCAAATATCATTACTTGAACTTTGATGTTATATGTCTTTCATCCAAAGCAACATCTTTACACATTTTTCTTAAAATAAATCGCCTTGATTCTCTCTAAATTATTTAAGTTGCATAAAGTTTGTATATATAATTAATAACTCTTTTTGCTAAAGTATCCGGGTTAAGGATACTCCTTTGTCTATCTCATAACAAAAAGGAGTGGGGTATGGGGGGAAGTAGTATTTTGACACACACACACACACATACAATTCATACATTTTCATATCACTTGCTTTGTGTTCTTTTTATTGTGTTGCATAAGGTTTACCGTTGTGTGCACATATTGCATTAGGTCAAAACGATGTCAAAGTCATTGTGCCACCGACTGTGTATTACTCAACGGTTAACGTCAATTTTTTTTAAATGATGTCATTTCAAATCTGACCTCATATATATACATTTTCTTCTCACTATTTCGTCTTTAAGAGTATAAAATAAATCTTTAGAGAGACAAAACGATTTTTAAGAGAGAGAAACTCCCACGAACCCAATTTTACTCAACTAATCTCAAATCTCATGTGCATCTACCATCATTCAAGTATCAATTCTTCATGGGTCTTCTTTGTTCTCAGAACTTGGTAAGTTGAACATGCCCTAGAACTCATTGTTTCCATCATTATTCATATTTTCCTAGGTTAAGTATTTATTGTGTTGATTAGATACATGACTCTTTTCTTAAGCTTAGATTGAATATGTTTAATAAGTCTTTGTTTGTTGGTAGAGATTGGTTCCTCATTAATAGCTTGCATGTAAGATATTATTGTCCTCTAGCTAAGTCTTTATGCTTTGCATCTAGATATTGATAATTATGAATTGTCGATTGCATATTTTATTTCCTAATAAAGCATTTGGAGTTTCCCTAGCATTAATTGTATCTAGAATATTTTCATATATTCACTTAGGTTGTTTAATCTCGTCTTAAGTCAAGTCTTATGGCTAAGAGTGTTAGTGCAGAAGCAAATGGTCTAGAATCGCTATAAAAGGGTTGAGGGTAGTAGTGGTGTGTTATGTTCTGAGATTTGTGTGACTAGAGGTCAACCTACGTTGTAAACATCATTACATATAGTGGATTTGAGAACCGTGTGTGGTAGATAGATAGCTCGTGAGTTTTGCCCAGATTAAGAGTTTCTCGTATAAATCAATCAACGTGTTTTTATTGTTTTCCGCACCTTTAAATTGTTGATTGCTTGCTTGTTATATTTGGGTGATTTGATAATATTGGCTAATCAAAAATTGGTAATTATTTTTTATTGAAACCTATTCACCCCCTCTCCCCAGATTATTTTAGCCCCACTTTGTGTATTTTCAACCATAAAAAGTGCATGACATGACGCAAAAATATTGAGAATATATATATATATATATAGTAAATTGAGATTAAAAATAGAAAGAATAAAAAATATAAACACTTTTGGGGAAAATGGGGAAATCTCCCCCCATCCCTATCCCCATTTCATTTGGGGATGAAAATCGTCCCCATCCCCACCCATTTCCCTATTTCCCCCCAAAATCCCCCCTCCCCCCTAAAATGGGGATGGGAAAGTGGGAATATGGGTATCCGGAGATAAATGCACATCTCATGACTTTTTCAAGACAAACAAGATGTTATATTTCGGGTTGTTATGAAAATCCTTCTTTTTAAAAATACAAATTCTTTAGTTAATAAAACAAACTATTTAATCAGAAACATAACCGAATTTGGAAACATCTTTTTGTCTTGAAAACAACATGGAATAAAACTTGTGTCTGATTGTCAAAATTAAAGGTATTGTGGGGGTAAGGACTGTCGTTGAGACCTTTATAGCATGGATGGGGGTTGGATTGTAATTTTATATCTCAATTTTTTTGTACTTAAACAACAACACAAACCCTAACTAAAGGAGAGATTATAATCAAATCAAATGTTAGGGGAATAACCTAAACTTTGGCCATAATCTTAACAATTACTATGGAAAAACATGGCACAATGGACATCGATTGGAGGAAAACATTGGTAGCGGTATAAACCCTAACCAATACATCTTCAAAAAAAGGCACGTTTTATAACAAAATCATTGTCCGGAATTGAAATTTCCCTTATCTTCCATATACATATATATAAGGCGGCCTTAAATAAGAAAGAGTTTTTTTGCACTTAAACAACACAAACCCTAACTAAAGGGGAGATTATATTCAAATCAATTGTTAAGGGAATAATCCAAACTCTGGCCATAATCTTAACAATTACAGTGGAAAAATGTGGCACAATGAACACCAACTGGAGGGGGAACGGTAGGGGTATAAACCCAAACCAATACATCTCCTAAAATGGCGTGTTTTATAACAAAATTATTGTCTAGATTCGGAAATTCCCTTATCTTCCATATACATGTACATAAAAAGGCCCTAAATAAGAAAAAAATTGAAATCCATCATGCCGATTAAGAAACAGAGCCAATTCGATCCTACCTTGTCTCCTTCATATACGAAGTCGGTGTTGACGGTGTACTAAATCGTAAGTAGAAAATAGTGTCTTCTACCTTCTGTAAGAACCTTGATTGTCAAAGTGTGCCTCGTCTTCTATTGATTCCAAAAGTTTACCGTTTATGTTCAACAGTGGGTGATTGGGTGGTCAACCGGTTCGAAAGGTCAGGAGGTTGTGGTTATGTTCTTCACGGTGTATACAGACTGTTTTTTAGGTTTCCCATTTCAAAAAAAAAAAATTACAGGAGAGAAATAATAAACATGGATATTTTAGTCATTTAGGAAAGTTATAATCTGTCATAACAAAACACTTGAAAAGGGGTATAATTGTAAGTTCAAGTTTTCAAATACAATAAACTGGTCACAATTGATATTTTAATGATTTTTGGCTATATGTGGTTTTTGCATCTTTAAAGTGGCTATATATGAAAACACCTTTATAAAATATATAACAATAATTTATTAACCAGTAAACTTTGGGACACATGTCATCATGTTGGGATGGCAAAAATCTCTGACCCTCCTCAAACCGGTAGTGCTCTAATTCGTTCAGGACGGGTTAAAGCACTTAAACGAGGCTCGAGTTGGGTATGGGTCAACGTCTTATGCCTCGACCCGCCTTATTTAACCCGGTATTAATATATTTAATTTTATAAATATAAAAATATAGAGTGAACACCAAATCTCTAATCCCTTTGTCTATTTACCTAATTGCATTTTGAAATTCCCTTAAAGTGCATTCACTTAAACACAATTAAGCATAAAACAATAAAAACACAAGTATTTGATTTACGTGAGAAACCCTTTAACTGGGAAAACTCACGGGCTAACCACTTAGTCACACACGGTCCACAAAATCCACTATTTGAATGAAAGTTTACAACCTAGGTTGACCTCCCATCACACCATCCACGGTTACTAATCCTTTCACTCTATCTAACAGGCCTTTAATAGTGATCTTCGACCAACAAGCTTGTGCACTAAACACTTAGTCACAAAGCTTAACAACCATGAAGAGAATATGCAACCTATGTGAATAGTGATCTTCGACCAACAAGCTTGTGCACTAAACACTTAGTCACAAAGCTTAACAACCATGAACAAGATATGCAACCTATATGAATATATAAAAATATTCTAGATGTAAAAATGTGAGGTTAACACATTTAAGCTTATCTAAGAATTAATGATGTCAATAAATGCAAATCCTAGATATTAATTCTCTAAATGCAGTGCAAGTAGATTTAGCTAAAAGGGGCAAAATGGTCCTAAACCCTAGCTATCACAAAACACTAATCTCAACCAACAATCATCAATCCAAACATGTTTTAAATGCAATCAAGCACAAAGGTATGCATTTAATGAACAATAAAACCTATTCCTAGGTAAACGTGACATATGAATGAAAACAAGAAATTCTAGAACATATAGAGATTACCTAGTTAAAGAAAAGATGAAGTCTCATGCTTGGAAGATGCAAGAATGCAGCTAGATGCTCATGAAATAAGGTTTGGTTGAGTAAAAATGGGTTCTTGGATTTCTCTCTCACTAAAAATCAATTTCTCTCACTTAGGGCTTTGAATTTCAGATATCTTGGTTAAAATGGGGAAGAAGATGACGTATATAACTGATCTAAGTGAAGCCACATCGTTTTGGATAAGGAAAAATTGATTTATGGCGTCAAAAAGCGACTTGCAATGCGACTTGGATGGAAGTCACTTCAAAGGTCGCATATTTCTTGGGTCAGGGTTTCAAAAAGCGAGTTGTGAAGCGTCTTGGATAGAAATTGCATCACAAGTCGCATATGTCTCGGTTTTTCAAAACTTAATAGAGCAACAACTTTATATTCGAGCAACCCGAAACATGACCAAAAGACATCAAAACCTTTCCTATAGTATACCATTGGCAAGGTATGGAAGTCTACTTTCTAATCCAATTTAAAAAACACTATTTGGATGTCTTTAAAAAGATTTATGGTCAAATGAGTGATCAAATGTCAGATTTGGACAACAACAAGAATGCCCAAACTCATGGAATAATACTATGTGACCAAGACCAAAACAAGAGAAGAATGAGACATTCTCAAATGGTCACTCAACGCACTAAAACAAGCACACTATCATGCAAGACACAACACAAACGACACTTAAATCTAGAAATGAAGTGCAAGTGTGATTGTGAAGAAATACGCACATAAGCAATAAAAAATAAATGCATGTATGTGTGTGTATGTGTGTGTGTATACGTGCAGATAAATCTTTTCAAGAGTTAAGCAAGGTTCTAAGTAATATAAGTTTAAAGTGTTCTTGAGTTTGATGATGCCAACAAAGCTTGATCACAAACAAGGTTGGCCTAATCTACTCTTACATATTTAAACTCCACATTGTGATTTGTCAACGAAATAAGCCAATCAACAATTGAGGAACTTACAATCTCCTCATTTGGCTATTTCGTGACAAAACCACCAATCATAAATTATCCTCACAAGAATAAAAAATAAAGATAAGAGGTCAACCAAAAGTTTTTCTACTTTAGAATGAAAAACCCAGATACTAGATCTTCATTTCTTCAAGCTCATGAAGAAAAGCCATCCTTACAAAACAATGAGAACTACACTTTCCATGACAAGTGTATGTGAGGTGATCAAGAGATAATAAAAGATAAAAATAAAGGCAATTTGCAAAGCAACAATGCAAATGCAAATGCTCCCTCTAAATGGATTACTCCCCTTCAACAAGCCAATCTCCTCTCATATGCAATTCTCAACTCCCCCTAAGTCATGCTACACTCAACTCCCCTTAAATCCACACTACTCCCCCTTTTTGTCACAAGATAGACAAAAGGGTAGTCCCTAAATGGGTCACTTTAGTAAGGAGAGTTATTAGCATTAAAGATAAGTGCATAATCATATACATCAACTTTATGCAACCTAATTAAGTGAGAGAGAATAGCGAGATTTGATTTTTAAGAAAACGTGTGAGATTATTGCCTTGGATGGAAGACATGCAACATTAACTTTCAAAGCATGGTATTTGGCAAAGCAAATATCAAAAGAGTTTCCAAAAGAAGTCAAACCAATTTGTACCCTTTTGGTTTAAAAAAAAAACAAGATATTTCATTGAAATTTTTTAACACATACACAAGTAATTTTTTTTCAATTCTTATTGACCAACCAAGACATTGATATAAAATCCTTATTGATTGAATGAATATGAAATCCTTATTAGTTGTTGTCTTGTTCAACCATTAAGAAAAGAGACAAAGCTAAATTTGGAGGAGACATCCTTATTTATAGAATGCAAAAGGTCTTTATTGAGGTTAGCCTTGTCAGATGCTTTCGCACACAATTTCACACACATAAATCATGCATAATATTTAAGCATGTCAACATCAAGTTCTCATAATATGGAGATAAATTATAGGTCAATCAAATATACTTCCCAATCAATTTTACTTGTCCAAAACATCATGTTTGAACATAAATGAAACATGGAATGCAAATAAGGCAAAAACACACTTATTGAATAAAAGACCATATATATACATGCTCAATTGTTATGCATTTGTTTTCAACTAGCTCCCTAATGAAATTATGCTTAATGTCTATAGGCTTAGCCCTAGAATGCTGAACAAGATTCTTTGAAATATTAATAGCACTCAAGTTATCACAATAAAGAGTAAGAGTACCTTGATCAAAATCATAATATACAAGCATTTGTTTCATCCACAAGAGTTATATGCAAGCACTCTCGGTGGCTATGTATTCCGCTTCAACTATGGATAGGGAGATTGAGTTTTTCATCTTACAAAACCAAGACACTAAGTTGTTTTCTAGAAAGAAGCAACCTTCTGAAGTATTCTTTCTATCATCACAATTACATGCCCAGTTTGCATCACTAAAACTAACTAAACTAGAATTAGTATCAAAAGAGTACCATATCCCATAGTTAGATGTCCCATTCACATATCGAATGATTATCTTCGCTGTAGAGAGATGGGACTCCTTGGGATCTGCATGGTACCTAGCATAAACACCCGCACTAAATGCTATATCAGCCCTACTAGTTGTCAAGTATATTAAGCTACCAGACTTTGATTCACACTTTTCCCATTAGCATCCTTGCTAGTTTTAAAGTGGTACTCATGGGTGTGTCACAATGTTTGGCATTCTTAAGACCAAATTTCTTTACTAGGTTCTTGGCATATTTACCTTGGGATATGAAGATCCCATCATGCAATTGCTTGATATGGAAATCTATGAAGTAATTGAGCTTTCCAACAAGACTCATCTCAAATTCACGAGACATAACATCAAAAAATTGTTGAACTTTGGCTTTGTTGGTGGAGCCAAAAACAATATCATCAATATAGATTTGAGTTATGAAAAGCTCATCTTTATTTCCCTTGATGAATAAGGTCTTGTTAAAACTACCTCTAGATTAGTCATTGTCAACAAGATAAAGGGTGAGACGCTTATACCAAGCTCTCGGTGCTTGTTTCAACAAGTATAAGGCCTTCTTGAGGCAATAGACATGGTTAGGGTGGTGTGGATCCATAAACCCCTTTCCTCATGCAAGTAGCCATTGGGGAAGACACTTTTAACATCCATTTGATGCAATTTGAACATATGCACACATGATATGGACAAGAGAAGTCTTGTAGACTCAAGACGGGCAACAGGAGCAAAAGTCTCCCCTAAGTCAATACCCTCAATTTGAGAGTATCCTTGTGCCACAAGTTTAGCCTTGTTACGCATAATGTTGTCATCCTCATCCGACATTAGAGTTCTTAGGTCTTTGAACTAGAGTCCAAACCTTATTTCTTTCAAATTGGTTTAGCTCTTCTTGCATAGCAAGAACCCAAAAGTCATCATTCAAGGCTTCATCAACCTTTTTGGGTTCAAGTTGAAAGGTGTAACAAGTATAGCTAATTTGATTAGCCATTTGTTGCCCTGTCCTAACACCTTCATTGACATCTCTAATGATATAACTTTTATCATGGAGTCTCTTAACCTAAGGAACAGGTTCATTATAGTCCATGATGGATCTCTATCAAGAGGTTTATCATCTTTTTCACTATAATTTGACTTCATATCACTTGAAGTCTCACCACACTTCTGTAAAGGTAAGTCATAAGATACATCAACCTCCTCATCATGGTTATTAGACTGTGGCCTACAATCGTCTATGACAACATTAAATGATTCCATGACGCTTAGAGTCTTTAAATTGAAAACTCTATAGGTTTTACTATTTAAGGCTTAGCCAATGAAAATCCCATCAACACTCTTGGCATCAAACTTGCCAAGTTGATATCGGTCATTGAGAATGTAGCATTTGCTTCCAAATGAGTGGAAGTAACTAAAATTTGGCTTCCTACCCTTCCACAATTCATAGGAGGTTTGCCTAGTGCTGAACCTGAGAAACACTTTATCTACAATATAGCAAGTTGTATTCACGGACTCAGACCAAAGATTTCTAGGCACATTGTTGCTAAGCAACATCACTCGGGCCATCGCTTGGAGAACCCTATTCTTCCTCTCTACAACCCCATTTTTTTAGGAGTTCAAGGAGCCAAAAACTCCTGAGAAATGCAAACACTATAACAATAATTTACAAAACAAGCATTTTTAAATTCCTTACCATGATCACTCCTAATTCTTTTAATGATTTTAATGTGCGAATTATTTGCATTTTGAATTTTAATGCAAAGCATTTTAAACTTTTCAAAAGTTTCAGGCTTTTCTCTAAGAATAAGTCCATGTAAATCTAGTAAAATCATCAACACAAACAAAGATGTATCTCTTACCACCGAGACTCTCGGTTTGTATGGGACCCATAAGGTCCATATGAAGAAGCTCTAATGGCTCCTTAGTGGTGAGATACTTACCCTTTTTATGCACACTTTTAGTTTGCTTCCCTTGTTGGCGTGGTCTACAAACTCCCTCAATCCTTTTCCCAAACTTGGGAAGGCCTCTCATAACATTCAACCTCTCAAAGACTTTCAAGTCTTTAAAATTCATATGGCCAAGCTTTTGATGCCACAACTCAACTTGATCACAACTAGACAAATTGCAAAAGATATCATTAGAATCAAGACAATGACAATTGTCACTTGATCTATTATCTTTCAATAAGACTTGGCCATCTTCTTTTAGAATAGAGCAATCAACCTTACCAAACATAACTTAAAGCTCTTCATCACTTAAATGTGATATACTAATAAGATTGGCTTGCAAGCCATCCATATAAAGAGCATTGGCCAAGGAGGGCAAACAAGGAATGATTATGTTTCTTTTCTCTATAACCTTCTTTCATGAACCATCACCAAATGTGACAAATCCATAATCCTCCATCACAAGAGTCTCGAAGAAACTCTTGTTTCCAGTCATGTTCCTAGAACATCCACTATCAAGATTCCAAGTGTTAGAGGCTTTGGCCTTTAAAGCTACTTGAGCCACATAACAAAATAGTCATCCTTTCTAGTTCACCTAGTATTAATATTTTCATTCCTAGGAGCCTTGGGTTCATTGGCTCTAAAATTTCTAGGTGAATTCTTTTTGGCTCTTCTAATTATATTTTTCCCAATCATGTTTTCTATTCTACAAAAATTAATATACTTAAAGCAATTTGGCCTTATATGGCCTTCAATACCACAATAATGATAAATATGAGTAAAGTAAGAATTCATACAATAGCTTTATGCAAACATGTGAGGCTTTCTTCTCCTTTGATTAGCCTTTTGATGTTGAGTCATTTCTCTTCTTTGTGGTTGAGCTAAGATTGCATCCCTTCTTGATTGAGCATGAAAGGTCCTTTGTTGAAATTAGGGGATCTTTGGAGGTTGAGACCTTGTTTGACGTACTCTAGCTTATTGTGGTTAAGCTTTGGCTTGAACTTTTGTTGGAGTGTTGACTTGAGCTTGTTTTGAAGATTCTCCAACTTCAACCTTTTTTTATGGTTGTTGTTGGCCTTGGATTTTCTTTAACTCTTCTCTTTTGATAAAAGTAGTCTTCTTCAAGGATGTGGTTTCCATGTCTTCCATATATCCTAAGCCTCTTTTATCAGTAGGGCTTTTTCTACTCGAGAGCATCTTGTCAAGCTTTTCGGTTCCGGAGGTCATCTTGGCAATTAATTCTTTAGCCTCTCTAAGATCCTCTTTCAAGCTTTCTTCACTTTTCTTGACAATAACAAGCTCCAACTTCAATCTTTCTTCCAACTCTCTTCCACTCTTCACTTTCTCACTCAAGCGAGTCACCTTGGAAGTCAACTCGAGATTCTCCTTTTTTAACTTTTGAATCTCCATCTTCTTCTTTAATCTATAACTCTTAATGAACTTTATGAAGTCTACATAGTCCATCTCCCCATCAATTTCAAACTTGGAATTCTCTTAACTTAATAATATTTATTTGGTTAGCTTTGCAAATTCTCCTAACTTAATAATATTTATGTTGTATGTGAATTTTACCAAGCATACACGTCATTGACAGGAAGGAGAAAATAGCCAGGTGGACGCCCAAATGGGCACTTAGAAAATATCCTATGAGGCATCATTAAAGAGAAGAAAAGCCCGAGTATGCATATGTAGAATGAAACCTACTCGCGATCAGTTAGCAACACTCGGGACTGGTTAAACAACACTTCCACTCGGGCTCAAACGGCGCTACTCGGGACCATCAGGTATTATTCTTACTCGAGACCATCAGGTATTATTCTTACTCGGGAATAAATACAACTCGAGTAAGAACTTGGTGCTTATTTCACACGGATTAAGTCATTAAATACGCGAAGATATCCATCAGGAAGGAATCCCAAATAATGAAACTTTAAGTTAGAAGAGTCCCTCAATCAGGAAATAACTTAATTTCTTTACGAAGACTAAATTCTTATAAGGAAACAAGTCCAAATTGAACTACACTACTAGAATCCCACTCGATTTTCGTAAAAGACTCCGAAACAGGAAAGAAGACAAATCAACATCAAGCAAGTAACCAATTCACAATTAAATTCAAATATCTTGTATTACTTGTACAAAGCAGATTAGGGTTCTATAAGCATATAAATAGACCCATAATATGGCTCCAAAAGATATAGGCAATATAGCGTACAACAATCATAGCAAATACAGAGAGAAAAAAGAGAGATCGAGAGCTTGTAAACATCATATTTTCATAGTGGATTTTGGCTTGGTTGAACCTTCAACCACCCGTGGACGTTTCTCCTATCATCGGAGTTTTACCACCTAAAACTTTTGTCTTCGTTACTCTCTCTGAATCTCTTTCTCTTTGAATTAATAGCCAAAATCCAATCCTTGTTGGCTTTTCTGACGTAATCTAGAAATCGACGTCAACAATTGGCGCTAGAAAGAGGGGAACCTCCGTGGCAGGAAGCAGAAGTAGTTCAGGGAATGGCTAAAAATCACCAGGCGATTTCCATGTTGGCAATACGTCACAAGATCCTGCAGCAAACACAGAAAACCAGCATGCACACCTGGTTATCCAGCAAGTTCCTCCAACCAGCAGAGATCTTACGCTGCATTTCTAAGAGGCCTTGCAGCAATTGGTGACGGACGCAGCAAGGGAAGGGATTGATCTACTGGCTGCAGGAGCACATACTCTCAATCCTCCACCCGTAAGGCTCCGTTCAATGGTGGTTGGGCTAGGAATAACTATGCCAGAAACCAGAAGAAACTCTTCCCCAATCAACCCAGCTTGACAGAAAACACTTGAAGAGGAACATCACTAGAGGTGGACAACAATCAAACAGTACGTGTCATACATCGTAAAAACAACCGGCGCAGAGGTCAGTCATCATCAGAAGACAGTGATCAACACAATCGCAAACGTCATCATGGAGTCACACGAGAGGACCGGCATCAGAGTGAAGAGTCTGAGGAAAGAATGACGATAACCCAACGGTTTAACCGTCGGGGAAGTCCGATGGGGGACAAAGATGTCACGATCCAGAGCTTAACTCGAGAAATTGAGAATAATAGGCGACAGATGGAGGCACTGGTCAGACGTTATGACTGTAACGATCTATCTGACGATGACTCTGACAGTCCATTCACCAAGGAAATTTTGCGGACCCCTTTCCCATAAAGATTCAGAATGCCGCATGTAGAGCAATTCAAAAAAGATACAGATCCAAAGGAGCACGTTAGACGCTATAAAAGTGTCATGGCTCAATATGCCCGCAGTGACCCTTATTGTGTCTCAACTTTTTGCAAACACTGGGGGACACAGGGTCAAGATGGTTCAAAAGACTACCCCTAGCGAGCATCGGGAATTTCAGCGGACTGAGTAGAAGCTTCTCAAGGCAATTTCTGAACAATGTTCAGAGGAAGAAGTCGGTGGCCTACCTCTCTCAAATAAAGCAAGGGAAGGACGAGTCATTAAAAAAGTACTTGGGCTGGTTCGGACAAGCAGTATTAGAAATTGACAGTGCTAATGATGAAGCAATTATTGCTGCTTTCACCAATAATTTGCAGAATGGACGACTGTCCTTTGATTTTAGAAGAGCACGGCTGACTAAGTATGCTGACATGATGGATATGGCAGGAGGATAAGCTCTGGCCGAGGAGGAAGAGTTAGCTACAGGAGGAAGCTATATGCATAGAGGAAAGCCCGAACAGAAGAATACCGAATCCAAGGGGCAGAATCAAAAAGAAAAACGGAAAGGGAACGGTAAGGAGAAAAACAAGGATTGGGGTAATGGGCTCAACGCCGAACGGTCCACAGAGAAATACCGAGGCAGATATACCAATTACACCCCTCTTCGGAAAAAACAAGAAGAAATTTTAGCCATCTTAGAAGAGAAAAATATGGTGCAAGAGCCGCGGCGACAATCACAGTTCGCCCGGAGAGATACAACAAAGTATTGCAGGTTTCACAAAGAAAATGGGCATGAGACTTCAAAGTGTTTTCAGCTCAGAGATTACATAGAGACTCTTTTTCGGGAAGGGCACTTGCGGGATGTAATCTTGAAAAAAGATGAGAGATCAGAAACTAAGAAAGAAGTCAAGATTGATCACAACCCGGGTCAAAATCGAAGAACCAGCCCCGAAGCCAATCAAGTAATACATACAATTTTCGGAGGACCCTCTACTGAGAGAAGCAACCGAGAACGAACTCAGGAAATCAGAGAAGCAATAGAAGCAAGGAATAACTTCGACGTAAACTCGGTTGAGCCAGATCCGAAAAGGATAAAGGAAGAATGGGACCCAATAGTCTTTACAGAGGCAGATTCACATGGTGTCGATGTTCGACCTAATGACGCTTTGGTTATAAGTGTCCGGATTGGCCATAGGGAAGTCCGGAGAATTTTAATAGATAATGGGAGTTCAGCAGACATCCTAAGCGCGACCGTGTACGACCAGCTAAGACTAGACCGAAAAGATTTACAGCATTTCCATACTCCATTAAGAGGGTTTGGGGGGATAGAGGTCAGATCACTCGGGATGGTAAAACTACCCGTGAAGATCGGAACGGCACCATGCCAGAAGACTGTCCTGCTCGACTTCGTGGTAGTTGACTTGGACAATTGGCCATATAATGCATTATTGGGCCGGCCATTCCTGAATAAAACAAGGGCCGTGACGGCCACTTATGCATTAATGATCAAGTTCCTAACAGAACAAGGGGTTGGGATAGTCAAGGGATCTCAAGAGATGGTCCGAAGAGCAAACCTGTCAGTATACAGAGACAAGCATGATGCTGAACAAGTGTGCACCATAATGCAGCCAAACCAGTGTGAAGAATCCTTGTCATTCGAACTGGATCCAATGGAGGGCTCGAATGAATACAAAACAAAATTGGTTGAAATAGTACTTGAAGAATACAAACCGGACAAGAAAATCAAAATTGAGGCCAACTTGGATGGAAAAGTCAAGCAAGACTTAACCAATCTGCTTAGAGAGTACAAAGATGTATTTGCTTGGAGTTACAAAGATATGATCGGAATAGATGCCCGAGTAATATCCCACCACCTCGCAGTTAGCCCGAATGCAAAACCGGTTATACAAAAGAGAAGATCGTTCAATCCTGAAAAGAGTCAAGCAATCAAACAAGAGGTGGAAAAGCTACTGGCAACTGGATCAATCAGAGAAGTCAGCTACCCTTAGTGGGTCGCCAACGTAGTCCTCGTCCAGAAGAAAAATGGACAATGGAGGATATCCGTAGATTTCACTGATCTAAACAAGGCATGTCCAAAGGATAGCTTCCCACTTCCAAGGATAGACCATCTGGTGGATGCCACAGCAGGTCACGAATTGCTCAGCTTCATGGACGCTTACTCGGGATACAATCAGATCCGGATGAACAAAGCTAATGAAGAAAAAACAGCTTTCACAACGGATCAGGGTTTATATTGCTACACAGTAATGCCCTTCAGTTTAAAAAATGCAGGTGCTACGTATCAAAGGTTGGTCAACAAAATCTTCACTCGGTAAATAGGAAGGAACATGGAAGTGTACATTGATGACATGTTGACTAAAAGCATCTCGGCAGATGAGCATGCCCTGGACCTCCGAGAGACATTTGATGTTCTGAAAAGATACCAGATGAAATTAAACCCGAACAAATGTTTATTCGGAGTCCATTCGGGGAGATTCTTGGGTTTTCAAGTCTATCAAAGAGGAATCGAAGTTAATCCCGAGAAGATCCAGGCTTTGCAAGAAATGACCTCACCTAAAACATTGAAAGAGGTACAGCGCTTAACAGGGTGTTTAGCCTACTTGGGAAGATTTATCTCAAAGGCTACAGACAGGTGCGCACCTTTCTTCAAGATAATCAAAAAAGGGAAAGGACTCGAGTGGAATAAAAAGTGTGAGCAGGCATTCTTAAAAATAAAAGAGTACTTGGGACAAGCTCCTATTCTCTCAAAACCGTAAAAAAGGGAAATACTTCAGCTGTATCTGTCAATAACCGAGCTTGCAGTAAGTTCAGTCTTAGTCAGAACAGAAGATGGAGTGCAGAAACCAGTGTATTATACCAGCAAGGCACTCGTACCGGCCGAGACCAGGTACTCACAGGCAGAGAAGATGGCCTTAGCATTGGATTCAGCAACAAAAAAGCTGAGACCATATTTTCAGGCCCATACAATCCAGGTTCTCACCAATTGCCCATTAAGACAAATTTTACAAAAATCAGAAATATCAGGAAGACTTACCAAATGGGCATTCGAGCTAAGTGAATTCGATATTCATTATGTCCCCAGAACCTCCCTCAAAGGACAAGCTGTGGCAGACTTCATAGTCGAATTCACAGAACCAAACCTGGAAGTAAAAAGACTCTTGGAAAAGAGTTTCCCATGGAAACTGTATGTTGATGGCTCTTCAAATACTCATGGCAGCGGGGCAGGGATCGTAGTTTGCACCTTAGAAGGAGATGATGTTGAATGTGCCATGAGATTTGATTTTAAAGCAACCAATAATCAAGCCGAGTACGAGGCATTGTTAGCTGGAATCAGAGTCTGCATAGCTCTCGGGGCAGATGAAGTTGAGATATTCAGCGATTCACAGGTAGTTGTCGACCAGGTTATGGACGAGTACCAGGCCAAAGATGAAGGTATGATAGCCTACCATGACATCGCGAAACAGCTCCTCCAAAAATTTAAGGAATACAAGATCACTCAGATCCCTAGGGAAGAAAATGAAAAGGCTGACGCATTGTCTAAATTAGCGTCAGCAACAACCTCAATCAGGCTAAAAACCATTCCAGTTGCACACCTCCTTAAACCGAGTACAGCTGAACCTAAGCATTTGGAAATTTCAGAAATCTGAACACCGCAAGACGGTTGGATGGTCCAGCTGAGAAGGTTCCTGGAAGAAGGCATGCTCCCGGAAGATCCGGTATTAGCAAAGCGCATCAGGTATCGATCGGCTAGGTATACCATGATCGGAGGAGAATTATACAGAAGGTTTTCTCGAGCTCTCCAGAGATGTGTACCGGAAGAAGATGCATATCGAATACTTCAAGAGATCCACAGAGGAGTTTATGGGAACCACACTGGGGGTAGAAGCCTGGCGCATAAGGTACTCAGGCAAGACTATTACTGGCCTACGCTTTTCTCAGATGCACAGCAGTGGTCGAAAAGTTGCAATACTTGTCAAAGGATTGCCAACGATATCCGACAACCCCCATAAAAGCTTAGAAACCTCTCTGCCCCATGGCCATTCGCCATGTGGGGCCTAGACCTAATCGGGCCAATGCCAGCTGGGACAGGGGTGGAGCAAAGCACGCCATAGTAGCTGTCGATTATTTTACAAAATGGGCAGAAGCTGAAGTGCTGGTGCATATCACAGAGGCCAACACCACAAATTTTGTAAAGAAAAACATACTTTATAGGTTTAGAGTTCCGAACACTATAATCACAGACAATGACACTCAGTTTGATAACCAAAAGTTCAGACAGTTGTGCGAGAAGTATCATATTGCTAACTACTATGCGACACCAGCTCATCCACAAACAAACGGGCAAGTAGAAGCAATAAATAAAATTATCAAGCACACCATTAAAGCGAAGTTAGATGAAAAAAAAGGAAGCTGGGTTGAAAAGCTTCCTAAAGTATTATGGGCATATCGGACGACAGCAAGGACTTCAACAGGAGAAACTCCGTTCACCTTAGTGTTCGGAACAGAAGCTGTCATCCCCGTAGAAACATCGTATGCGTCCCCCCGGGTCAGGCTATACGATGAAGAACAGAATGTTGATATGCTACTACAAAGTTTGGATAAGCTAGAAGAAAAAAGGGAAAAGTCCTGAATAAGAAATACAACATATCAACAAAGAGTGGCTCGCCACTACAACTCTCGTGTTCGGATCAGGAAATTCCAGCTAGGAGACCTGGTGCTCAGGAAGGTGTCATTGAACACAAAAAATAGAGCCGTAGGATCCCTTGCTGACAAATGAGAAGGTCCGTACAAGATCGAGGGGATAGTTGGCCATGGAGCTTATTGGATTACTCGACCTAATTGAGGGGTGTTACCCCGACCATGCAATGCCCAATATCTGAAGATTTTCTATCCTTAAAATATATATATATATATATTTATATTGAATAAATACAACTCGAGTAAGAACTTGGTGCTTATTTCACATGGATTAAGTCATTAAATACGCGAAGATATCCATCAGGAAGGAATCCCAAATAATGGAACTTTTTAGGGTTCTATAAGCATATAAATAGACCCATAATCTGGCTCCAAAAGATATAGGCAATATAGCGTACAACAATCATAGCAAATACAGAGAGAGAAAAGAGAGATCGAGAGCTTGTAAACATCATATTTTCATAGTGGATTTTGGCTTGGTTGATCCTTCAACCATTCGTGGACGTTTCTCCGATCATCGGAGTTTTACCACGTAAAACTTTTGTCTTCGTTACTCTCTCTGAATCTCTTTCTCTTTGAATTAATAACCAAAATCCAATCCTTGTTGGCTTTTTTGACATAATCCAGAAATCGACGTCAACAATTTAAAATAAATAAATTAAGCTAAAGAACAAATAAATAATAAAAATAAAATATATTATTGGGGGAATTACAACTTGACTTATGTGTATTAATTACAGTCTTGGGGACTCATTTTTTTATGGTCTCTCCTTCAATCAATGGCCAGTCAAAAGTAATGGAAACAGGGGTAGTTACGTCTTTATACACAATTAGTATACAATTGTGGAACATGTACCAATAAAAATTTAAAAAACAAAAACAAAATCAAAAAACAAAAGAAGACTAGTTTCATATATATATATAAATGAAGAAAATATATTGGAAAAAAATTAAACTAAAAACAAAAAGAAAAAAATACACGAATTAAAAAAAACAACTTTTTTCAAAAGAAATTAATAGAAATCCATCTACGGATCTCCATCTATGCGGATCAGATGGAGGTCCAATTACTATTGGTTGAACCATTATTTTTTTTATTTTTTTTTATTTTTTTTAAATAATTTCCATCCGTCCATCACATTAATGGTCGGTTGGAAATACATTATTTAAAAACATATATAACTACTGACGACTTATATTTAATATACTCATATAATTTTATAATTGCTTATTCATATGAACACAACCGTTTGTATATATATATATATTTGCTTTTTTATTTGATCTCCATTCTCATATGGATGATGGAAACCCATTTTGAAAAGGATTTTTTTATATAAAAAAGTAATAATTTGTTTTAACTTTTTATTATATTTTTTATTTTTTATTCAAATTAATATATTTTTTTTTTAAATTCAAATATAACTTTTTTCACAAATTTTATTTTATTTTAACAAAACCTTTATTTTGAATTTTATTTAATCTCTACCATCGTTGGGATGGATCGGGACCATGGATGGTTGTGATCCATTTTATTTTTCTTTTTTAATTTTCCAATTAATCTTTTTTTTTTCTCAATTTTTTAATATACAATTAATTTAAAGCAAGGATAAAATAATACTTTCATAATATTTGTTACGTTTGACCATTACTTTTTTCGTCATTTTATTCTTTTTATGTATTAAAAAAAAAAGATAAAGATGTATTATTTTTATAAAATTGTGAGCAACATATACCATTATATTTTATTTTTATGAAAAACCGAATTGATTGGAATGTTTAAGTAAGTGAGAGTTGACCGGATAAAACCCGTTATTAATGTGATCAATACTTGTTGGGCTCGGTGAACCTTAGTTACATTAAATATATGTAGGATATGTTATGGACTATTGTATATGTGTGGACCTAGTATTCCTATTAGGACTAGTCTTCTTATTAGGGTTTTAAGAATCCTTTATAGGTTAGGATTCTAGGAAGTTATACTATATATAGGGGGTCCCTACTCTCACTCACAATGAAACATATAACAGAATTGTCTTTCCATTAGGTAATAAAGGAAGGTGAGAAGATAGTAGAAGACTCTCTATTGTTTTAATTATTTTTCTTGTTTTATTTTCAGGTTATCGTGTTATTATGGATTCAGAATTAAATCTCTACGAATTGGATGTTTTCCGCTGCATTTCCAGATACGCGTTTATTCATACTTATACATACAATACGAGATCTATTGAATTATATTTTGTTATATAATGCTTACAGTAGTATCAAAACCAATCGTATTGTTGCATAGGTTGAATGTTTTCATGATATCGTATCCGTGTTTTTTTTTTACACACCGGATTGAAATAATTATTATTACTGTAATAAATCTATGTTTACATTCTCGTATGGCATATTATTTTATTAAAGATCAGATGCGTGCACAACAAAATAAATTAAAATATATGTTTTATTTGTGTTGTTTTGATCCGGTAAGAATCTGGTGTAGAAGAGATTGTGATAACCGGTTGTATTGTGTTGCTTTTATGTCGGGTTATGGTTGGATGTAGATTAGCGTTTTAGGTGAAATCCTCACACCAGATCTGATGTCAAACGCGGGTTAATGGTTAAAGAGTTAAGACCCGACCCGTGCACAAAATCACCTCACTAGCGGGTCGTTCTTCTTGAACCCGCGCACATACACGGATCGACCCAGACTCGCGCTCTGAAGTGGGTCGTTTGCACCATAAACTCCCCATATGCGAATCGATCTGGTTTCTTGCACCAGACTTGTCCGATTTACGGCGACGGTCGAGATAATTGGTTGTCGACCATGATCCGGTGCAGATCGAGCAACCGAAGCCCAGGATCGACCGCCGTGCGTTCGATAGATTGAGGTTTCTCGTTCCAGATCCGATTTGAGAGGATCGATCATTGCTGGCCGTCGTTTGTTGCCTTCCGGTGACATTCCGGTGGTTATGTCGACGGCGGCAGTGGCACATGCAAGAAACCTAGGGTTTTTAGGTTGATTTTGGTTTGGGCCACTTGTTGAGAATTAGATATAGTTTTGGACTATTATGAAATTTTCCTAGGCTTTTTTGGAATTAGATATAATTATGGGCTGTTTACAATTTTTTAGTGGTCTGTTTGAATTAATTAAAACATTAAGGTATCCATATGTAATTGGGTATGTGTTGAGGCAGATTTATAATTTCAAAATATATGTGGGGTCAATTTAATATTTTGATAAATATAGTGGCCAATTTGAAATTTACCAAAATATGAGGCAATTTTAAAATTTTCCAAAAATTTTATGAAAATAATTGCAGTTATAAATGATTATTATGATTTTCGGATGATTATGTTTCACGTAGTGACTAATCATTCAGTTTTCATAATAATTATTAGCTTGTTTAAAATTATTAATTGTTAGAATTTTCTCGTGAATCGGATGATTATGTTTCACGTAGTGACTAATCAATAAGATTTTGAGAAATCCGTCGGTTATCGATTATTGATGAAGTTAAAATTAATAATCTGATTTTAATATTCTCGTGAATCGAGTGATTATGTTTTACGTAGTGACTGATCATTTCGTTTTTTAGAATATAGTTGGTTAACGATTATTAATTTGGTAAGTTTTAATAATTGATAGAATATTCTCGTGAATTTGATGATTATGTTTCACGTAGTGACTAATCATTAAGATTTTGAGATGTTCGTTGGTTATCAATTATAAATTTGAAATTTTAAGATGGAAATGCATGTTTTAATCATCTCCGTAGGAGGGTTATCACATGTGATAGGTGATGTTCATCTCCATATGAGGTTCATCATCTTGAGGTATTCATCTCTAGAATTGTAATGATGGAATTATATGCATGTGATGAGTGATGTTCTTCTCTATAGGAGGTTCATTATCTCGAGGTATTCACTTATATGTTGTGAATGTTAGACACATGTGATGGGTGATGTTCTTCTCCGTAGGAGGTTCATCATCTTGAGGTATTCATTTATATAATGTGATATAAATGTTTAAAATTTTGGAAATTGCCTCTAATATATTTTCATTTAATTGAATGAAATTGCTCAACACTTAATGATGCCTACATATTCTATATGCTCACAAATAATATATACTCAACATAAATTTAAAAAAGTTATATATTTCTCATTATTTTGCATAATTTAAAATAAAATTATGTGTGACCGTGTCAGATTGATTAAGAGAAATATATAAATTTATGTTGGGTGTAATGATATTGGATTTGTAGTTCATGTTTTACAAATGTATAAACTATGAAATTATTATGGAATTAGATGGTTACGTTTCTACGTAATACACTAACTATTAATATTTTATTATAATTTGTTTATTTCATTGAGGACATTAATTGATTATACTAGAAATTATTATAAAGTTTGATGGTTATGTTTCTACGTAGTGGACTGACCATTAAGATTTTATAATGATCGTTTGTTAAAATTATATAATCAATTGTGTTTGGAATATTTATGGAGTTGGATGACTATGTATTCACGTAGTGAACTAGTCGTTAAGATTACATAATATTCGTTGGATTATCAATGATTAAGGTTTTGAACTGCATTAAGGTAAAACTATACATGTGTTGATCATCTGCCTAAGAGAGTCATCACTTGTGTAAGTTTTGTAAGCATTGAAGAGTAAATAGTGATGTTCATCTCCTAAGAGATTAATCACTTATAGGAAAGTTTTAATACGTTTGTTATGGTCTTGGTCAAAAAGATAGATCATGATGTTATGTTGGATTTCTATGAAAGTTAAATCATTATTTATAATGATTATGGAAATCGGTGTGAGCATGAATATACTGTGATTTAATTCATTTTAAAGACCTCTACTAGTTTTAAATACATGTCATTAAGATATCGGTTAATAGACCTTTTTGGTGGATTAGATGAGACGCTCCAATCAGTTTTTACCTTAATGAGGATTAAAGAATAAATAAAGTCTAGTGAACCCACTGTCGAAAGTTTGTTAAGGTCTAGTGCCTTATAAATAGATGGAGATTAATCTATTATGAAGTTATGTCTTTGTTTGTTATTTTGATAAAGTTGATAGGGTATAAACACCATAGGAAGTAGTCTGGAAATTTTGACAATTCAACATAGCAAGTCAAAGAAAATATTGAGGAAATAAAATTTGTTATCGCAGGAAAAAGTATCCCTTGATTTATGTTTTGTAATATTTGATTGATTATCAATTAGGTATTTAGTGGGTTGTTTCTTGTGATACGTTTTATATTATAAATTCTTCCAATGGACTCGGTATTTAATAGAGGCCAATTGGTTAAAAGGTTTTATTTGAATTCATATGAATTCATGATAATATTTAGATTATCTTTAACCTCTAAAAGTTTTATTGGATGATATTTCCGATTTTGGTCATGTATAGCAAAGTACAATTTTCATAATAAGACTGAGAATTTAAATTATTATCTTAAAGCTTATTCAAGATAATAGATTCTTGCTTATGATTTCACCTAGCGAGATATATGGTGATTTCTATAAATAATAATCTTTATGGGTCTTCAAACTCTTCTCGAATTCTAAATTCTACTTTTAGGTTTTAGAATTAGATTGCAGATTGTTCTTGTAGTTTAGATATAATCTTTTTAATCACATGACCGAAGGTAGAATTGAGATAATTGATTCGTAGGACATTTTGATTATTTTAAATTTTTAGTTTTAAGTTTTAAGTTTTTTGATTAAATGAATTAAAAGTAATCTCATAAAATATAAGGATATGACTGCAAAGATTAAAAACTATTGGGAATATTTTATAGAATCTGTTATGTTTTATTTATGAGAATAATTTTGTCTATGCATTATACATTCTTAAGGGGGAGAGAGTGATGTTGTTAAGAATGCATAATTTAAAATACTTGGCTTTAAGGAAGAAATCGTATGTTTGTGATATTTATATTGTATAAATGTCATGTTTGTTGAATTACAATTTTGGACGTCATTGGAGTTAAGGTTTTGACTTAGTTGTCAAATAGTTGCAAACTGATTGGTTGAAAGTCATATGGTCAGATTTATGGCTTGAAGGTTTTACTTGGAAAACGAGTATTAAGTTTGTATACTTTAAAACTTCGTTGACATAGTTAATCGAGTTTCCAGACAGTAGTGTTTAGTTTAATAAAGTGTTGGCATTTTAATAACTTTGTTAAAAAAATTATTTTGCTATTAGACATAACTGAGGGTCATGTGGGAGTAAGTTTATTTTCTATGTGCTCTATGTTATCATTTGTGTGTGACATTAAGAATCTTTTCTCTAGTATTTCGAGGTGAAAAATCTCGAACAAGCATATTTTGATAATGTTATTGAGAAATATATTAATAGAGCACTTAAAGAGTTAGTATGATTACAAGTTTACTTGTTTGAGGCACCTATTGGTAAAAGTAAAAAAAAACTTACATAAGTTTTTAATTCCTCAAGTAAATTAGAGCGTTCTCATAAGAAAATGTCATATATATATTCGCAAATGATAGTTTGATGTAAGCTTAATATATATGTATAAATTCTATTATTACATTAGTAAATTTTATGGATTTCAAACCAATTTGGCATGTATTGTCGGATTGTCATAAAAAAAAAAGAGGTTTCATAGTATTTGTAGAGGTTAATTGTTTCGTGCTCACGTGTATGTATGGATAAAGAAATATGTGGCTTTATATATTGCAACTCTAAAGAATTTTGATTGTGAATCATATTTTGAGGTAGATTGTGATAATTTCCCTGTATTTATCTTCTCTGAATATGCTAAGAGATCTCGGAGGTTTAACCATATGGATATTGTGGTGAGAAAAGATGTAAGAGTTGCAAGTTTCTAATAGCCATAAGTAAAATAAATCTTGATACACTAACCAAAATATATGACTCCGGAGGTTTTATGGAGCATGTTATATCATGTATTGGATGATTGATATTTTTGATGTGTTTGGTTAGTGGGAGTTGTGTTTTATTATATAACTGCATTTATTCTATGCATGTTTGTTTCATATTCTCGAGAATGTATTGTTTATGCATGTTAAGATGTTTGCCATACTTGTTATTGTGTGCACACGGATGGTTGGTTATGGCAAGAAATCTCAAACTTTTAGTTTGAGGGGGCATTTCACTCATAAAGTATAAAGTTTCCACCGATGAGTGAACATTACTTAAGACACAAAGTTTTTGCCCGTCTTAAGGGAGGTTTAACTCATAGTCAAAATGTTTGGCCAATGAGTGTAAGATGCTTAAGACATTAAGTTTCTCGTCTTAAGATACTTTGCTTGAAGCGAAGGTGGAACTATATGGAAATAGGCATGATGATCACATCTGCATGTAATTTCCATACCACACATACATACCATTTTACCCGGATAGGTAGAACTAAGGGTATTTTGATTACATATGGTCTTGTGTTGATTAAAGATGTAATGATCTATGTAGTTGGATACTTGATGTTCTATTGGACTAAGGGAAAGGAAGGTGTTACTCTCTTCAACATTCTTTGTTACCACATATAATTGTTTGTTAATTCGGAGAATCGTTTTCTAAAATGAATTTTTAAAACTAAAATGATAATGTCTATGTAGCTCAAGTGGGAGAATGTAAGATTTTTATAAAATTGTGAGCAACATATGCCATTATATTTTATGTTTATGAAAAACCGAATTGATTGGAATGTTTAAGTAAGTGAGAGTTGACCGGATAAAGCTCATTATTAATGTGATCAATACTTGTTGGGTTCGGTGCACCTTAGTTACATTAAATATATGTAGGATATGATATGTGCTATTGTATATGTGTGGGCTTAGTATTCCTATTAGGACTAGTCATTCTATTAGGGGTTGTAAGAATCCTTTATGTGTCAGGATTCTAGGAAATTATATTATATATAGAGGGTCTCTACTCTCACTCACAATGAAACATATAACAGAATTGTCTCTCCTTTAGGCAATCTGAGGAAGGTGAGAAGAGAGTATAAGACTCTCTATTGTTTTAATTATTTTCCTTATTTTATTTTTAGGTTATTGCGTTATTATGGATTCGGAATTAAATCTCTACGAATTGGATATTTTCTGCTGTATTTTCAGATACATTTTATTCATACTTATACATACAATACGAAATCTATTGAATTATATTTCGTTATCCAATGCTAACCAAATACCCTAATATTATATTAGATTATCATCTTTATTATCCTCCTCGACTCCAATCCAACGTATATATACCCCTCTCTCTCTTTTCTCTGTCTTTCAATGAAATCCCAACGACCCTAGATATCTATAAAAGGCAATGATGTTAAAGCCGAGTCCGAGTGTCGGCACGATATCTAGAGCTAATAATAATAAAAAAAAAAAGCTAACAGGCACCGCCATTCGCGTACTGTAAAACTAAAGGTCAAATATTGATGCCTTGATCTGCAAAAGAATTTAAAACTTCTTCATTTACACCGACAAAATCATATTCTGCTGCCTTTTCGTGCAACACATGTTGTGATTCGTCTGTTTCAGACGTAGATTTAAGTTTTATTCTCATAATTAATCACAAAATCTTCGGATCCATTTGATATAAAATTCAATAAAAAAAACTTGGCCATAACAGCGCTTTGTCTTTTTTATACCATATAGAATTTCTCAATGTTGCGTCTCTCTCCAATAATGTTCCATCATTTTAATTTTATTTTATTTTAAAAATTAATCACTATAACTTGGCTATTATTTATTAAAAACAATGGATAATTATCCTGATAAACATCAACTCTTACCACTGCTATCAAAATGGTCACCGGATGGAGAATTAGTTTTAAAATGACCATTTTTTGTAAACAATGTTACACTAATGGTCATTCCATCAATTTCCATCCAATAAACGACATTTTGGTAAATAAGGAGATGCCAATAATTTATTTTAGATATTTTTTGGAAATCAATTTTTTCTTTTGATTTTTGAAACAAATAATTATATTTAATGTGTGTATATACATATATCATATCCTATATATATATATATTTTTTTTTTTCTTTTTCTTTTTCTTTTCAACTTATCTCAAATCTATTTTTTAGAATTTTAATCTTCTAAAAAAAGAAAAAAATTTGTATATATATACATAATTTCTTTTCAAATTATCTCAAATATATTTTTTAGAATTTTTAGATTTTGTAACATTAATCTTCTCAAAAAGGAAACATATATATACATGTTTGATATATATGTTATACGTATATACATAAACTAAATATAATTATTTGTTTCAAAAAACAAAAGAGAAATTGATTTCAAAAAAATATCTAAAATAAATTAATGATATCCCTTTATTTACCAAAATGCCACTTATTTGATGAAATTAGATGGAATGATCATTAGTGTAACATTGTTTACCAAAAATGATCATTTTGAAACCAATTCTTCATTTGGTAGTCATTTTGATAGTGGTGGCAAGAGTTGATAGCCACCGAATAGTTATCCCTAGAAACAATTATATATTAATATGATAATATGAGGCTGATTCAGTGATATCTCTCTTACACCTATACCAAGAGGTTGTGGATTCAAGTCTCTCCCTCCTTCGTAAAAGCCCCAAATTATTATAATAGTTTTTTTTTAAAAAATTATGTAATAATAAATTTAATTTTTACATGTTATAAAAACGTTGTAAGAATACTGTTATGTTTACAAAAGGACGTTTCTGTATAATTGTATATGATTCTCTAGGGAATATTTTCATTAATAACAGCATGATTCTTGATAATCATACAATCAAGATTTCAAGAATTTTGAGGGTTCTAACATTTTTTAGGAAATTCTAGTAAAGAGAATTGTGCCTCTTTTAAAGTCTTAGACAAGGACCTCTTCGACTGTTTGTGATGCAACACTGTACCAAAATTTTCAACAAGTTTTGGATGAGATTAACGATTCATGAGATAGAAGAGGAAATATTGAGACCGTCCTGTAAGCGTTTTTCAGTTGTTATTTTTTGAAAAAAAAAATGAAAATGAAAACAGTATTTTTTGTTTCAGTTTCGAATTCTGAAAACGCGTCTGGTAGCATACAGTGAAAGCTGTATTTTAAAAATGAAAACGGAAAAAACACGTCCGGTAGGTTAACCGAAAACTATCAAAAATTGAAATGTCAATTTTGTCATTTTATTTAATATTATTACTACTATAAACAAATTGATTAAATAATTAACCAATATAATTTTTGTATTGTAATTTTAAAATTAAACAAAAGTAACACATCAAAAATTAATTCAAAAAAACATGTCAAAAAATGAATTAACTAAAACTAAACTCTTAAATTATAAATAAATAATTATAATATATATATGGGGCTTTTCTTAAATAACCATAAAATTAAGGCATTATTCAAGAATATCCATGTTCAATAATTTGATTGTTTTTATCCAAGAGAATACTTTTCTGGACATTAATGCCCTCAGAGAAATATGACATGTCATATTTTTATTTCATTTACAAAATTGAAAATAAAAAATTAAATTAATAATTTGTGAAAGAAATATTGTAAAATTGTAAAAAAAAAAATGATTGTTTTTAGTGAGAGATAGAAAGGCGATCGTTTGATAGAAAAAGTTATTGAAGGCGACGGCCATTGATTTCCGTTGAAGATGAAGGTAGTCAATGACGAAGAACTATTGAAGGCGAAGATGAAGCTTTACGAAGACGAAGCTTTGTTTCCCTTTTGAAGATGAAGCTTTCGTAAAAAATAGACGAATGTATGTTCTTGGATCCAAAATTTGATTTAAATCTGCTTGGGTTTTATGGTTTGATTCGGGAAGTTAGGTTTTCCAAAGATGATTTTGCTTGCCTGATTTGAATTAGGGTTGTTTGTATTCCAATGAATGTTAATTTGATTTGCCTTGAGTTGTTAATTTGTTCTAGAGATTTGATTTTGTATTCCAATGGCTAGGTTTAGATGAGTTTCTGTGATTTGATTTTATCAAATTCATTCTTTTTATATTTCAATCTATGAAGGTTGTGTGATTTCCAGAGATGATTTTGCTTCCCTTTAATGAATTGATAAGCTGCAGGGTTTTGTCATAACCCACACAAACAACCACATGGTACATAAATATGATTGCCTTAATTTGTTTGCACTAGTCTCTTTCTGCTTCAACTTTTGATCGAGAAACAATGATAGCAATTGCATATATTATCCTCATTATTGATATGAAATTTAACTGTCAATTGTAATCTGCATAAACTAATTAACATCCACAACTGTATTATGTAATTTGTTTTTAGGTTTTGCCCCCTGATTGTGGCTGGTTTGTTGTGCTTGCATTTGCTTGTGTTTTCTTATTTCGGGTTTGGTTATTGCGTTGGTGATGTTTTTGTTTCTTTGGTGTTACTTCGCCCCCTTTTTTTTGTTGTTATTGCTGCTCTGTTTGTTGATGAATATAGTTTCTTTTCAAAACAAAAATAACATATATTACATCGTGTAATATATTTTAGATTACATCGTGTAATGTATGTTATATTACATCGTGTATTATAGTGTATATTACATAATGTATTGTATTGTATATTACATCGTGTGAACATTCTCATAATAGTTTTTAACAGAGTATTACAAAATGTTTGAATGCAGATAATTAGTACTGAAGAAGAAGATCTGGATCAGTATTTGGTATACCCATGTGATACGTGGTCATATAACATAATGATAAACACTCACTGCAAACATAAATTTTTTTACTATAAGATTAGTAAATGTAATCCCCGCAAGCCACTAGATTGTATGAAGACCGTGAGACTATCTCCACCTCAATTTCCACAGCAAGATGAAGGAACCAGTTGTGGCATTTTCATGCTCTAAGGAATCGAGAACATAATGCGTAATAAAGACCAACAGTGGAATTGGAATAAGGACATCGTTCCCGGTTTAAGGAAAGATATGGCTTTTGAAATATTTGGGTGTTCAATAAAGGAAGATTAGGTTAACTATTTGGTTATTGAAATATTTTGTTTAGAGATTACTTTTGATGTATATTTATAGCACTTTGGAGTATTAGGTTAACTATGGTGTGGCTTTTGATGAATGTTTATAGACTCAGTCTACTTAATGGTAACATGAATGGTTAATTGATGAATATTTACGAAACTGTTTACTTGATGAATATTTTGTCTACAGGTTAAAAGACTTATATGAAATATGTTCTAAATTAACCGTGTAATCTTTCCTGAATTTGATTGTGTAATGTTTCCTACATTTCACCGTGTAATGTTTTGTATACCTGGTACTTGGTACCTGTTACGAAAATAATTGTTTTGGACTTATGAAAATGTAGCGTATTAGATTGGTGTAAATTTTTATAGACTTAGTCTACTTGATAGTAACATGAATGGTTCATTCTGATTACATACTTGATGGTAGCATGAATGGTTTTCCATTATTGAAAATAATAGTATAATGTTTTCTAAATTACACAGTGTAATGGTTTCTAAATTTCACCGTGTAATGTTTTCTATACCTGATACCTGTTATAAAAAAATGAACTTACTGTCACAATGTATTTGGTATCCGATCAGGAATTCACGGTAAAAAATAAATTGAAGTTCAAATACATGATCTGAAATCATAAATATTTAACTTTAACTGCAAGTTATGAAATCAACAAGTAGAAAATGTTTAAACACCAATAATATCTTCATCATGCCACAAATCTCTTTTGCTAGTTTGTCGGTGGGTGAAGACATGCACCGTATATGAATAAGCAATATCTATATTCATTATGATCATTCAATAAAAAAGTTATAATAGTGACAGGGTTTTCTCGCTCAAGTTTACATAAATAACCTGGAATTTGTTGAAACGACTCGGCCGTTGGTCCGAATACAATGGACTCGGCATAATCCCTCATTTGCCAGGTCTTAGTGTAAAGAATTTGGAGATCATATTCTAACTGCATCTATGTCTTTATATTTTTGGTTTTTAAAGTTGTGTCATTCACCTGAAGCTTTGGAGAATACAATTCACCAATAATCGAAGCCCTAGGATGTCAAAATCGACCATGGAACCCGTCAACGGTGTAACTGTGGTCCTTGTTATATTTTCGAATCTGCCAATACTCTCCCTCACACATTTTTACTACACCTAACTTGAAGACACAATTGCAATTCTTACAACCTACTTCAAATCCCTCTTCACTGGACCTTTTGATTCTTAACTCAAACCGTTCTCTCAGTGCATAAAAACTCAAATCTCGTTTTAGTTTTTGTTTGGTAGAATAAATCTTACCTTTATAAAAGCGACCATTAGTAGTCGATGGTTCATCATTGTTAATAGTTTGGATTGAGTAGTTCTCTGCACTGGGAATTATTTAAGGCTGAAGAGCTAGAGATGAACCTCCTTTGTCATGGACACAACCATCACTATCAACATCCAAGTCACAACAACAAACACCATCACCATCCAAGTCACAACCACTATCACCATTACCATTCAAGTCATAGCCACTATCACCTTCACCATCTATGTCACCACTATGACTATAACTATCACTATCACCATCTAAGTCAAAGCCACTATCACCATTATTATCAACATTAATATCTTATTATCTACAAAGGTTTCAAATTCAGATGCAGTGGCACCTACTTCGTTACTAGTTCCAACGTCTTCTGATACATTATTAATTGTGTATAGCGGATCATTAACAGCTGACATTTTTTGCTTGCTAGATAACGGTCTTGTTAGGTGTTGTTTTCCATCTAAAACTGGTGGAATTGATCCACAAATTGTGTTGCTCCAATAAACGGGTTTAAATTGAGAAGTCAATTGTGCAATAAAGCTTTATTATGTATGTAGTTGAGATGGTTGGCCATATGTTTCAAAATAAGGTTGGACATATGGTTATTGAATAGATTGGGAATATGGTTGTGGAAACAGTTTATTATAATTTATATTATAATAATATATATATTATTTTATATATTAAATAAAAGGAGCTTTCTGGCAAATTTGGTATCCAACCTGATGAAAGGTACAAAACGGCATTCTGTCTCCCAAATGCCCAGTACCAATGGACGGTCCTGCCTTTTGGTCTGAAAACAGCCCCTTCGCTCTTCCAAAAGGCCATTACTAGGATCTTTCGTCCTGTCCTCCACTCTGCCTTGTTATACATCGATGACATCCTGCTCTTCTCATCTGACAAAGGATCCTAGAATGATCTCCCGCAACAATTCCACCAAATTATAGACAAACATGGAATCATGCTATCAGACAAGAAGAGCTCAATTGGTGTTACTGAAATTGAGATCCTTGGCATGAACATCAAAGATGGGTCCTACGTCCCTAGACCTCATCTAGCAAAGCAGCTCCTTACTTTCCCAGACTCAAACCTTACCCAAAAACAGGTCCAACAATTCCTTGGCATCGTCAATTATATCAGAGATTTTATCCCTCAGGCGAGTTGTTACACTACAAACATGTCCAAAATCCTCAAAAATAACCCCTCTCAGTGGGATATATCTCATTTCGAGGCAATAGCCCACCTAAAGAGAGTCTCTCAGAAACCACTCCTGTTACATATACCTTCTTCGAGACAACTTATCCCACAGACTGATGCCAGTGACCACTTCTGGGGAGCCATTCTCTTTAAAGAATCCAATGGAAAACGTCACTACTGTGGCCATGCCAGTGGACAGTTCAAAGATGCTCAAAAACACTACCACACAATTTACAAAGAAATCCTGGTAGTAAAAAATGGGATCTCCAAGTCCTTGAATTCCACAACAAGCTCAACTTTTGAGACTCAAAGACTGGTTCTCCCAGTATGACTTTTTAATCAAACACATTAAAGAGCACCACAACATTATCCCAGACATGCTTTCCAGACCTCACCCGATTACCCTAATCTCTCGTACTGGGCCAATCCCTTTACTGTACATGATATCCTCACAGGCCTCGTCCTCATCAACTCCGTCTGCTGACCCACCAACTGCCCCCTTCCCACCGGAACTTATGGCTACTCTACCACCCAGTCAACTCCCATCGGTTCAACAGGTTGAAGGTTTTGCCAAAATATATCTCCTAATATACCTTACCCGGATCAATGATCGAGGTTGCCACCACCAGTTGGTTAATCCCACTAAACCTTTTCTCGATCCTTTTATTTCTCCCCATTTTTACTATTACTCCGACCATCTATTGTGGTTCTTATGGTGTTTATCTGTCCTACACCATCATGTCATAGTTTTTCCTCTTCAAGCACTATATGGTTTCGTCCAGAACTCATCCTCCCGTAACCTCCAGACCTTCCTCCAATGGTTCAACCCTTTGTCCGTCTGGCGATCCGAACATACCAGACTCATGGGTCAATACCACCTCTGAAAGTTGGACCCAGAACCAGCCTCAAAGGTATGCTATATTTGGATCTTCCATAGACCCTACAGATACAACCCACATACGCAACTCCTTTGGACTTCCAATACCAGTTACGAGTGGGATACTTCGTACGACTATGAAAGACTATACCAGACCAGTATCCAAGTCCCTCTCCTCAATTTCCTTTTCTGAAGTAACCGGTCGGATCATGAGGACTTGGAACACATAAGGGGCACTGGGTGGTGAAGTGCTGGATGTTGCTTCTGTAGCAGAAGTGTTGATTGGTTCATAAGTAGTCTGGATGGAACCATCATTTAATTTGGCAAACTTGGTGTTGGTAGCAACAACAGGGGTAGTGTTTTGGAAGGCCTTTTCATAGTTAGTGATCCACTTGACAGGCATGATTTTCTATGAGCTTTTCTCTTGGGAGTTGCTTAGGAATCTAGATAATAGTGGGAACTTTATCTTCTCTTTCGGCTTTGATGAAAATGGTATCTCCCGTATGTTCAGGGATAGGGAGGTCAAAGGCATGGTCTTGAAGCCTGTAGGCAATCAGGTGGTGTAACGTAGCCATGTAAGAGTTAGGCATCATAGGGGATCCTACTATTTGAAGTTGAATCTTGAGACAGTTGTGAAGATTCTAGTCCCTGAGTGGGATGTTGAAATTGGGATAGTAGGTGAGTGAAATGTTTCCCGTATGAAGAGTTGATATGCACGTTCTGATGATTGCGTGTTCGTACTGTTTGTAGATCGTGTTGAGAAGAGCAATTTTGGTCGTGACTGGAAGTCATTTCCTACCATGTAGGATAAGGATTATCCTTATGGCCCTGATGTGCAGATGGGAGTAACCTTCTTTGATCCACTAGTCAATCAAGGGTTGACCAATTTCTAGATCGACATATTGTTCAGTTGCAGAGGCTGGGATCAGACAATTTTCCAGGGCCGTGGATTGGACGTACTCCTTTATCGGGGGAGAACAGTGTTGGACAATAGCTGTGACTCTCTTAGAGAGGGATATACTGCACTTAAACATAGTATAAGGGTTTAATAAAGGCAGAGCAGTTTCGGTGATTTGTGCGGATTCTGGGATATGAGTATATTCAACAAGGTTCTGGATTTTGTTTGTTTATGTTTGGCGGATAGAAATAGTAGAAGAAAGTCTAGCTGGAGTGTTATCAAGTATATTGTGTGCTTATGATGGTCCGGGGCCTTTTTTTTTCGGGGAGATGTTCTCTTTGCCCTGCTTGAGGATGGTTGGTCAGGATGTGTAGATAAAGGTGGGTATTTTTTGAAAAGATCTCTGGTTGATTTGAAAAATTGGGTGTGGTCAGGGGGCCTGGAAGAAGGGGGTGGAGACTGAGTAGGGAAAATCAAGGATGGAGAATCCTCAAAGGTATGCTGTATTTGGATCTTCCACAGACCTTACAGAACCAGCCTCAAAGGTATGCTATATTTGGATCTTCCACATACCCTACAGATACAGTCCATATACGCAACTCCTTTGGACTTCCAATACCTGCTACGAGTGGGATACTTCGTACGACTACGAAAGACTATACCAGACCAGTATCCAAGTCCCTCTCCTCAATTTCCTTTGTGACATCAACCATGACAGAACATATGTCTTTTTCATCATTCCTGATGTCCCATGGGACCCATCAAGGAGTTGGCACCCTTTCCAGAATTCTTACCTTCTAGACTCTCAAGATTAAGCTGACACGTGGCCTTGCTCCATTTGTGGGGCACTTGACTCTGACGATGAATACCACGCCACCTATAACCTCAGCAGCCCATAGTCTTTAAGCTCATCTTATATGTTTAATTATTAAAGTGTTTGCCAGCTGCCAGACAGATTTCTTTTGCTTTGTTGAAAACCTGTCATCTACCCGACAGGATTTATCTTTGCTTTTGTAATATTATTGTGTCGGTCATCAGTCTTGGCCTTATCTTTGTAAGATAAGTGTGTCGGCCAGAGGTTTAGGCCTAATCTCTCCTTCTCTTTATAAGGAAGGGATGCTCTCGTTGTAAGATATTCAGAAATCAGAAGAAATAAAAATTTGCGTGTTTTGATCTATATGGCTTTCTAAAGTTTCTCTCGTCCCAATCTTCATAAGGTTTTATCTCTAGATCTATGGTTCTTCAAGATCCTAGTATGCTTTATGCTTGCCTCTCATGAGAACCCTGCATATCAGAATAGATTTTGGCTTAAGATCTCCACCCACCCCTGATTGTGTTTCGAAAGTAAGTACCCTGTTTAGGCTGTTGTGGTAAAGTCGTGTGTGGGGAAAGCAGACGATTAAGCTTTTGTTGAGATGGTTATGGAGCTCTCTACCATCGTCATGGTAGCAGAGCCTTTTCCTGTTTCTTAGGAAGGAAGAATCATAGAAATAGATGTATAACAAGGCAGAGTGGAGGATAGGACAGAAGATCATAGTAACGGCCTTTTGGAAGAGCGAAGGGGCTGTTTTCAGACCAAAAGGTAGGACCGTCTATTGGTACTGGGCATTCGGGAGGCAAAATACCGTTTTGTACCTTTCATCAAGGTGGATACCAATTTTCCAGAAAGCTCCTTTTAGGTCAAACTTAGAGAAAATAGTGGCGCTAGGGAGCTGGGAAAATAATGTGTATTTCCCCTAAGGAAATATCACATAAGCTCCTGCTAGAGAGTTCAATCAATCGTTGGAGTTCTCCTTGAAGTTCTGTAGAGAGGGAGTTCAAATACACCTGCCCTAATGTTTCATCGTTGATTCCACCAAGAGCATGGTACCTAAAGGACATGCGTCTATAGTGGTAGTCTATGTCTCTTTTGTCAAGAGAACAACACCTCATTTCGAAGAATTCTTGACTGGTTTGTTTGTAGAGTTGAGAGGCATCTCTGAGGAATTCTCGGAATACGATCCCCGTTGCTAGGGATACAGACCCGCATCTGAGAGATCCAGTGAACCTGGAAATGAATTCTCTCAAGATTGCTTCTGTGTTATTTTCGCGCTTTGCTATTTGCAGGTCAAGCCAGACACTCATTTATGACATTCTTCTTCTCCATTGGCGGGGAGCTAGGTCATCAAAATTAAACCACGGGCCATTTGTAGGCTTTTGAGGGGGGGCCTGGGCCCCGGGCCTATGGTCTGGTGGTTCGTCTACCATAGGAGCAGGCTCTTCAGAGGTTTCTCCTGAGGATTCAGACGTGTCAACTGTCTGAGTGGATGGCTGAGGATCAGCTCTAGTTGCTAAGAAAATCTAGGAAAGATCCGGCAATGCATCTGGGTCTGAATGATTTGCATGATCAGAGGAATTCGGAGAGTCTGAGGAATCTGAGGAATACGTTTCCCACGATGAGGGGGATTTATAAGAGGATTCTGTGGGTTCTGTAGGAGTGTAGGAGGCTTCTGAAGAGGTGTGGTCATTTGAAGAGGGGAATTGGTGAGAGGCCGCATAAAAGGCATGCTTACGATGGTCGGGTGCTTGAACTCTGCATGATTGTTGGTACAAAATTCCAGAAATTTTTCTTGTATTTGTTGGAAGTTGGGATTAATGGCAGAGAGAGGGAAGATCTTGAGTATGTCGATAAAAGGTTTGAATTCCCTTTTGTGTCGGATTCCATTAGGGAGAATTCTTGTATTTTTCTATATAATAATATTTGATATATATATATATATATATAATATTATATAATATATTATTCTATATAATAACATTATAAATATATATACATATATAATATATATATATATATATATATTATTATATATACTTTATTACTATATATAATAATATATATAATATTATATATAATATAATATATATATAAAAAATATATTATAATATTATATATATATGATGTGTTAATAGTGTATAATATATAATATATATTATAATATACATAAAATATATTATATACATGAATACTTTTAGTTCTAATTAGAAATAAGTTATTCTGGAATATATATAAGAGGTGCACTTTGGTCATTTGAAAATATTATCTCGTCTTATCCTAACCATATCAAATACATAACAGTACAATTAATAGTTTAAAAAATGATTTTTTTTAAAGTAAAAAACAAAAAGAAAAACAAAAAATAAGTATTTAAAAAAGAAAAACGATTAACGAACATGTTTTCATTTTTAACACTGGTTTTGTTTTCTATTTTTTTTCGAAAATAAAAAGAAAAACGGTTAACAAACATGTTTTCGAAATCGTTTTTGAAAAATAAAATTGAAAACAGACTGAAAAACAGCTGCAGAACGGGGCCTAAAATTTTGGGTGTTTTCGTTTTTCAAAAATAATTTTGAATAAGTGCCCGTCCTGTAAGCGTTTTTCAGTTGCTGTTTTTTTAAAATAAAAATGAAAATGAAAACAGTGTTTTTGGTTTCAGTTTTGAATTTCGAAAACGTGTCTGGTAGTATATACTGAAAGCTGTATTTTGAAAATGAAAACGGAAAAAACGCGTCTAGTAGGTTAACTGAAAACTATAAAAAATTGATTACATAATTAACCAATATAGTTTTTGTATTGTAATTTTTAAATTAAACAAAAGTAACACATCAAAAATTAATTTAAAAAAATATATCAAAAAATGAATTAATCAAAACTAAACTCTTAAATTATAAATAAATAATTACAATATATATATATATATATATATATATATATATATATTACTATATAATAAAAATATATTTGTATATATTATATTAATATATATACATATTATAATAATATATAAAATGTATATTAAATATTATTACATATATTATAATTTATATTATATTAATAAATTATAATATTAAATTTTATTTTATATATTATATTATATTATATTATAAAGTATATAAATATAAAATATTTGATATTATATATATATATATATATATATATATATATGTATATGTATATACATATATATCATAATATATATAGAATTAATATATATATATATTATTATATTTAATAATATATATAAATATATATTATAATATATATATATATATATATATATATATATATATATTATTGCATGAATGTTTTTAGTTCTAGTTGTAAATAAATTATTCTGATATATATAGGGGTACTTTGGTCATTTAAAAATCTTGTTCCGTCTTTTATTATAGCCATATGAAATGCATAATAGAACTAAATGAAACAAAATGTTTTTTTTTATATAAAAAAGTGAAAAAACAAAATGGAAAACAAAAACGAAAAACGAAAAACAAGTATTTTGTGTTTTTCAAATCTTTCACTTTTAACACTGATTTTGTTTTTCATTTTTTTTTTCGTTTTCTGAAAATAAATTGAAAAACAGTTAACGAACGCGTTTTCGAAATCGTTTTTAAAAATAAAAACGAAAACGGACTGAAAAACAGCTGAAGGACGGGGCCTTAAGCCTTTATTAACCGTTTTTCATTTTGTTGTTTTTTTTTAAATAAAAATCAAATGATTTCGAATTCACATTCATTAACCATTTTTCATTTTGTTTTCAAAAAAAATTGAAAATCATGGTTTTGTCATTTTGTTTTTAAGAAAATTGAAAATCATGGAAAATATCATAAACATGTTTCTTTTTCTTCTTTTTCAAACGATTTTGCATTTGCGTTCGTTAACCGTTTTTCATATTGTTTTAAAAAATAATTGAAATCATGGTTTTCATTTTGGAATTCACGTTCGTTAACATTAACTGTGTTTTATTTTGTTTTTTTTTTAAAATGGAAATCATGGTTTTCATTTTGTTTTCAAAAAAATTGAAAATCATGGAAAACATCATAAACATATTGTTGTTCTTCTTCATAAACATGTTTTTTATTCCCGTTTGAAAACCATTTTTCATTTTGTTTTCAAAAAAATTGAAAATCATGGTTTTTATAAACATGTTCTTCTTCTACTTCTTCTTCTTCTACTACTACTACTACTTCTTCTTCTTCTTCTTCGCAGCCGACGTCGGAGGAGGTGAGATCCCTTTTCGACCCAGATCGGCATCGCCGGAGGAGGGTGACGCTAATCTTGCCAACGCTAGAGGAGGTGAGATCCTCCTCTGGCCCATATTGGTGATTCTGGAAGAGGGCGATACCGATCTGGCTACTCTTCCATCCACGACTCTCATGTCTTTCTTAATTTTTTTTTTAATTTTTTAAAGATTTCAGATAATTTACATTTAATAAAAAGTTATAATTTATAATTTATAAAAAATGTGATTTTCTTTAAAAAAAATAATGTTAAATAAGTTGTTTAATCAAATTGTTTATAGATTATAATGTGAAATAAAAATTCTGACTTAGTTGATAATTATTTGTGATAAATTATTGTCAAATTTTGATAAAAAAAATTTAACCTACCGGACGTGTTTTTAGTGGTTTTACATTCAAAATATAGCTTTCAACATATACTACCAATTGTGTTTTTGGATTTCGAAATTGAAACTAAAAACACTGTTTTCGTTTTATTTTTCTTTTTAAAAAACAGCCAATAAAAAACGCTTATAAGACGTGTCCTTAATTTGGAGAAAATATTACAAGACCAAGATGTTACTGCTTCAAATTCTAATCATGGTTGCCATATGCTACAACAAGAAATGGATCACGTGTTTTACAATAATTGGATCCATAAAGAAAAGTGATTTTAAGATTTTATCCTCATATAGTTTAAAGCCTCAAATGGATAAGGCAAGCCATTCTAAGCGCCTCAAATGATATTGATATGTGTGCACTTGAACAAGCTTTAGTATTTGATTTTTTCACTCTCTTTGCATTTCTTTTCCTTCTCTTCAAATAAAATTATCTTAAGTGCTTATCCACCTAGGTTTAACTTGGTGTAGGAAAAAAAAATATAAGGACCTCGATTTTATGATTGACTTATTTTATAACAAACCACACCACATTAAGAATGATTGTGTAATGGGTAGCTTAGGTTCTTATTGGCAAGCTTCCAAGCATCTACATGACATCAAGAGAAAAATGTATATTCACTTGACTTTACCTCTTGAATAGTTTAGGCACACACACACACACTTCATGCATGATTTGTATCGACATGCATTTGTGTCCTATTGCTTATGTGTGCATCCTTACTCACAATCACACTTGCACTTCATTCTTAGTTTTAAGTGTGGTTGTTGTGTATTTAATTCGTATTCCGTTGTTTGATCGGATACGTCCGTGCTTGCACGATGATGTTCCTGTTTTAGCTTGTTGAGTGACCATTTGAGAAGGTCTCACTCTTCTCTTAGTTTGGTCTTTGGTCACATGGTTTTATTCCATGAGTTTGGGCATTCTTATTAAAGTCTAAATCTAACCTATAGTCACTCGAATGACCATAACTCTTTCTACAAATATATATACATGTCATCTTCTTCCTCGCTCATTTTTTAGAGCTTCCAAATCATTTTTGGTGTGAGAAAGTAATTCCTTTAAGAGAGAAGCTAGAGAGAAGCTCCAAGAGTTATTTTTTAACTCTCCCAACCCATCTTCATCTTTCATCTTTAGCATCATTCAAGCATGAGTTTTCTTTGATTGGTAAGTAGAACCTCCATTAAAGTTCGTTTATTGTTCTACCTTACCAAGACATGTCATTTATTGCTTAGATTAACATTTCTTCATACTAATTGCATATTCATTAAAGTTATGACATGTTTGGGGTTTGTATTGTGATAGCTAGCATTTAGGTCATATTTTCCCTCTAGCTAATTAGGTCATGTTGATTGCATTTATTGACCATGCCATGTTTATTGACAACTTGTGTTGAAGTGTCTTTATTTGATAACTAGATTGTAATATTGTATATCCATATCTAGTTAAGTCTTTATGTATTGCATTTAGACATTATTGTTTATGTCTCATTGATTGTATTTATTGATTGCAAAATTGCCCTTGATTATTTGTTATGACAGTTGGAGTTTTATTGACAATTAGGTTGTTAGATTTTATCTACATCTTATTGAGTCCTTATTTGTAGGCATATAGGCATTGTTGATAACTAGGCTGTTATATTGCATTATCTGCATCTAGTTAAGCATTTTGTGTTTGGTCTTACACATAATTGCATTTGAGCATAGTGTCATATATACACTTAGACCATATACTCTTCATTGAGTCAAAGTCTTGTGGCTTCGGTGTAAAGTTGCACAAGCAAGAGAAGCCTTTCACCCAAGGGTAGGTTGGCAAGCAATTGGTCTGGTATCCACTGTAAAAGGCCCGAGAGGTATAGTAGAAGGTGCTCACACCAAGAGTAGTGGATCAGGGGATATCACTAGAGATTGAACCAAAAGTGGTGAGTGGTAGTGGCTATAGCCTGAGGTTGTCGAGAGTGAGAGTCCGAGTATCACGTGAGGGTGTAACTTTTTACTCATATAGTGGATTTCTGCAATCGAGTGTGGCTTACTTAACAGCCCGTGGTTTTTTACCTGTTTTGAGGGTTTTCCAAGTATACATCTTGTGTTGTTTATATTTCCGTATTTTTATACTTGATGTTTTATGTTTATTTTATTGGGTAAATATTGAATATTGACTAATTAAGAAAAATTAGCGATTAAACCCCCCTTAGGTTGCAGACACACGCTTTCAGAGAATTTTCAAAAAACTATATTGCCACAAAAAAAAAATTCTCCTTGACATCATTTTTTCTAATAAAATTACTAAAATAACCATACATAAACCCCAATTTAATTTACAGTGAGTTAACATAAACCCCAATTTTCAGATTCCTCCCATTTAATTCAAAGCACAATTAATTATCAGAAACTCTAATATCTATGGTACAGTAATGAACTTTTGTTTGAAAAATTCTAAAACCAACTCAACAGAAAATCTAAAATTTCATATATCCAATGTTACTAACAAAAACTGTGAAAGTAAATAATAAGTGTGCATATACATGTTGGGAATTTGAACCGATGACAGCGGAAACGACATGCCTAATATTCACCCATAATATAGCAATTAACGTCTACTAGCATAACAAATAAGATGAGAGAAAATAACTAATCACATAACATAAGATATACATGGAAAACCCTAAATCAAGGAAAAAAACCATGGGCCATCAGGACGATAGAGAAAGTTCCACTATATGATAAATTGTTTCAGCCACATACTCCAGGATTCTCTCTCACAACCCAGACCCTACACTACCGAGTCTTACCAAGCCCCTAAGGTTATAACTGAGCTTTACATCAAGACTCTCAACTCACAATGCTCATGATCATCCTCCAAGTACACCCCCTTCAGGAATATCCCCTAAGTCTACCTGAATATCACACAAGGATCTTTCCTCTAGATCCTTAGATATTTCTCGAATCCCTCCCCAGATATTCCAAAGGGTCCCCCCGGAACCACCCACTCTCTGATTTTACAGGTGTTCGTTAACTCCACACAAATAACCTAGTTACAAGGTTCTATTTATACCAGTTACAGAGAGATTAGACAAATAAAGAAATCCATCTCATATACGTATAAGATTTACTTGTTCCACATAAATACTATTTTCTTTAATGCACAAGTCTTCTTGTAAAGAAAAATCATTTTCATTCAAGTACAAGAACTTTCAGAAACAAAGTACTTCCTTTTCAGCTAAGGATTTTCTGATTCACGAATGCTTATAATTGACTACGATTCGGGTCATGGTTGTGCACCCGCTTCCTAAACCGTTACAAATCATCACCGCTAAGAAAACCACAATAAATACGTTAAGACGAACTACTTCTTCAGTTCTTTGTGGTCTTCCAACCTCCCTCAAACACCATATTTAACTTCCAAACGTTTTCTCACGTCTCTAGGAAGTAACACATTAGTTGAGTTTTATTTTATAACATTGGGTTCAATTAAGAAATATGAGTCAAAACCTAACAATACACATATATTGTGTATATGAAAAATATAAGTAAGAATTTACAATGTAAAAGAAACTATATTCCATAAAAAGACAATTGGAATAAGAAATCAAATAAAGAGAATGATGAAGAAAATGGAGAACAAATGGAAAAAAAAGGTCTCTGATTGGTGATGATAAAGAATGGGTGTCGAGAGTAGAGGTGGGCACGGTTCGATTCAGTTTGATTTTGGATAAAGCCGAATTGAACCTAAAATATTTCGATTCATCATAAATTAGACCGGTTTAAACCGAATAAGATACGTGAACCGAACCAAATTGAACTAATTTTAATCGGTTCGGTTCGATTTGGTTTTGGGCCTAATGGGTCTCGACTAGCTTAATGAGTCTTTTGAATTTGTTTTTAAAATGAATGGGCTATTGGATACAAATTTTGGCCATTTAAATAGCCCAAAACAAAAAAAAAAACAATTCAAACCTAACTTATATATATATATATATATATATATATATATATATATCAGTTATAAACATATTATATAATAATAAGTTAATAACAAATCCATTCCAAAATATTAAAAAAAACATATTAATTCATTCCAAACTCCAAAATAAAAGTTCAAAAATCAATTAATAATAGTACATTACATAGTAATACCTCCCAAAAAAAAAATCCAACTCCAAATCAAAATTACTACTAAAGTAACTTCAAATCAAAATTACAACTAGTTAAGTAGTCAACTAAAATAACAATAGAAAAGTTTAGGGTTTTAAGAGAGTTATATTGCATTTATGTTTGTTTAAAGAAAGTAAAAATTAAAATAAATTAAAAAAATTAAACTAAGACCGAGTGTAATAAGTAAATGGGTATAGGAAGAATCTTTTTTTGGATATATATAAAAAAAATGAAATTTTCTCCTATCAGTACCCTCTTATTTTAATATAATAAGCACCTTTTATGAAATTGTATGTTTTTCGATTAGATTTTTTGTATACATTCTAAGAAAATTTAAATACACATTTTATAAAAATTTGAATTATTTTTGGATTAAAGAACTATTTTTTCTGACATTTCCATATTTTAAAATGTTTTATCATTAAAAAAGTCGAAAAAAAATAGTTATTGTACCCGAATTTTTTTCATTTTTTTCCTACAAATGTAATTTATTCTTTTTATCGTCCATATAAAAAAGTGGAAATCGTGAGAAATGTCACCTTTTTTTATGAGTTGTAGTGATGTCACCGGTTTAATAAGTTAAGTTTAAAATGCACATATTATGGTGAACTACCCATATTGCCCTTAAATAATCAATTTTTAATTCTCTTTGTACTTCTATCTTCACACTTTGATCATTGAAAGTAGTAACTTCTCGCTCTCTCTCAAAAACTTGTCTAAAAATCGACCTACAATTTTTCTGAACATGATCCAGCTTTTTTGATAATTTTACGAGCTATTGTATATTTTTGTTATATTGGTTCGAGTTTTTTTTTATATGTTTACGAGCTATTTTGTAATTAGTCTAAGTATTTTTTTTTTAATTTGTCTAAGCTTTTTTACATTGGTATAAGCATTTTTAAACTGCTGCAAACAAGTTATAATCTTGAACAAAAAAACTCAAACCTCTAAGAAAAAAACTTGATTCCTTAATAAAAAAGCTCGATCTCTTTAAAAAAAAGCTCGACCCCTTTAAAAAAAGCTCAATCGTGTTAAAAAAAAAGTTCTATCCCTTAATAAAAAAGCTCGATCATGTTAAAAAAAAGCTCGATCATTAACAAAAGAAGCTCGATCCCTTACAAAAAAAAACTCGATTATGTAAAAAAAAAACTCGATTATGTACAAAAAAAGCTTGATCTTTTACAAAAAAAAGCTTGATCTCTTACGAAAAAAGCTCGATCATGTATAAAAAAAGCTCGATCAAGTACGAAAAAGCTCGATCCCTTTAAAAAAAAGATTGATCCCTTTAAAAAAAAGCTTGATTCCTCACAAAAAGCTCGATCCTTTACAAAAAAAACTCGATCATGTAAAAAATGCTCGATCGTTAACAAACAAAGCTCGACCCCTTACAAAAAAGCTCGATCAAATAAAAAAAAGCTCGATCATATACAAAAAAGCTCGATCCCCTTAAAAAAAGCTCGATCTATCATAAAAAAACTCGATCACTTACAAAAAAAACTCGATTATGTAAAAAAAAAAAAACTCGATCCTTAAAAAAAAAAGCTCGATTCTTAACAAAAAAAACTCGATTCCTTACAAAAAAAGCTCGATTATGTACAAAAAAAACTCGATCATGTACAAAAAAGCTTGATCTCTTACAAAAAAAAAGCTCGATCATGTAAAAAAAATCTCGATCCTTAACAAAAAAAGCTCGATCATGTACAAAAAAGCTCGATCCCTTTAAAAAAATCCCGATTCCTCACAAAAAAGCTCGATCCCTTACAAAAAAAGCTCGATTATGTAAAAAAAAAAGCTCGATCCTTAACAAAAAAAACTCGACCCCTTACAAAAAAGCTCGATCATATACAAAAAAAAACTCGATCATATACAAAAAAGCTCGATCCCCTTAAAAAAAAACTCGATCCATCATAAAAAAGCTCGATCACTTACAAAAAAAACTCGATTATGTAAAAAAAAAAAACTCGATCCTTAAAAAAAAATCGATCCTTAACAAAAAAAGCTCGATCCCTTACAAAAAAAACTCGATCCTTAACAAAAAAAGCTAGATCCCTTACAAAAAAGCTCGGTCATGTACAAAAAAGCTCGATCATATACTAAAAAGCTCGATCCCTTGTAAAAAAAACTCGATCCCTTGTAAAAAAAACTCGATCCCTTGTAAAAAAAACTCGATCTCTTTAACAAAAAAAGCTCGAAAATGTTTCAAAAGTCTCAAAAACCAAGATATTCATCTTCGTCAATACACAACAGATCAAATAATAAAAAAAAAACTCTGGGGGCGTTGCCCCCGCCCCCGCCCCCCGTAGCTCGGCGGGGAGCTCGACCTCCGAATGCGTCTGCGTAGCGTCTGAGTTTCAATGAAACTTTTTCTCTCTATTTCATAGCTCTCATTGTAAAAAAATGAATGAAAAATTCTGATGAAACAACTATTGGGGACATTTTTATCCGTTCACCATAATAGGTGCCTTTTAAACATAAGTTATAAAAGCAGCGATAGTGTTAAAACGTCACCTCTAAAAAGTACTATTTATTTTTTGAGCCCTAAAAAAAATCACATTAAGATTCAATAAATTCTATTAAACTTCATCAAATGTGCTAAAGTGTATATCGTAAAATGTTCTCATGGAAAATCGATATATATTTATGATTTGATTTAGTTAAAATTCAATTATGATTAATCATATACTCTTATTTTATTATATCAGTGGGTACTAAGTTATATGGAGTCGACAGTGAAAGTATGCGCAGATGTAATTCCAGATAATCTGTGCAATTCCAGATAATCTTCCCTTCACCCTCATGACTACTTGCACTTTTAATACATCAGATCGAGTATCAAATCCTTTACTTCATGACATAGTTAATTAAAGGTAACACAGGACAATATGTTTTTCATTTCCAAAAAAAGATTACTTAACTTGAAGGACTCACACAGGGATGAAACAGGGCTCCATTTATTTGCCTCCTTTATATGGTCACAACTCGCAAGCAAGTACATATATGGTAACACGTTTAAGTGGTGTAATTCTATCAAATAGATTGTTGGGTGAATTTCACTTAATCCCTCTAGTTTGATATAATATACAAATTGATCCTCAAGTTTAAGAATTATCTCGTTTAATTTTTCTGTTGAATTTTATATTCAAAAAGTGTTTTCTGATAGGGTCGGAGGGTAAAATAACCATGCTGCCCCTGATTTTTGTTTTAAACAGATTCAACATCATCTTCATCATCTTCAAACCCAGTTATGGGTTCAACATCAAACATCATCATTTTCAACAAAACCCTAAATCCAGATTCAACCATCCCAAACCCCTAAATCCAGATTCAACCAACCCAAACCGAACACATTCATCTCTTTCTCTCACTCTTTCCTTTCCAAACCATCATCACCAAACCTAGAACCCAGGCTATTCAACCATCATCATCATCAACACCACCAAACCTAGGTTATTCAATCATCATCATCATAAAACCTAGAACCCAGGTTCACATATATTTCTACAAGCAATTAACCAGATCCACATATATGATGTACTCACCTCACCGCCAAATTTATTCACACCAAACCACAAATCAATCCACAATCAACCTTCAATCGAACCAAACCCCAGTAACATACCATCACCACCCCCAAATCAAAAACCTCAAATCGGCACCAAAGTCCATAGATTCGAGAGAGAGAGAGAGAGATTTGATGATTAAACACCCAAACATAGAAACTTAACCCAGTTCATCAAACCTCCCAACACCCAAACCCAGAACGAAGCCGTGAACGGCGAACCGTTCAGAAGAGAGAGAGAGAGAGAGTAATGGATCGACAGTGAGAGAGAGAGAGAGGGATCAAGAGTGAGAGATCGAGAAAAAGAGTGTGAGATCGGTCGAGAGAGTGAGAGATCTGGTGAAGAGAGAGTAAGGGATCGAGAGAGAAAAAGTGAGTGAGAGTTGGCGGTGTCTGCTGTTGTTGTCAGCGAGAGAGAGAGAGAGAGTGTGTTGTTATCAAAGTGAGAAATCTGGTTTTACCAGGTTTGGTCTTGTTGTGTCTGGTATGTTTTGGTGAAGACTTTTTGTTTTCAGGTCTGTTTTTACTTTGGTAGTCACTAGGTCCGATGCTTTGTTGGTTTTGTTTGATTTGTTTCAAGATGAATGAGGTTTAGTTTGATTTTTTTAAATCAATTTTTTAAGTGTTTTTAATTAAAATTATTAATTTTAACCTTGTTTTTACTATTATACCTTTACCGATCTGATAGAACCTAATAAAATTGGACAGTATAAACTAAATTCCAGATTTTTTGTAGCTAAAAAGACGTGTTAAGATAAAGTTTAAAACCGGGAGATCAATTTATGTATTAAGTCAAACCGAAGGAACTAAAATAGAATTCACCCTATAATGTATGCCAAAATCTCATTAAACAGATCATATTCTAGTCGCTTGCTATACAAGCGCCTAGCCGAGTTCCTCGGTTGCTTGTCATTCAAAATCATCGTCAGAACTCAGAAATCGAAACTTACAATCCCTGAATCCCGCATATGGCTTTCAGCATCACAAAATGATTTATTTTATTATTACCTGAAATGCTATCTTGACATATTTTTCAGGTATTAAGAGCTAATTTCTAGCATCAATATCATAGTTTTCCAACTCACTAGAAAAAAAGGTAATCAAAATGATCAAATGAATCTGACTTTCGTGGAACCAAGAGTATCATTTATCAAACGTGGATAAATGCATGATCGCCAACATATGCATATTCTACATATATGGACTATCAAATAAATTTGAAACACATATCTCATAAGAAAATTACCACAAGCTATTTTTTTTTTTTAAAGGATTATCACAAGCTGTGGATCATAATGTAATAAGGTATAAACATTAAAACAAATTTCAAGTGTTATATTGACAATTTGGGCAAGAGCAAGGAAACTTTAATACACATTAAGCATATCACCAATCGATATCCCGCAAACTTAATATCTATCCTGCACCAAGTTGTTTGCCATTTTAACTAATGGAACAGTTCCCTTCGCCATGATCTCTATCCTAGAAGCATTAGAAGCACGGGAAAATAGAGCAAACCCAAAAAATAGAAGCTCGGGTAGAAACAGTCTTGATGACAAGAATCCATGCCAATAATGAGGTTCCAGATCAAAAAACGCGTTAAAAAACCTTCTAGTGCCTTGTAAGTCAAGCTTGAGCAGGATATCCATACCAAAACAGAAGAATTCCCTCTGTCTCCTCCTCTCTATGGGCCATAAATCTTTCCAGACTTCAGCAGATAAATCATCTCCCGAAAGGCTTCTTCTATCAGAACCAAGGCATCGAACTATAGAATTTGCAACAATAGGAGCCGCAGCTAAAGTCCTTGCTACCATATACCCAGTTGAAGGGTGAACCATTCCGGCAGTACCACCTATTCCGACAACTCTTTGAGGAAGCACTGGGAGTGGCCCACCCATTGGGATGACACAATGCTCGTCTTCTTCGATGCTTTTAACTTTTATGCCTAAATGCCTTAATCTAGCCACCATTCTTTCCTGGATATCTTTCATGGACACTCCCGGCCGCGCTACTAGTGAAGTTTCTTCAAGAAATATTCTTGTTGACGAAAAGGGCATCGCATAAAGAAAAGTGGGAATGCTACTATTTCTCTCTTTGAGCTCCGCATTGCTGTTCAGATGTGAATCTCGCCAGTCCATGAAAAGCATCTTGTCTACATCAAATGGATGCTCTTCAACCTCAGCTAAAATTCCATATGCCACTTGGTAACCAGGATTATAGGGTTTATCATACTGAACAAGGCACCTTGAGAATCCGGTAGCATCAAGAACCACAGCAGCTTGAATTGTAACACCGTCATTGCAGATCAACAAAGATTTAGACTCTTCATGAATAACCTTAATAACTTTAGCTTGGTGAAACTTAACACCATTGGATATGCACTTTTGCAGCATTTTTGACTTCAGCAGCTTCCTATTTACCCTTCCATAAGGTCTATCGAGAAATTTCTTTGTATTATCATCGGTGTAAACAACAGCACCCGACCAGGTAGTGTCAAGGCAATCCAGCAAATCCATGGCCTCGAATTCATCCACCCAAACACCATAATTATTAGGCCAAATCAATTTGGGCGACGGGTCAATTGAACAAACAGAAAGTCCTGCCTCGGATACTTGCTGCGCAACAGCAAGCCCAGCTGGGCCACCACCTACAACTGCTAAATCCACAACAATACTCTTTGTTGGGTCATACATGGGAAGCTCAAACTCAAGATTTTCCTTCCTGGTTTCTGGAACAAGCTCCAAAAGAGCACTCCTACTGGCCTTAACACATAGACTCCTAGCCCTCTTTAGATTATTAGACTTCTTCAAACCAAACCTAAAATCCCTGTTCTGAATCTTTGAAGAGCTTAAATTAAAATTACTCCATTTATCCAAAACCCCATGAAGTTGGGGCAAGAATTCAAGCTTGTTATGCGTTTTAAGTAAAGTATCCATGGATTTCCTACAAGGGTTTCAACTATCTTCTCAAAATATGAACAGGGTCACCACAAATTCCTTAAATCACAATCTGTGTATACATAAATAAATATAACAAAATTAACAATCGATCACAAATCAATTCCAAGAACAAACTAGAGATAATAGCTTTAATCTACAGGAAACAGAAAGTGGACAACTTACCATAGAAAAGAGGGAAGAGTGATAGAAGAAGTATGTTCAGCCCAGTTTGTTGAAGCTAAGAAGATTTAGTAAGCTGAGGTCAAGCTTGTGTTGGGTGTGTGGTCTCTCCTCCACGACAAACTCAAGTAAAAATCAAATAATTATAAAAATACTAATACAAGCTTTAAAAGAATAGAAAATATATTATGCCAAATTGCCAATAATATTAACCCTTTTTGTGTGTGTGTGTGTGTGTAAAACAGTTGATTCAGTGTCAGACAGCCTCAGCCATATACCATATACTGATATACATCTTCAAGTGGTCCACTGGTCGAAACCTCGAAAGCACTGCCGCAAAAAAATGGTAAAAGTTCACTAAAATTTACAACTTGGCTCGTGGTGGGATAAGATAGGATTATGAATCGTTTGATGCACATAATAAGATAGGATTGAGTGACGGGGTTGATAAATTATTGGTACAATTTGGAGGGTGTATAGAGTAAATATCATAATTTTACTAATGTATGTTTAAAAGATACTATTTAGTGTGATCAAATAAAAATACCCTCAATTATTAAAAAAGATAGAAAGTTGTTGTTTTGTTAGTGTGAAAAAAGCTAGAGTGAGAAAGAGACCGACAACAACAGAATCGACAACGAAGTAACCGGAATGTGAACGAGAATACACCAGATTTGTTACGATTGATAGATGTAATTTTTGTTCGTTTTTTTTTTCTGGATTTTGTAGTTGATAACTTGCCACTGCATGTTAGACTTGTGTTTTTTTGATTGAATTCGTAGATTAGGGTTGAAAACGAGATCTGCGAATGGTTGTGGTTTAGGTTAGGGTTTGAACTTAGGTTGAATATGTGATAAGGAAGATGAAATTCTGGGTATCGATGAATTTTAATTTTGAGAAATTTTAAAATCGAGAATTTTTTTAGCGAAATCGAGGTTTTTTGGAACAAGATCGAGGATTTTTAAGTAAGAATCGAGCATATTTTTCAAACGATCGATATTATTTTTAAAAGATCAAGAATATTTTTCAAATTATTGAGATTATTTTCAAAAGATCGAAAATATTTTTTAAATAATCGAGATTATTTTACAAAAGATCGAGAATATACGAGGTCATTTTCCAAAATTCAAGAATATTTTCAAACGATCGAGAATATTTTTTAAATGATCGAGACTATTTTTCAGGAGATCGAGAATATTTTTCAAACGATCAAGAATATTTTTCAATCGATCGAGAATATTTTTCAAACGATCGAGAATATTTTTCAAACGATCGAGAATATTTCAAACGATCGAGAATATTTTTCAAACGATCGAGAATATTTTTCAAACGATCGAGATTATTTTTCAAAATATCGAGAATATTTTCAAACGATCGAGATTATTTTCAGAAGATCAAGAATATTTTTCAAACGATCAAGATTATTTTTCAAATGATAGAGATTATTTTACAAATGATCGAGATTATTTTTCAGAAGATCGAGAATATTTTCCAAACGATCGAGATTATTTTCAAAAGATCGAGAATATTTTTCAAACGATCGAGATTATTTTCAAACGATCGAGAATATTATCAAAGGATCGAGAATATATTTCATAGAACCAAGTTTTTCCAGTTTACTTAGGTATTGTTTCTGTGACATTGCAGATGAGGAGCAGGTTGAAGGATTTCCTTAAAACTCCAGAGGGAGATTGGTTCAAGGGAAAATTGACTCGACACGACCATTTTGAAGCCCTTGCCCGTATAGACGATGCATTAAACTGGGTCCCAGAAGATTTTGTTGTTAAGGATCGGTGTCGGTTCATGACGTTCTGTTTCGGGCATTTCATGTCGATGCACAGAGAGATGAAGTTTTCTGGTGGTGTTATCCATCAGCTGCTGTTGCGGGAGTTGGACCATGAAGGGCCAACAGATGATATGCGGTTCCTGTTAAAGAACCATGTGGTGAGGTTTTCGAAAGTGGAATTTTACCTCATTACCGGATTACATTTTGGAGTTGTATTAGACACTGGTTTGTATGCTACAGTGGAGAATGACATACATCAGCGGTACTTTCCTAGAGCCAATGAGGTATCGTTGGAGGAGTTGAGGGTTGTTCTTACCCTCGAAGAGTTTCAAGAGGCGTACGATGCTGTGAAGCTGTGACTTATATACATGCTGAACTGGATATTAATGGGGGTGGACGAGAGATTCAAGATTCCAGTTTTGTAGTTTCGGTTGGTGGAGGATTTCACTGCCTTCGATGCTTTCCCATGGGGTGCCCACGTATATAGGCATTCTATTTTGTCATTCAAGCATGCGTTACCCCGACGACGTGAGAAGAGAGGCCAACAGTCACAAGGCGATGTTGTACATACCGTTGAGGGGTACAACATTTACGGTCTATCGCATGCTCTATTGGTATGAACTTAGAATTACTACATGTACTTTATATTTCGTTGTCGAAATTTATGACATTCTAATCGTACTTATCTTTAATACATATATTTTCTTTCAAGGTGATCCCCGATCTAGGCGTTGAGTTCGGCACCCGGAGGGTTATGGAGCTTTCTCCTCGTATGTTGAAGTGGGAGTTGACAAAACAACCTAGAGGGAAGAGGCTGGCCAAGATTTTCAGTGCTAGGGTATGTATTTAATTTGTTAATCGTTATATTAGTTACTATGTTTACAATGACATTCCTCTAACTATGTTTTTAGATGTTTACGGGGGAGGAAATCGTGCCCACAGTAGCTGAGGAGTGAGCACCGTACTTCACAGGCCTAAGCGAAGGGGGAGCCTGAATGTGGAGGAGGATAGGGTTCACCTTCCAACTGTCCCTGATCAGACTACTGCTGGCGGGAGCCATGGAGATGGTTCGAAGGATGAGGGTGGGGGAGGGAGGTGCAGTGATACTGAGGCTTCTGACCCATCAGGCCCGAGTTTCAGTAATATAGACATTGACGGATCTGAGCCGTCTCCTCGGTGAGTGAGGCATAAAAAGGTTCGGTTTACCAACTCCGGGCCTAGTGCATCTAGAGAGGATTCTTGTGCAAGTGTTGGACGTGATGTGGAGGTAAGTTAAGATGATAGTTTCATTTTTATTAATGCGATCTATAGAGTGTTTTAGTACTAACAATGTTGACATGAATTCAGGCCCCATGGGAACATCATTCAATGAGTTACGTGAAGCCTTCTGGAAGAGTGAGGATGATCGACAGCTGTAGCACCGGGAGTTGCTAGATATGATCTGAAAGAGCGAGAAGGATCAACATGAGCAACATTGGGAGTTGCTCGCATTGATCGGGAGGCTTCAAGGTATCAACACGTATACACACCAAGATGGTCCACCTGGTCCTAACCCTGACTTTACTCCTGGAGACAGGACGTGTGGATATACCGGGAGGACAGATAGCACTGGTGGTCATCGGGAGGATCCACATACTGGAGGGGCAGTTCTGGAGAGTGAGGCTCACCAGTGTATCAGAGATTCAGGGCCTGTTACACGTACAGCAGTAGGCTCATTGGTCGAGCGACAACCGCCCCCTTCGATCGAGCAACAGAATCCCCCTCCACCTCCCCCATTGGTCGAGCAACAACTTCCCCCTTCACCTCCCTCATTGGTCGAGCAGCAACCTCTCCCTCCACCGCCCCCATCAATAGATCGATAGTCGCCCCCTCCACCTCCCCCACGGATGAAGTCATAGCTGCCCCTTACATCCATCCAACCTCAGGGGGGACAGAGCACCTCATCACCACACACCCCAGTGAGGGGAGTTCGATTGGAGAGGCGCGTACTGAAGCGAGGTTGGCAGTTGCTCAGCCCGTACATAGATCCCTACCAATAAGAGAGGGTGAGGGTAATACTTCAGCCTTCAGACCATGTTTTTGATCCCCACGGACTGGTGGACGGTGACCAGTTGATGGCTTATCGAGCCTTCAAGAAGAACATATTGGGAAAGGTAAGTAATTTTTCTTTCTATTTAGGTGGCAGGTTTTCTTCTATTCAAATAAATAATTGTGTTGCTAATGGGAAATTAATGCAGACGTGATATGGATGAGCTGGAGCCAGTTGATGTTGCATGGTTCTATAGGATGCAGACCAACTTCCTGAAGTTGGAGGACGAGGTACGACGAACCAGACATTTTCTATTTAATATATGTTTTAGATATGATACACTCCTAACACTTTATTACGTGTATATACTCCCAGCATTTGGACGCGTACCTCCATATTCTTCGGAAGCATCAGCGAGCATTCCCAATTGCATATAACCAGATGATCAACATATTGGATATGCAGTTCTTTGTAAGTATTTCACAAAAGTAATGATTACGTATGCTTTTAACTTAGTTTGTAAAAAATTACAAACTTTTTGTCGATCAAATGTTTGTACAGTCTTATATGGAGGTCCAATACAGGAGAATGATGCCTCGTGATGCTCGCGGGGAGATCACCACGGCACAGTGGAATCTGCTGAGGTCCTGGTGGACCAATGAGGACCATACGACGGTGCATGGTGGTGCCCCGATTGGAAGCCGTCCGTGGCACGAGGTTGACATGGTAAGTGTTACTTGCTTTGTAATTTTTTATTTTAAATGGATTTGTACATTCTAACACCTTCTTTTTACGTTTACAGATTCTGATACCGTGCAATATTGGGTGCCAGCATTGGCTTTTGGTTACTGTCGACCTCACGTCCAGGACGATGTTAATCATTGATCCCTAGAGACAGGATGTCACAGTGAATATCTGGAAGTAGCAGGTAGCCCCCTTGCGTTGGTTTTTGCCCTCGATGTTGCATCAGGTCGGGTTTCATACTGCACGATCGCCTGACCATGAGATGATCGCTAAAAAGAATAAGCCTCTCTCAGTCAGCGTGGTGGCCGCAACACATGTCCCCCATCAGAAGAAATCATAAGACAATTTTTTCATTTACTTTCAGATTGTATTATTAAAAAATTATTGTTTTATTAACACATGTTTATGTCCAACTGCAGGGGTAATTGTGGTCCCCACACGTTAAGATTGATCGAGTACTTACTGGCGGACATGAAGGATTTCGATTGGTTGGAAAATGATATGGAGATCATTCGGGAAAAGATGGCTGTTGAAATTTTTTCAAACTCCCAATTATGTAGTGATTCTTCTGTACATGTACCATTTTTTTGTATAAAAATGTTTACTTTGAAATAAAATTTTATTTTATTTTTTGTTTCCTTTTCAACTATCATAAATCACAAGTGTAACACTAATTGGAAATCCTATTTATTTAAAATTGAAATTCAGTTATTGAACAAGTCATATGAGTACAAAATTTCACAATGTTATCATCATTCAGTTCACCTAAAATCATTCCACGGTGGAGTCTCTGGTAGGGCACGTCTGTCTGTTGTGACTAACTGTATGACAGATGCTACACTTACGTCTGTATTCCTCATGAACAACTCTGCTCGGACCTTCATTAATCAAAGCTGGGTTAGAACATCTCCTGGAATTATGCTCTGGTTGTCCACATCTTCTACAGTTTTATGTAGTTGTCCTCTCCGAAGATGAGATATGTCGACCCGCCCTCCGGGCGACCTGCTTTGTCTCCTGGAGATTGGATTCAAAATCACCCTCTCAGCGATGTTAGACGGCACAACCCAAGTGGAAGGATGTCCAACCGGTATAATAGGAACCGAGTATGCGTTAATAAGTGTCTATCTCTTGTAGTAGTTCACACACAGGGATGTGAAATCCATGTTTCTGTCTCTGTAAAAACAATGAGATTCATGTTGCAGTAATATTAACCGTATACTAAAACGTATGAAGTACCTTGCGGCAACGAGCGCATGAGAACATGGAAGCTGGTCCATGTGGAATTTGTTTCATGTGCAGGTCTTTCAAGCTATGTCAACGGTCCACTATTTTCCAGACCACTTCATAGAGAATATGTTCCAGTCAACTGGATTTACAGTCATAAAATTGCACTTCTCCACGCATTTTAGGATCACAAGATGTGTTACGTCGGTCAACTGATGACTCATGGACTGTGCAACGCTATAACAATCGTGAAACCAACATTGTAGCATATTCCTAATGAACTCTGCTAGAGTCAACATAGGCAGTTACAGTGCAAAATTTAGGCATGAATTTATCCATTCTGCAGCAATTGTTGTCATCACCCTGTACCTCCTATTGGGGCAGTGTACACGGGACCACTTTTATGGACCGGCCTCAATTACATAATCATATGCATTCGGGTGCAAGTTTTGTAACTCTTCCATGTGCCGGTTACAGTCCAACTCGGTGTACGCTCAGGTTGCTTTGTCCATTATTGCGGTAACATCCTTTCTGTGATATCGCTTTTTAATATTTTCAGAAAAGTGCCAGCAACATATGGTATGGGTGGCATAAGGAAACACTTTAGAAATCCCTGCTTCAATGCTTGCATGACAATCAAAAATGAATACCAAATCATCTATATGCTCAAGGGCACCTTTCAAGCAATACAAAGACCACTCCCATGATAGGTTGTTCTTTGAGTCACCGTAGCCAAAAGTAATAGGATAAACCTGTTCATTCCCATATTGTGCTGTTGCAACAAATATTGTACCCCCAAATCTTCCCTTTAAATAGGTACCATCAACGACAATAACTTGACGCAGACACCTCTGAAATCCTCTAAGTGAGGCACCCAACGACATGAAAAAATAGAGGAATTTACCATCTTCGTCGCACTGTAAGTTAGTGATTATTCAGGGATTTTTTTCTTCCAACACGTAACCGAATAATGTCTGTAGTTGGAAGGTTTCCTCATGCGTTCCATAGGTCAGTGACAACGCATAATCGAGAGCTTGATATGCCTTACTATACATGATTTGAATGACATACATTGTTTTCATGTTGGCGATTATGTCCTTCGGACGCATTAGTCGACCATCATGTTGTTACAATCTAGGTTTAACCACTTCTCCAATAATGACTGCACTAGCTTGTCGATGGCGGCAGTGAATCTCCTCTAACGGACAAGTGTGTTCGTTGACAAAACTTCTTACTTGGAAGTATGTCGCTTCATCTCTCCTTACCGCTCATAACTTCCACATACATTTGTCCATCAAACAAACCAAATGTAACGTTGTCTTGTTCGACCTTTTCACCTTCCACTCGAAGTTGTGCCGCATTGCAAAATGCCCAACCAATCTCTCCAAATCCTTTTTACTAGGAAACAATTGTCCTTTATATATCATGATTGTAGGTTCATCTTCTACCAAGTTTCTGCTTCTATCCATACCAAAAGAGTACGATTCTACTCCTGGAATTACCCAAGTTATAACATTGTCAGAATCAGCTTCAGTTACATTAGGCCGGACCTCAGAGGTCCCAGCTATATCTACTACACTGGAACTACATCTGTGTACACATCTTGCACGTCTTTCCTTTTGGACAGGTTCTTCATCTTCCTCATTGCTCGCTACATTATTTACCAGATGCAAATTTGCTTCATTAGCCACTTCATGAATTGGCTCAAAATTCTGTTCATTGTTCTGCTCATTATTCATGTCATTGTACATCTCATTGTATTAGTGGTTGTACTGCCCATCATTCATTTCAATTTATTAACCAAAGAACTCGTCCAAGTGAGGTCCAGCTATATAACCATGGTCGACTACTTCCGATGGGACACCACACATGTTTTGCTGCTCTTCGTTCCCACTTCTTTCTGTGAACAATTGGTTGCTTCCGCCTGATGATCTAAATTGTTTGGTATTTCCACGAGTAGGGGTATCTTCAGCTATCACATTTGTTGTTGCCCTCTCAATTAGACTAACACGCACTTGAGGGATCACCCTATCTTCCCCTAGAATAAACAAAACATCATCGTCGTTTCTTATAAATGTGCGACATGTTGTCTCAGGAACGATTGATATAGATTGTAGATCAACAATGTATTTGTTCACAGCATACTTCACAACGGTTTGCATGATCGACACCAGCTCTTCGTAAGTCATATTCTTTGACACATACATTCCTTGGTTATCGAAACCAAAAAACCTCTGACTTTCAACAGGTAATTGCTCCCATCGATCGTTGTAAGATATGACTATTCTCACCCGATCCATTGTCCTGTGAAAATCACCATCACAAACCATTATTAACAAATTAAAAAATTAAATTAAGTTTACAATTATTAAGAATTAAAAATATTTATTAAGTGTAAGGGATCGAGAACATTATCAAAGGGATCAAGCTTTTTGGAAACGTATCGAGAACATTTTATAAGGGATCGGGCTTTTATCAAATGGATCGAGAACTTATTGTAAGGGATCGAGCTTTTTCCAAATGGATAGAGAACTTTTTCAAGGGATCGAGACCTTTTTCAAGGGATCGAGAACTTTTTCAATGGATCGAGAATATTCTATAAATATCGAGCATTGTTTTGAAATAATCGAGTATTTTTTCCAAATAATAGAGTTTTTTTTCAAAATATATAAAACCTCGGTCCAATAACAAATATGCTCGATTCTTCTTTAAATATTCTCGGTCACACATGAAAAATACTCGGTTCTATTAAATGTTCATACATGTTCTTACAACACAGAAATGCATGCAAAAAATCGAAAATGCATGAAAACAAAAAAGAGAATACACGAGATCATAAATATTAGTTACCTTCTTATGCAGATTCTGGAACGAGACAATTTTTTTTGGAGAGATACAAGTTTTCAGACAACTTTTTTGGGGAGATACAGACGAGTTCAGAAACTTGCCTTTTACAAATTAAAGTTTAGGGGCAACTTCGGTAGTTCAGCATAATATGTGCCTTTTAAACTTAAGTTATTAAACTAGTGACATCATCACAAAAGACAATAAAAAATGTGACATATCTCACAATTTCCACTTGAGGGATTTGGGATTGAATTAAGGGTTTTATTGAAAACTAATCCATTCAGGAGTCTAAAGTTAATAACTAATCTCTTTTTGAAAAAATTACAAAACTAACTCTTTTGTGACAATATTGCCCTTTTAAAATTTCAAAATTACATTCATATCATAACACTCTAAATCGTCTCTCTCTCCCAATTGACCACACTTCTCTCATATTGGAAAATCCCTATTCTCTCTCAAACAGAGAAAACCTCTCTGAAATTGACAAATCCCTAGTCTCTCTAAAGTCGACCAAACCTTTAAAATCTACCAAATCCCTAGTCGCAGTGAAAGCCTTCTCTCCAACCACGACATCACGACGAAATCTTGAAGATAACGACGGCACGATGGAAGCTTGAAGACGACGACACGACGGAACGTTGAAGACGTCGGCAACTCCGTTTGGCTACTAGGAAAGTTCAATAAACATAAGGTGAATGGTTCTTCAACTATTGAATTTTTTTTTGGTGTTGTTTTTTGATCTATAAAATCAATGGTGTTACTTTCTCCTTCAATATTTGTACTTTGAAAAATCCCTAATTTAAATTAGAACCCTTTTTTTTGGGTTTGAAAAATCCCTAAATTGAATTAACTAGAACATGCATGTTCAATGTGTTGTGATATTTGTGTTGAATTTTCACTTTTCAGTTATTTTTTTGAATCCCTATTTTTTTTTTGCGTTAAAAAATCCAATTTTTTTTTCTTCCGTTTATGAAGCTGAATTTGATTTAGTTTCGATTTTTGTATGATGGCTCTTTTTGATTATTTGTATTAGTATTGTATTGAGCAAGATTTTTCTTTTTCTTTTTTTATAATTAACATTGCAATATGATTCCCTTGCGTTTGAATTCTATTCTTTTGTTTGCTGCTCATGATGGGTTTCTTTATTAAATATGTAAGGTTTCGTAATTTATATGTGAGTGTAAATATTTATATAAATTTCGGAGTGGACTAAGGTCAGCTAAGGTCTATGCTGAACAGATTTGGGATAAACAAGATTTTAATTAATTGTTTGGACATGCTATCGGTCATAGATTAAACTGAAAATTTTACTGTAGTATTTTCCCTATGTCTAGACCATCTATGTATAATTTCGAAATTTTCAGAGCTTTACCGAATTATTTAAAAATTATAGATCAGAGGGTGATCAGTTATGATAATTAGCTGAAAATTAGATTTCTAAGTTTAGTTCAATTTATATAAAGTTTATGCTGATTTAAATGATTGTGATAATGAGATTATAATAGTGAATCAAATTTAATAATTGATAGGTTTGAGGGAATTTTGAATTTCTAGAGCTAGATTGGATTTATACGTGTTTGAGGTAAGTAAATTCGTTCATTGTATGAACATTATCCAGTTTAATTTGAGACATTGCTCTTGGTGTGGTTTTATGGCAGATACATTGTTGTTGCTAATGAAAAAAATAATTGATATGATGCCTAATATGATTGTGTTGTTTTAATGAAAAATCCTAAATCAAGCATATCTTGTTTTGTTGGCCCTTTGCATACTATAAGCATATCTTGTTTTAAGTTTAGCATAATTATGTTTGATTCATTATTTTTCTTTTTGAAATGGTGTATCAAAATGTTTTGGATTTTCGATATTGTTGGGTTCATAGTTCGTGTAATGAAATGCAGTTTACTAGTTGGTGTTTTTGGAATTCCTAACTGAGTTAGGAATTCCTAATACTATTGAAAATTCTTAATGGTGTTGAAAATTCCTAATGATGTTGGGAATTCCCAACTCAGTTAGGAATTCCCAACACGGTTAGGAATTTTAATTTTTGACTATCATCGTTGAATCGAATAAGAAATAAAGTTGTGCCTCTTGAGCTGAAATGTGTTCGGTAAGATGATATGCATTTGTTATAACTACCAAATACATAGTTATAGTTTGTGTGCCTAACACGGTTTGAATAATTATTTCAGCAAAAATGACACCTTGGTGGAGATATGACACATTGGTGTGTGGAGCGTTGTCAGCTTATGCCGCAACAGAAAGCATGTGATTGTAGACTTTTTGTCATCATGTTTTTAGAGCATTTGGTACATAGTGAATCTATCGATTTGGTCCAACTTGATAAAGTCAAATATTTTAGAACATATTTGTGTTTAAATCTTTGGCGATCTCAAGTAGCCGCGTGAACAACATTATGATTTTTGCTATGTAATTTTGATGATGTTAACATATTGCCATGTTAATGTAACTACATGTGCAAAATGTGTTAATTTAACAAACTGTGATGATGACTTTGAAGCATAGATTTTGAAACTATTATGGATGGAATTGTGCAGATTTTGATGTTGTCAACCACGAATTGTGCAGATTTTGACTGTCATGAATGAAATTGTCTAGTTTTTTTGCAGTCTTTTGATATTAAAATTGTACATATGTTGAGATTTCCATATTAATAATAGTGCAGATTTTTGTTTGAATTTAGTATAACTGTTATGAATTCAATTGTGCAGTTTTGTGATAATAAAATTGTGTAGATTTTGAGATTTTCATCTTATAAACAATGCATATTTGTAAAGTTTTTTGCCCATTAACAGTAATTGAGAATTGTAAAACAGAAATCTAAATATTACACAACACTGTCAACATTACACGACACTGTCAACATTACACAAAAAATATATCAAACAAATGTACTAATGTAAAAACCAATATTGTCAACATTACACACAAAATATATCAACCAACTGTAATAATGTATCAATCAATACTCAAATCAACATTACATGAAACTTTCTGTAAATGTAGACAAAATGTAGCAACACTTCCAACATAACACACATTCAGGAACCTACAAATTAACACACATCATTATTAGTTTTGAAAACACGAGATACATTTTAAAATGAATAAGAATTCCATGATTAAATTCCTAAACAAATATTCTATACTCATGATACAATGAATTTACAAAATATTCTAAATTCAAACTATGTTAATCTTGATGCCGCTATAATTTCTAATTGTGTTGGGAATTCCCAACTGTATTAGGAATTCCCAATGCGGTTAGGAATTCCCAACTCACGAGTTCCAATGCTGTAAGGAAAAACTGTGTTGGACACTTTTTTAAAAAAATTGCTATCTATTGTGTAGATTCAATCCAACAATGAAAAATGAACCACACCAACATCAAATTCACATAAGACCAATGCTCTATTACATTCATGTCAACTATTTTGAAAAAAATAAGCTACCCTAATGCACAAATTAAACTAAAAAAAATATTCAAACATGAAATAAACAAAAAATTTATTTATAAAATTAAAATTGATCACACTAACATCAAATTCAACCAAGACCCATGCTCTATTATATTGATAAAAACAATTTTCATAAAAATAAGCAACCTTAATGCCCAAAGGAAAGTAAAAAAGAGATGAAAAATAGAAATATACTTTAGATTTATGTTTAAACTTTAAATTGATCACAACAACATCAAATTCACACAAGACTCATGCTTTATTATGTAAATGTTAACTATTTCCACAACAAATTAATACACACACAATTAAATCTGAAATTCAACTAAAAAATTTCAAAAACAAAAAAACTCACCTCAAAGCTTGAATACAAAGGTACCCTTGTTGTGGATGAATATTTTTGAGTTGTTCAATGGTGGAGAATGTTAATAATTACTAAAATTCAAAACGAAGGAAGAGAGAACAAAAAACAATTGAGAGAAGAGAATGGGAGAAACCGAAATCGGATGTTGTGGTGGAGAGAGAGGTGGAAATAAGAGGAAAAGAATGGTGTTGTGGTGGGATAATAGGTATAGATAGAATGGATAAGTTAAGTGAAATGAAATGAAAAAGTGAGTAAGTAAGGGTATAATAGTACTTACACATCAAAAAGGAGTTAGTTTTGTAATTTTTTCAAAAAGATGTTAGTTATTAACTTGAACCTCCCAAATGGGTTAGTTTCCAATAAAACCCTTGAATTAAGGATAGTACTGTGATATGTTTAAAACTGAATGAGATTTGATTAAAATAGTCTCTTCTTGAGTGGTATGGGATTTGATAAAAAAAATTATTTTATCATATATTTAATACAGTATAAAGCTGATTAATATAAATTTAAATTAATTTTTAATTTTTTTTAAAAAATAAAAATATTTAAAATTAATATTAAAAAATAACAATTTTTTATTTAATATCATATCATAATAAGATATATTAAATAAATACAATTAAATAAAAATAAAAGAAGAAGGATTTTTTTTTAAAAATGTGGGACTAAACAGCCCTGCATCATTTAGATAAAATGGTTGTACATAATTTGACTGATTAATATATTTAATTAAATTAAATTTTAAAAAACTATTGAAATTGCTTATTTAAAAATAATTTAAATATTGAAGACAAGTTTTTTTTTTAATATTTATTTTTATTTGTTAAAATTGAACATTATTATTTTTAAAATGTTTAAAATAAAATGTTTTATTAATTATTAAAAGATGTTTATATTTTAATCACATAAAACATTAAATAAATTGAAAAGTTTTTTTTTTTAAAGTATAAAGTGGTGGTACATACTAATTGATTTCACTCTGAACGCGTTTTTTCCATCGCTAAGAAATTACGAATTCAAAATATATTTATAAAGTTTTTCCTACGCAATGTACTATAAAGTTATGAAAACTTAGTAAAGCGGTAAGTAAGGGTATCATCCACAGGGAGGCGTCATCTGTCGATTGTCTCTCGTTTTAGTGATTATTGAAATCAAAGTAAATAAGAACATGGCAAGGGTGAGAGTGGTGTGTGTTAATTGTAAATATAAAAAAGATAAAAAAAGATAAGAGAACATGGAGAGATGAGAATGGTGATTAAATTGATAAATATAAAATGATGGATATGAGAGATGCTATAGAATGGATGCATATGGTACTCATGACCACCCAATATTCGTGCCACCTAAAATAATTAACTGTATGGACACTCCTATATTGGGTTCAACCTAGCCTTTAGTACAACTTTTAGATATAGCAATGGGAGAGTCGACTAGTCATCTAACGCTATATCATGCGAGCAACTACTAAAGATGGCGTTTAAGCACATATATTAAAGAGATAAACATATGATCGACCACCGATCGCTATTCACCTATCACGTGTAAGCAACAACTAATGGAAGCATTAAGCATTAACGGACCCTCGACCACTACTCGTTGAGATGTATCGTACGATTAATGGCCAAGAGTCGCGAAACAAATGCTACCCACCAAGATGTATCGTGCGAGCTATGCTTAAGGGTTTGATCACTCTATGTTTGTATATATTTTTAGCGTATAATTCATCCCTTTTGTGTATGTTTATCGGATTGTGTATTTTAATTATCTCTTTGAGTACTTTTCAGGTATTTTTGTCATTTAGGGCAATTGAGGACATGATAAAGATTATGGGAGAAAACAAAGTAAAAAAATGAATTTTGGAAGAATTATGCGAGTTCCTACTTGTAGAATGAAGTCACATATCAAGTCCAAAAGACACTACCAGTTCAAGTTACGACAAGAACCTAGCAGAGCAAGACTGAGAGTTACCACTACGAGTTAAGCCTCACAGAACAAGGCGGCAAGACAAAGGCAGAGAGCACTGCGAGAAGAAATCTACGAGTTATGTCTAACAGTGCAGCCCTAGACGTCACTACGAATAGAGAATGCGACATTGAAGTCATAGATCAACTATAAATAAAGATCTGCGAGTTACAACCGTCAGAATGTAGTGGCAGATCTTGTGCCGACTCAACTGCGAGATAAATCTGCGAGGTCCAAGTCACAGACCCAAGTTGCAGATCATGTTCCACGTCACCCTGCAAGTGGATTCAACCAAATCTTCTCTCCCCTATATAAACACATTTTTCTTTCTAGAAAAAGTGTGCTAGAGTGTTGTTTGTTAGATTGTAATCTTAAGCTTTAGAGTAGGAAACACCCTTTCACTTTCATTTTAATCTTGTATCTTTAGTTTAAACTCTTTATATTTCATAACTTAGAATTAAAATCTTCAATTATTGATAAGTATATCTACCCTTTGTCAAGCAAGCAAGGTTTTGTTGAGCAAGCATAGAAGGGAGCATCAAGAATCCATGAGCCTTCTTTATCTTTCTCTTTACTTTACTTATACTTATTTGATAATGAGTGACTAAATCCTTTTTGTTGAGGATTTCATTATTGTATATGTGTGAACACTTTTAGTAATGATCTAGTCTATCTTTTATCTATCTTGAGTTACATTTATGATTAATATATTAACATGTTGATTGTTGTGTATGATCTTTACTTAGCATCTAAGCATGAATTGTATGCATGAATAAGTGGATCTATCTCTTGGTTTATCAATCTTGAGTAGGTTACACTTGAAACTCTTCCATATAGATCTGTGTTGATAGGAACTAGGTTGTGAACTCTGTTATTAACATGTTGCATCATTATCTTCTCAGCATATCTTTAGAATCTTTAAAACAATCATTTTATAATTAGCATAACTTTTAGTGACTTGTGCTAAAACAATCATTTGAACCGTTTCGAGTTTTCTATGTGGGAACGATACCCTTACTTGTGTCTGTTATACTTGACAGCGATTCGTACACCTGCGAAGGGTCAATCAGACTCGTGCATTCCATTTAGTTTTTAGAATACCAATAGTTTAGAGGTATGCTCGGAGTGCGTCAAGGTTTCATAAGCATGTAGGTTTATAGAACCGAAACCCACAAATGCAGATGTATGCTTTTCATGAGTTCCACCAAAACAAAGAAAAGCACTAAAGCCAATCCAAAACATGCATTTCGAATAATCCACCGACATATTAGCAATCATGGGATGCTTAATTAATCTACTCCTAAATTACATTAATCTACTCCTAATCCCAATCAAAAACACACATCAATTTCTACTCTACATGCCATGAATGTAAAGACAAGAGCTATCCTTCAACATGCATCAAGTGTTAGGTTGTCAATCCTACTCGATACAAGTCAGGAATCAACTGAGTGCAAATTGAATGGGACAATAAAATAAGAAATCAAAGACAAGTCAATCAAATAAATGGAACTAGTATTAGGGTTTACATATTTCCCAAATGGGGATACACATCAAAGAAGAAAATAACAAGAGAAGAGTAAATAAATGAACCCCAAGGTGCTACTCTCGGATCTTTAGGCTCAAAGAGAGGCATAATTGTCATCTCGGATCTCCAAGCACCATTGAAGCTCCTCCTTCTTATCAACAAGGTAGGGTGCTCTTTATTCTTGAATCTCCTCCAATGATGGGTGGATGTAAGTAGAAGGTAATGGTGATGAGGTATCCATGGAGGAAAAGCTACATGGATGCCTTTAGAAGCTCCTCTCTCTTAACTTGGTGAAGAAGATAAAGTGTGGAATGAATTGATGAATTGGATTATTTAGAGATTAGATGATATGGGTCTTATGGAAAAAGTGATGTATTTATAGGTTTGAGAGGCTAGGGTACGAATATGAGTGATTGGAAGACTTTGCTCTTCAGAAAATGTGACTTTTGCCCAGCTGGAACACGTGGTGTGCGGGTTTTGTATGGGTAAGGTCCCGCGCGCTGCCTTTGTGTAGACTTGGTGCTTGTAATTCATCTTCAGTGTGTAGGCAATTGCGTAACCATAACGCTTGTTGTGTGCGGGTGGGGCACTGGTAAAGACCCGCGCAATATAGCCTATTTCCTTAACAAATTATTTATGGCTGAAAATCTTGGTTTCCCCCTCCAACACCTGAAATCCATTGAATGCCTACAATCACTATAAAATGATCCATTAGACACAAAAATACACTTGAGAATAAGCTAAAGAATATGGAATTGAGGGCCAAAATGTATGACAATTTTGGTTTGATCAAATACCCTTAAACCAAACCTTTGCTCATCCTCGAGCAAATAAAACAATAAACAAAAGACACAAGACACAACAAACATGACTCTATCTAGAAATACCTAACACAAAGAAGATAATTCATATGTCACATTTCCAACCAGTAATGGGATGCAAAGATGTGTGATAGAGAAGAGTAGACACAAGCAAAATGTTCTAAGGCAACTCGAAGGCACTCATGGGAAACTCACACAATCACGAATCCCACACCTAAAAGTGCTCTCATATTAGAAACTAATCACTATCACACCTCGAGTGTTATTCGCTACGACTCTAAGCCTCACGTGGAGTCTCTTTTTTCTTTCCTCTTAGAGTCCTAAGTTCACACTCATACAAGGTATGCACGATAGAGTTTATGCATAGTAATCTAAAGCATTGCATACAATATATCAATGAAAGATCACTATTATCTTGGTGAACAAGCCTAGGAAAAGAATTAAATGCCATGGACATAGAAGATCATGCTTCAACGAACATTCCTAATTTAGATTTCTTTGTAGATAAATTAGGACTTCCCTTATAGTTATAATGGGGCTATGAGGTGAAATGTGGTGAACAAAAGACAGGAAAATTTTGAGTTCAAGGTCATCAACCTTGCTAGACTCAATACATTAGGAATTAACTTTCACATACACTTGTGCTCAGGGGGCAAACCATGAATTTTTTTCTGGGTAGGCTGTTGACAATTTTATATAGAAAAAAAATCGAATCTAAACAATACAAGAGAATTTTTATTAGTTAAAATAAATAAGTATACCTAGCGAGGGGACATAATGAGTCGTACCCTCAAATACATATTATAACCAAGAAAAAACGTAAGAAAATAAAAAGGAAATATGCATGCAGTTTAAATACAATAATATCCTTCTTAAATTTTGACTTCTGAAACTTCAAAGAGGTTAAAATAAAAAAAAACCTAATAGTTTTCAAACAAATCCAAAAGCTATGAAAACAAATAAAATTGAAATTTTTGGAGACTTGAGATTAATATATATGACAAATCTACTATTTTTGGTTTGTTGTTAAGAGGTTAAAATTTCCCAATTTGAATTTTGAGTCAGTAAAGGGTTAACATCTCTCAATTTGATTTTTCACTTGGTTAATGAAATAAAATGGGTTTTAAGTTATTGGAGTGTTATTGAGATAAAAGAAAATGGTAAGTTAAATCATAATTAGAATTAAACTGGATTCACTTATAATTAAATGGGATATATTTGAAACTATATAAAGTTTTTTTTTTTCCAAAATACCAGCCTACCCTAACCACCCCTGTTTCTATAGGGAAAATAAAACCACGCGCAGCGGAAGCGTGAGAAAATTTAATAAAATTAGGGTTTGCGTATAAATAAAAAATTTCCCTTTGACTAACAAGAACCTTAACTCTAGATTAACTGATGTATATAAAAAGTGTCGTACCTTTTTCTCGTGACAATTGAATAAGCGCCGAATTAATTCCGCAAGATCTTCCAATCCAATCATTAACGTGAATCACTTAGGAGTGTGGGCTCCTTTTATTTAAAACGTATAAATGAGAATGGAAACAAACAAAATCATTTTCTTTGTTAGTTACAATAATCCTCCAAGAAGAAAACAAAGAACGTTAGGTCACTTGTGAATTATCAAACAATTTGATTGAAACTCGCGTGAACCTTGATTTGATGTTGTACACAAAAAACCTTTTGATGTAAAGGCTACAAGTGTACTATCGAAAACTAAACGTTCTTTCTTCTTATTTCTTATTTCCCAAATCACACACTATTTCTTAGAGTTGATCGAATTTTATCTAGAGTAAAATCAGATTTTTCTCCCTCAAAATTCCTATGATGGCCGAATTCTTCTCTTAGAAAAATAGGGCTGATCGAAATCTCTTTATATTAAATCTTCGGCTGGCCGAAATTAACATACATATAGATATATATAGGATCATAAATCCTCTCATAAGAAGGATTTACTTGGTTGGCAATAATCCTTTCCTTAGGTGGATTTATTTGGTAGTTAAGAATCCTAATTTAAAGGAATTACATCATATTATATATATATATATATATATATATATATATATTTTGTATTTCTATAGAATACAATTAGGAGACTTTAATCTTTTCCTAAGAAGGATTTACTTGGTAGTTAAGAATCCTTTCCATAGGTGGATTTATTTGGTGGTTAAGAATCCTTTTATAAAAGGAATTCTATCATACACCAAGACTTCTAATCCAACTCAATAGTGTATTTATAACCATATTAAAGATGACCTAATTTGAATAGATAAATAATTCCTTTTATTTATCTACTTATCAAATATAGTCTTTAATATTAATTATACTACCAACAATAGTATAATTTTAGGAGACCATCTCCTACTAGGAAAAAGATTTTGACTTTTAATTAAATAATTAATTAATCACCAAATTAATTAATTTTCATTTAATTAAATAATAATATAATATAATATAATTAAGCTGTTCTAAATAGCCTTGCCGCCCAAACCATATATATGGGCAAATATATTATTTTCTTTTTTATTAAATCCATTTGACCTTTATAATAAGTTCACATGTGAACTAGACCCATTCTTACAAAAAGAAACAAGTCCACATGCCTCAATACAATTCTAGATAGACCCCTAAATTGGTCCGGTAGAATATATTTTGTGATCCATGCAAGTTCATGTGGATTGGGGATCTTGGCAGTCTATCTAAATTTAAGCTCCAATAGACACAACTCGATCACAATCAACAAATGATTCACTTAGGTCTGATCTATTTAATTTTAGTTCATTCCACTAAAAAATAAAAATTGAACTCTTAAATAAATATAGAATAAGTTGATGTTACTCATTCATACCTTAGACAACTTTATTGGAGAAAGTGTATCCTCGTGAAGAATACCGGTAATCGCTAAGAGCTCATAGACCGTCTATAGCTCTCCAAGTTACCATATTTACTCATATGACCACATTTTGAACTTGGGTATTTTGACTTGTCCAGAAGCCATGTTTCAATAGACACTATTGAAAACTTAACGTTAAGATTTAATATCCAATACATCAAAACATCCATATGATGGTATTCTACTCTCATTTAATAAATGGAGCCACGATGTCCATATCTATAAATGAAGTCCTCTATCAATTAACAAATGAATACCACCAAACTATCGAGGATAGACTATGCTATATAATCATACTCATTGATAGTTCAAATGATAACACTTGCAACCATAAGTCCATCATTTATCTCAGGATTGAGATAGACTCTCCGATTGTCTTCAAATGGAAACTTTTATCCATTGACGGTTCTAGATAAAGTATTTCATTGTGATCCTATTCAATGCACCCAGTGCACTTGATTCTCTTGCCCAAAGACACCACACTTTGATGATTTTAGACTCATCATAATACATTTGATCCCACTCGTATGCTAGTAAAATAATCTACAACTTTGACAAGATAAAGACGCCTAACCTTTTATCTTAAGTTGTGAATATTATTCAAGACTAACTAAAGAATTGTGTCTACCTCATACATATCTAGATGTATGAGCAATTCTTATTTTCTCATAGTCTTTTGACCTTATAATTATTTACTTTTGACAATTATAATAATTAAACTGTTAATGCTATAAGATTTGTTAAACTAGAAATCACTTTATTAATATGAAAAAATTGTCAAATACATTATTATACTCTTGCTATCGAGCATAATCCTAACAATCTCCCACTTGCTCTATAGCAAATATGTCATATCTCTCATCCCCATGTTCTCTAAATGCCCATAAAAACTCTTTTATGGAAGAGCCGTTGTAAAGGGATCCGCTATATTTTATGCTGACGCGATCTTGGTAATCGTCACGTCACCCCTATGCACAATTTTCCTAAGAAGGTGATACTTTCTTTCAATGTGTTTCCTTCTCTTATGACTTCTTGGTTCTCTCAAATTAGCCACTGCTCCACTATTGTCACAATAGATTGTGATCTGCATATTCGCATCAGGAACCACTTCCAAGTCAATCAAGAATTGACGAAGCCACACATCATCTTTAACAGCCTAGCATGCGGTAACATACTCGGCTTCCATGGTGGAATCAACAATACAAGATTGCTTGATACTCCTCCATATGACTGCCTCTCCTCCAAAAGTAAACACAGATCCTGATGTTGATCTTCTAAAGTCAAAATCTGACTGAAAATCAGAACCTGTATACCCAACGGGAATTGAATCCCCTCTAGAGTATACAAATATATAATTTTTCGTTTTCCTAAGATACTTGAAAATATGCTTAACTGCCGTCCAGTGATCAGGACCAGGCTTCGATTGAAACCTGCTAACTATGTCCACAACAAAATAAATATCTGGTCTAGTACAGGGCATTGCATACATGAGACTTCCAACTGCCGATGCATATGGAACCGTACTAATGAATTGCTCTTCATGATCAATCTTAGGAACTTGTTCCTTAGAAAGTTTGATTCCATGTCTGAAAGGTAACATACCTTTATTGGAATCTTGCATGGAAAATCTAGACAAGATTTTATCTATGTATGAAGCTTAGGATAATGCAATCGTTCTATTCTTTCTATCTCTTATGACTTGGATACCAAGAATTTAACTTGCTTCTCCTAAGTCCTTCATATCAAATTGTTTTGCTAACCATTCTTTAATTGATGTCAATACACCTACATCGTTTTCGATGGGTAGTATATCATCAACATAAAGAACTAGGAAAACCAACCTTGTCGCCTTTAATCATTTTGTATACATAAGGTTCGTCAAGGTTTTGATAAATCCAAAAATTTTCATGGCTTGATCGAACCTTATATTCCAGGATCTGGATGCTTGCTTCAATCCATATATGGATCTTTGCAACTTGCATACCCATTCCTTTTGGCCTTTTTCAATGAATCCTTCTAGTTGCATCATATAGATGCTTTTGTCAAGACTCCCATTAAGGAAAGCTGTCTTGACGTCCATTTACCAAATCTCTAGGTCTATAGATGCCACAATGGATAAGAGTATTCTAATGGATTTAAGCATGGCCACAGGAGAGAAGGTTTCTTTATAATCGATACCTTCTTTCTGTGTATAACCTTTAGCTACCAATCTATCTTTAAAGGTTTCCACATTTCCATCCATTCCTCTTTTCCTCTTGTATATCCACTTGCACCCAATGGGTTTTATCCCTTTAGGCAAGTCTACAAGAGACCAGACTTTATTTTTGAACATAAATTCAATTTCGGATTGCATTGCCTTTTGCCAATGGCGACAATCAACATCTTCCATTTCTTCCTTGTATGTATAGGGATCATCATCATCTGGGAGATTCTCTATAGATTCTCCTAGACCGATGTATCTCTCGGGTTGTCTACTAACCCTCCCACTAGGATGAGGTATGGTAGATTATTGATCTTGTGTTGGTACGGAACTTACAATTGGGCTTGGTTGTAAAACCTCTTGGGGAATTGTATCTCCTGAAAGCTCATTCAGGACAATTATACTTTTAGGCACAAAATTATTCATATAGTTCTTTTCCAGAAATTTTGCATTTGTCAAAACAAATACTTTAAGATCTAAAGGACTATAAAAATAATATCCTTTTATTTCTTTTGGATTCCCTACAAATATGCATGTTTCTGAACGGGACTCCATCTTTTCTGTCTTTCCTTTTAACATGTGTGTAGGACATCCAAATATCCTTAAGTGTTGTAAACTAGGATTTTGCCCGGTCCACAACTCATGCGGTGTTTTATGAACTGACTTAGATGGTACATCGTTTAGAATGTACATTGCGGTTTATAAAGCATATCCCCAAAAAGAATTAGAGATTGTTGAATAACTCAACATAGACCTAACCATGTCCAAAAGAGTTATATTTCTCTTTTTTGCCACCCCATTTTGTTGAGGTGTGCCTGGTGCAGAAAAATGAGAAACTATCCCATTATCAATAAGATATTGCTGAAACTCACCAGATAGATATTCTCCACCACGATCATACCTCAAGATTTTTATGCTTTTCTCAAGCTGATTTTCAACCTTAGCTTTAAATGCTTTGAACATTTCAAAAGCATCTGACTTATGTCTCATGAGATATACATAACCAAATCTTGAGTGATCATCTATGAAAGTGATGAAGTACTCATATCCACCTCTAGCTTGAATGCTCATAGGTCTATACACATCAGTGTGTATCAATTCTAAACATTCGATGGCTCTTGTGCCTTCGGTCGTAAATGACCTTTGGTCATTTTACCTTCCAAACAAGATTCACAAGTTGGTAGATCATCAACCTTTAAGTCACTTAGAGGTCCGTCACTTACCAATCTTTTAATCCTATTAAGGTTAATATGACCTAGGTGCAAATTCCAAAGGTAGGTTTCATCTTTTGATAATTTTACTCTTTTATGATTATGTTCCGTTGATTCCGTGTCTAACAAGTGAGAGATATTTCCATGAAAATAGAATAAACCGTTTTCCAATGTATATTTACAAACAAATTTGTTATTCTTACTAATAATAAAACCTTTATTAAAAGTAACTGAATATCCAAATTTATTTAGATAAGAGACTGAAATTAAATTCCTCTTTGTGGTACATAATAAACGTTTATTAAAACTAAATGCCTATAAGAATCTAAATTGATTCTAATATCTCCCACTACACTAGTAAACACCAACGCTCCATTGCCTAAATGCAAGTTGAATTCATTCTTATTCATTCTTTTCCTTTCCCGGTAACCTCTTCTGGTTAGGCCTAAATTACTTTTTCTTCTGTTGTTTCTTGACCTTCCTACGGGTCTTAACAGAAGCAACTTTACTAACCGTATGAATCTCTTAACCCTTACCTTACACAAGGATTTTCTCGATGCTTTGATCATCTTGCATCAGACCTTGCAAGATGTTTTCCTTATTTTTCAAGGTGTAGTCCAACTTGTACTGATCAAAGGAATCTGATAGTGAGTTGACAATCATGTCAATTTTCATCTTACCATTTATCTCAGCACATTCAGTGCAACAATGTTGAGATGTGCTATGACTTTCATCATGTGATCTTTCACACCCTGTCTAGGTTTCATCCTAAGATTCATAAAAGCAATCACTGCCTCTCTCTTAGTCGTCCTAGACCTCATAGCCAACATCTCCTATAATAACATCATTATATTGACAGCAGCCTCCATTTTTTCATGTTGTTGTTGCAACACGTCGGAGTTGATGACCATAATGTAACGTACATTTAGCCATCTCATCTGAAGACTTCCACTACTGATACTCATCTCTTTACTCTTGAGTAGATTCATTAGTTTGGTGGTTAGGGAATAGACATAATGAATTTATGTTTTTTAGCTTGCAATAACAACCCAATTTTCCTTTTCCATGTGACATAATTATCATCAGTTAAAGTATTATCTTTAAGGATGTTGATTAGGGATGGGGTCATGATTTCTGAACAATAACAAAAATTATATAAGTAAATAATCATGATAAAGCACTTTCGAATATTTATCTTGAATTAAATAAAATAATTCAATCGTAAAAATTCAACGGTGATCCAACACCCATAAATGTCATGCCTCATTTGGGAGTTCGCAACAATTACTAGTTAGACTAGGTCCCACCTAATTGTTAACATAACAACCAATGTTTTCAATTTTAGCCTTGTAATTTTTATTAACAAGAACTCTTTGGAGGATATTAATAAAATTACATTAAGTGTAATACCAAGTTATCGACCTTTAATATAATACCTCACGAATATCCCTCCTTTGGGAGTAGATATTTTTTGGGCTAATTGTCTAGTCTATCCTAGTAAGGAAGTATCTTGCTAAATTCCATTCATGAATACCCCTTAGGGGATTATTCACGAAACATAAAGTTCAACTAAACTTGGAGGCCGTAGTTGTTCCAAAACAATGATTTACCAAGTTATCTAGATGCCAATTTAGATACTTAAACCATTCAATGCATGTTCATACCAAAAGAGATATGACATGATATCAAACAATGATAAACATTGTAGTATTTACAACAAATATAAATAACTTCAATTTTGGTCCATCCTAGAAAAATAAGTAAATTACATGTCTTGGAATACAAAAAACTCCTTTCTTGGCGAACAAGTCTTCATGTGACCTTCGTCGTCTGGACTCTCTTGGCTGCCTCCCATGGGCGTGCGAACCCTTGGCCCTTACCCATAGGCATGCGCATGCCACAAACCCATAAAAGGCTGCCATGCGCAGCCCATGCCACAACAAACGTGGCTGCGTGCTCTTCGCACGCAAGTTCGTTGCTACGGTTCGTACAGTCCAAAACTTGTTCCGGTTGCTCCTAATTCTTCAAACCTTCGAGTCTTCGAAACTTAAGTGTATTACAGACGAATTATAAATAAAAATACTGCAGTTTATTATTATTATTATTATTATTACAACAACAAAATAAAAAAAAACTTAGCAACTACTAAGAATGAAATTATGGCGATGATAGACCACACTTCTTGTTACAATCCCAAAACAAAATTACGTAGAAATTCTAGGATCGGAATTGAGCAATAACAAACCACATATAAAGCATATATATATATATATCCATACATTCCAATGTAAATATATATGTGAATACCTAGAGTATCATATCTTTCTAAAACATGCATATATACAATAAAAAGAAAAAGATTCACGAACACATACAACAATAAATAAAGGGTACAACCTGCTTCTGATACCAATTGTAGGGAAAATAAAACCACACGCAGCGGAAGCGTGAGAAAATTTAATAAAATTAGGGTTTGCGTATAAATAAAATTTTTCCCTTTGACTAACAAGAACCTTAACCCTAGACTAATTGATGTATATAAAAAGTGTCGTACATTTTTCTCGTGACGATTGAACAAACGCCGAATTAAACCCGTAAGATCTTCCAATCCAATCACGAACGTGAATCAGCTAGAAGTGTGGGCTCCCTTTCTTTAAATTGGATACCTGAGGATGGAAACAAACAAAATATTTCTCTTTGTTAGTTACAATAATCCTCCAAGAAGAAAACAAAGAATGTTAGGCCACCTGTGAATTATCAATCAATTTGAGTGAAACTCGCGTGAATCTTGATTCGATGTTGTACAAAAAAACCTTTAGATGTAAATGCTACTAGTGTACTATCGAAAACTAAACGTTCTTTCTTCCTATTTCTTCTTTCCCGAATCACACACTATTTCTTAGAGTTGATCGAATTTTGTTTAGAGTAAAATCATATTTTTCTCTCTCAAAATTCCTATGATGGCCAAATTCTTCTCTTAGAAAAATAGGGCTGGCCGAATTCTCTCTTTATGAAATCTTAGGCTGGCCGAAATTAACTTATATATATATATATATATATATATATATATATATATAGGATCATAAATCCTTTTCTAAGAAAGATTTTTTTGGTTGGCAAGAATCCTTTCCTTAGGTGGATTTATTTGGTAGTTAAGAATCCTTATCTTAAAAGAATTCTATCATATTAGGTGGATATATGGGCTGGCCAAAATTTCTATAGAATACAATTAGGAGACTTTAATCCTTTCCTAAGAAGGATTTACTTGGTAGTTAAGAATCCTTTCCTTATGTGGATTTACTTGGTGGTTAAGAATCCTTTTCAAAAAGGAATTCTATCCTACACCAAGACTCCTAATCCAACGCAATAGTGTATTTGTAACCATATTAAAGGCTTCCTAATTTGATTAGATAAATAATTCCTTTTATTTATCTACTTATCAAATATAGTCTTTAATATTAATTATACTACCAATAATAGTATAATTTTAGAAGACCATCTCCTTCTAGGAAAAAGATTTTGACTTTTAATTAAATAATTAATTAATCATAAAATTAATAAATTTCCATTTAATTAAATAACAAAATAAAATAGTATAATTAAGCTATTCTAAATAGCTTTGCAGCCCAAACCATATATATGGGCAAATATATTATTTTCTTTTTTATTAAATCCATTTGACATTTATAAAAAGTCCACATGTGAACTATACCCATTCTTACAAAAAGAAACAAGTCCACATGCCTTAATACAATTCTAGATGGACCCCTAAATTGGTCCGGTAGAATATATCAAGTGATCCATGCAAGTTCATAAGGATTGGGGATCTTGGCGAGCTATCTAAATTTAAGCTCCAATAGACACAACCCGATCACAATCAACAAATGATTCACTTAGGTTCAATCTATTTGATTTTAGTCATTTCACTAAAGAACTAAAATTGAACTCTTAGATAAAGATAGAATAAGTTGATGTTACTCATTCATACCTTAGACAACCTTATTGGAGAAAGTGTATCCTCGTGAAGAATACCGGTAATCGCCAAGAGCTCGTAGACCACCTATAGCTCTCCAAGTTACCATATTTACTCATATGACCACATTTTGAACTTGGATATTTTGACTTGCCCAGAAGCCATGTTTCAATAGACACTATTGAAAACTTAATGTTGAGATTTAATATCCAATACCTCAAAACATCCATATGATGGTATTATACTCTCATTAATAAATAGAGCTATGATGTCCATATCTATAAATGAAGTCCTCTATCGATTAACAAATGAATACCACCAAACTATCGAGGATAGACTATGCTATATAATCGTACTCATTGATAGTTCAAATGATAACACTTGCAACCATAAGTCCATCATTTATCTCAGGATTGAGATAGACTCTCCGATTGTCTTCAAATGGAAACTTTTATCCATTGACGGTTCTAGATAAAGTATTTCATTGTGATCCTATTCAATGCACCCAGTGCACTTGATTCTCTTGCCCAAAGACACCACACTTTGATGATTTTAGACTCATCATAATACATTTGATCCCACTCGTATGCTAGTAAAATAATCTACAACTTTGACAAGATAAAGGCGCCCAACCTTTTATCTTAAGTTGTGAATATTATTCAAGACTAACTAAAGAATTGTGTCTACCTCATACATATCTAGATGTATGAAAAATTCTTCTTTTCTCATAGTCTTTTGACCTTATGATTATTTACTTTTGACAATTATAATAATTAAACTATTAATGCTATAAGATTTGTTAAACTAGAAATCACTTTATTAATATGAAAAGATTGTCAAATACATTATTATACTCTTTTTCCGCCCCTGCTTGTGCTTCATAATTGTACTATATTTTTGTGAGTACTTAACATTGAAATTCAAGGCTCTTTATTTATTTTTTCTTTTTTTTTCTCTCTCTTTTTGTTATTTTTTTCTTTGCACTTTTGCACACTTTTCACATTTGACTATTTAGGTTCTAAGTGCACATTTTTTGCACTTTTACAATTGTGAGCCATTTACCTTGGACAATTACAAATATTTCCTAAGTACACGCATGATTTGCAACCAAGGTAGGCATGTGTTTGGCTATGGGCTATATGGTTATATTATGGTACAAAAAGAAAAGGATATGTGTTTGACCTTAAGTTTGGCTTTGGAGCACACATAAGGGGCTTGGAAACAGAACACACCTCATCATTTCATATACTTTTACGCTCATTTTTCTTTGTAAATGCCATATTTTAATGTTCCATATAGCTTTTGCAAGCGTTTTCATGATAAAGGCGTCTTTGAGCGGGTTTGGGAGATGTTCGGGGCCAAATCTAGGTTTCCAGCCAGTAGAGGATCATCCCACTTGGTACGCATACCGTAATAGAAGGAATAACGTACCGCATCCTGTACCTCATAGCCGATCAAAAGAACCATGGATATTGACACCCGGTACGCGTACCACATCCCGTACCGTGTAGCTGATCTGAAGAAGCATGAAGCATGACATACAGTACGCGTACTGCAACAGAAGGGATCACATACCGTAATATCGTACCACATATCATTATGGCATACCGCGTAAAAAGGTAGATCATGAAATCTTTATTTTGCGATCCAATGATATGAGACCTAGTGCGTCCCTCACTCTTATCCCTGATAAGGTATGGTTAGAGGATGTTTTTGGACATCCAATAGAGTGCCTTTGGGGCCTTCATCCACAATTGGATGAGTGATTTTGTTAAGTGATAAAATGAGAGATTGATGAGAGAGAAAATGGATCTAAAAACAGAACACACCAGCCCTCTTCTTATTCTTCAGCATTTTTATGCTTTCCCTATGTATTTTGGCTTGAGTTCGTGAAGGATTGGAGCACAAAGGAAGGGTCTTAGTTACACCAAGGAAGCTATTTAATTCCTAGCTTCATAAGAAAGACTTCTTCAACATAGATTATCTCTTAAACTCTCTTTCTCTAAGTTTTCTTGGGTTTTCATGGCATATGATTATATCAGCTCATGTATGGATTATTTGTGTAATATGAGCTAAGTATAGTAGTGTTAGAAAAAAATGATGCTAATCCCTTGATGAATTTGTAAATGACTATTTGATCTCTCTATTTGTGCTTGTGGAGTTATATGGATGTTTTGAATGTTAAAAGCCTTTACTTGCTTGATCACCTTGTAATTGATCTATGGTTGAATGCTATGTATCGAGAGGAGATGTATTTGACAATGCTTAGATAAACATTCACTATGCTAGACTAGAAAGTGCTAAAACCACTAGGCTAGCATATAGGGTTCGTTTGAGTATCCCAAGTGCTTAATGGATTCATGTATATTGTCCGGAATGCTTGAGAGAGATTTCGGGTATATATGGATGCCATCTCTAAGACATCGTGAGAGATTAGAGATTACTTTAGAGGATAAGAATCTATAACATATGCATACACGATTAAAGGTCAGTAGAGTCAAGTGTTTCATTAGAAGGGTGAGGTGGATTCGAGTTCTAACATATTCATATCAAATTTGTCATTTGTTGCGTTTGATTTTTTATTTTTTTTTTGAATTATAAAACCTTGGAAACTCATATTTTCGATTATTCAAATAATATGCAAGCCTTTAAAATCCAGTAATCATAATCTTCGTCCCTATTGGAACGATCCTTACTTTGTCATTATACTACCACTCTGACCTCGTGCTATTGCGAGAGTCAATACGTGTAGTTTGACGCGATCAATTTTTGACACCGCTGTCGGGAATAAGCGGAATTTGATATTGGTAATATTTGGTTTTTGCTATTTTGGCCGTGTTACTTTTCTTTTGTTTTCTGTTTATCTGCAGGCAAGTTGCTCTTGTATGCACCAACATACAAGGAGTAGCAGTCCATAAGACTTGCAATTCAATCCGGATATCGAAGGAACCACGAGGAGAAATCGCTGGGATAGAAGAAGAGTTTTAGCTATGGCGAATTCTACTCAAAACCCATTTATAGTTCAAATTTTGGCACTAGTGGCATAAGAACCAGTTGATATTGTCGGGATAGATGAAAGAACTCTCCACGATCATCTTATGCCTAGGGTGGACCAGGCCTTATTGTCCATTAGGAGACCTACATTAGCAACAAATAACTTTGAGATCAAGCCGGCTCTTATTCAGATGATAACAGCCACGGTTAAGTTTTATGGGCTTCCTCATGAAGACCCGAATATGCATCTCCAGAGCTTTAATGAGATATGTGACACCTTTTAGCATAACAGAGTTTGGAAAATTTCATCAAGTCGAAGTTGTTTCTGTTATCTTTAAAGGACCGAGCAAAGACATGGCTACAATCACTACCCCCGGATTCCATCGAGTTATTTACCAATTGGCACAATATTTTTTGAACAAGTATTTCCCTTCTGGAAAGGCTGCTCGCCTTCGAAATGACATCACCAGCTTTGCCCAATTTGAAAATGAAGGTCTATACAAAGCTTGGGAGAGATTCAAGGAACTTCTTCGGAAATGCTCACATAATGGATTGGCTAAGTGGCAGATTTTGCAATCTTTCTATAACAGAACCATCATTTCAATAAGAAACTTGGTAGATGCAGCCACAAAGGTATCATTATTGGGTGTAATGATAGATGTAGCTTATGAGCTTATAGAGGGAATGACCGTTAACAACATCTATTGGGGTTGATGAAAGACAACTTTTGAAGAATGGGCTCAGTGTGCTCGAGGTGGATGAATTAAGATGTGTGAATGCCCAACTTGAAACGCTCACCAAGCAAATGAATAGGATGGGTACGGGAACTAGCTAAGCTAATGTTGCTAACTATGAGCTATGTTTGGGGCCACATATGAGTTCAGATTGCCAAGATGGCAACCGTTTTGCTTCTGACTCTTCAGATCAAGTGGCTTTTGTGGGATACAATAGAAACTTCAACAACCAACAAGTTACCCAAAACCCCATGCTCCAACACCTACAATCTGGGATGGAGGAATCATCCCAACTTTTGTTAGAAGGATAACCATCAATAATAATCACAACAGAATGTGAACCAGAGGCAACCTCCTAGTTTTGAGAGCCAGTGGCAACCTCAAGCTTATAACCGGCATAATTTTGGTTTTCAGAACCAAAATCGTGGCTTTGAAGTGGAAATGAAACCAGCCCTCGAAGACCTCATTTCCAAATACCTTGTGAAGATAGACAACCGGATGGATAATCAAGATGCCGCACTCAAGAAGTTAGACTCTAAAATGGACCAAATCACTAAACATAACCAATCCTCCATTAAGAACCTTGAGGTGCAAGATTGTCAGTTAGCGAGGGGAGCCCAAGTACTATAAAAAGAGACCTTGCCTAGTAATGCAATCACCAACCTAAAGGAGCAATGCTAAGCTATCACACTAAGAAGTGGAAAGAACATTGAGTTACAGAAGGATTTCAAGGTAGGAGATGTGGTCGTGATTGATGATGGTCAGGAAATTATTATCGATAATGAGGAGGAGTTGGGAGAAAAGGAAGTGATCTTAGAGAAAGATAAATCTAGTGAGCTGCCAACAACATCAAGTGATCCACCACTACCTCCACAAGTCAAAACATATGTTCCACCAATCCCAGACCTGCAAAGGTTGAGAAAGCATAATGATGCCCAAAGCTTTGCAAAGTTTTTAGAAGTATTCAAAAAACTACACATCATTATCCCTTTTGCTGAAGCTCTAGCATGAATGTCGACTTACGTGAAGTTCTTAAAGAAGGTTCTATCAAACAAAAGGAAGCTAGAGGAGTTTGAGACGTTGACATTGACGGAAGAATGTAGTGCAATACTACAAAACAAGCTTATACCAAAGTTGAAAGATCCAAGCAAATTCACCATCCCTTGTTCAATTAGCACATTGGATTTCAGCAAGGCATTAATTGACTCGATGACTAGCATTAATCTAATGACAGTTTTGATATTTCAGAAGTTGGGTGTAAGTGAAGTGAAGCCAACAAATATCACTTTACAACTAGCGGATCGGTCAATAAAGTATCCGAGAGGAGTGATGGAAGATGTGTTAGTGAAGGTTGAGAAACTTTACTTTCTAGAGGACCTTGTGATCTTGGATATGGAAGAGGATTTAGATGTGCCTTTGCTTTTGGGAAGGCCATTTTTGAAAACCGTAGGGGAAATGATTGACCTAAGAGATGACAAGATAACTTTAAGAGTTGGTGAGGAGAAAGTTGTATTTGATATGGCTAGGGTATTCAAGAAGCCGGATCAAGTTGATGATTGCTTAAGAGTGGAAGTTTTGGACCTATTTGTAGAAGAAATTTTTAGAATGAAAGAATCAAAGGAGCCTTTACCAGCTTGCATTGTCAATAATGCAACTAATGATGTTGAGGATAAGGAAGTAGCGGAGAATGCTTCACGCTTAAATGAATTCCTGGTGTGGCATGTTAAAAACTTATTAGGATTTGAAGACCTTAACATGAGCAAGCCAAGAATTCCTCCCTCGATAGAAAAGCCTCCACAACTTGAACTTAAGCAATTACCTTCTCACTTAAGGTATGCTTTCTTAGAGGAACCAACAAGCTTGCCTTTGATTGTGTCTTTCTTTTTGAACAAGGAGGAAGAAGGAAAACTTTTTGGAGTACTTAGAGAGCATAAGAAGGCAATTGGATTATCTATTTCGGACATCAAGGGAATTTTTCCATTCTTGTGTATGCATAAAATCCTAATGAAATAACAATTCAAGCCCACGGTGGCGCACCAAAGGAGATTGAACACCAACATGAAGGAAGTAGTAAAAACAGAGATTTTGAAGCTTTTAGTTGCAGAAATCATATATTTGATATCTGATAGTCCGTGGGTAAGCCTTGTTTAGATGGTGCCTAAGAAATGGGGAATAACAGTATTGCAAAATCCCAACCAGGAATTGATTCCTACTCAGAAAATTTCAGGATGGAGAGTTTGTATTGACTATCGAAAACTGAATTTGGCCACTAGAAAAGACCATTTCCTATTATCATTTATCGATTAAATGTTAGAGAGATTGGCGGGGCATGAGTACTATTGTTTTTTAGATGGTTATTCAGGATATAACCAAATCCCTATCGACCCCGAAGACCAGGAGAAAACTACCTTCACATGTCCATATGAGACTTCTGCTTATAAAAGAATGCCTTTCGGATTACGTAATGCTCCAGCCACATTTCAGAGGTGTATGGCAAATATTTTTTCAGATATGGACAAAAGATTTATAGAGGTATTTCTAGATGACTTTTCTATTTTTGGGAAATCTTTTGATGGAAGCTTGAACAATTTAGGGTTAGTTTTGGAAAGGTGTGAATAAATGAATATGGTTTTAAATTGGGAAAAGTGTTTCTTCATGGTGCAAAAAGGGATTGTACTTGGCCATAGAATTTCCAGTCAAGGCATAGAAGTTGATCAAGTAAAAGTTGATACTGTCGATTTCAGTTAAAGAAATCAAGAACTTTTTAAGGCACGTCGGTATAGGCGCTTCATAAAAGATTTCTCAAGGATTTCGAGGCTCTTGTGCACATTATTGATGAAGGAGTCACCGTTTGTTTTTGATAAAGAGTGTCATTAGGCGTTTGGGCTATTGAAGAGAGAGCTTACTTTGGCTCCAATCATTTCATCCCCAAATTGGAGTTTTCCGTTCGAACTAATGTGTGATGTAAGTGATTTTGTAGTGGGTGCAGTTTTGGGCCAAAGGAGAGAGACTTTGAATGATGCCTAAGTCAACTATGCAACGGCGGAGAAATAACTCTTTGCTGTTGTGTTTGCCTTTGACAAATTTAGATCGTATTTAGTAGGATCGAAGGTCATGGTATACACCGATCACCCAACCATCAAGTATTTGTTAAACAAGAAAGATGTCATGCCTCGGTTGATAAGATGGGTTTTGCTCTTACAAGAATTTAACTTGGAAATCAAGGACAAAAAGGGGACCGAGAATCTTGTGGCAGACCATCTTTCCAGAATAGAGAGAGATGAGAAGGAAGAGGTTATTCTAATCAACAAATAGTTTCCAGATGAGCAACTCTTTGCTTTGAAAGACATTAATGGCCCGTCCTGTAGGCGTTTTTCAGTTGATGTTTTTTGGTTTCAGTTTTGAATTCTGAAAATGCGTTTGGTAGCATATACTGAAAGCTGTATTTTGAAAATGAAAACGGAAAAAACACGTTTGGTAGATTAACCGAAAACTATAAAAAATTGAAATATCAATTGTGCATTTTGTTTAATATTATTACAATTATAAACAAATTGATTACATAATTAACTAATATAATTTTTGTATTGTAATTTTTAAATTAAACAAAAGAAACAAATAAAAAATTAATTCAAAAAAACATATCAAAAAATGAATTAATCAAAACTAAACTCTTAAATTATAAATAAATCATTACAATATATATATATATATATATATATATATATATATATATCATATAATAAAAATATAATTGTATATATTATATTAATATATATATATATACATATCATAATAATATATAAAATATTAATTTATATTATTATAATATACTATAATGTAATATATATTATTTTATATATTAAATATTATTATATTTTTTTATATTATATTATATTGTATTTTTATTTATAATAATAAATAATATATTACATTATATCTTATATAAATATCTAATATTTGATATTATATATATAATATTATATATATAATAACATTATAAATATATATATATATATATAATAAGATATATAGTATTAATATATATATATATACTATAATATTATATATATATTATATGTTATAATGTATATAAACTATATATTAATATTATATAATATTAAATATATATTATAATATACATAAAATATATTATTTATAATATATAATATTATAGTATATATATATATATAATAATTATAATATATATATATATATATATATATATATATATATTATTGTAAGAATGCTTTTAGTTCTAGTTGGAAATAAATTATTTTGGAATATATATAAGTGGGGTACTTTAGTCATTTGAAAATCTTGTCCCGTCTTGTCCTAACCATATGAAACATATAATAGTACAATTAATAATTAAAAAAATGATTTTTTTTATATAAAGAAAGTGAAAAACAAAATGAAAAACAAAAACAAAATCAATAAACAAAAACAAGTATTTTGCATTTTTCAAATCTTTCACTTTTAACACTGGTTTTGTTTTTTTTTTTTAAATAAAATGAAAAACGATTAACGAACCCATTTCGAAATCGTTTTTAAAAAATAAAAATGAAAACGGACTGAAAAACAACTGCAGGACGAGGCCTAAGGTTCCATGGTTTGCCGACTATGTGAACTACTTGGCAAGTGATGTTGTGCTAATAGACATGAACTACCAATAGAGGAAGAGATTTTTGCATGACGTTAAGTGGTACTTGTGGGATGAACCCTTGTTATTCCAAAATTGCACTGATGGAATAATAAGGAGGTGCGTACCAGAAGAGGAGATGAATAGCATTTCAGGCCATTGTCACTCGAGGGAGTGTGGGGGGGCATTTCGATGGAATCCGAACAGCACGAAAAATTCTTCAGTTGGCCTACTCTTTTTCATGATGCTAGAAGTTTTGTAGAAGCATGCGACCAGTGCCAAAGAACCGAGAACATCAGTAAAAGGAATGAAATGCCATTAAATGTCATGTTCGAGGTGGAGCTATTTGATGTGTGGGGTATCGACTTTATGGATCCTTTCCCAAGTTCGCATGGGAATTAGTATATATTGGTAGCAGTGGACTATGTGTCCAAAAGGATTAAAGCCATGGCCACTCTAACAAGTGAGGCAAAAACCGTCATTAAAATTTTGAAGAGAAACATCTTCTCACAGTTTAGCACTCTGAGGGCAATAGTGAATGATGGAGGCTCACATTTCTACAATAGGAAATTCAAAGCATTGTTAAGGAAATACATATTGAAGCATAAGGTGACCACTCCTTACCTTCCGCAAGCAAATGGTCAAGTTGAAATTTCAAACCGCAAGCTCAAGAGTATTCTAGAGAAGACTGTTGGGGTTCAGAGAAAGGATTAGGCAAACAGATTGATGATGCTTTATGGACTTATAGAACCGCCTTCAAGACCCTAATCGACATGTCTCCTTTCAGGTTGGTTTTCAGAAAGGCATGTCACTTTCTAGTCGAGTTAGAACACAAGGCCTTTAGGGTGATAAAAGCACCGAACTTCGATATGAGAGCTGCGGGTGTAAAGAGACTCCTCCAATTGAATGAGCTAGATGAAATATGTCTTGATGATTATGAGAATGCCCGGATGTACAAAGAGAATAGTAAGAAATGACATGACAAGTGATTGTTGAAGAAGGAAATTTAGGTGGGAAATTAAGTCTTATTGTATAATTCAAGACTTCGTCTCTTCCTAAAAAAATTGAAGAGCAAATGGACAGGGCCATTCCCGGTGAAACGAATTTTTCCTTATAGAACTGTGTAGATAGAGAATGACATAAATGAACAAGGTAAATGGGTATAAATTTAAAATCTACCAGAAGCATGAGACAGATGGAATCATGGAGGTAATTTACCTACGGGACTCCATTTGAGAGCAGCAAGAAAGGTACCATAGTTGTAAATAGTAATTTAGTGCTTAGTTTAATTTGTTCTTTCAGATTTATGTAATTGTATCTTGATGTCTTCGTATGATGAATCCCCTATTTTCTCCCTTGCATTTGATGTGCTTTTATGAGTTTTGAAAGGATACAGGTCTATAGGTTGGGAGGTTAGCATTCAGGAAAGAAGGGTGCACAAAACAGGCAAGGAGTATTAGAAGATACAGTTTCATGCGGTATGTGTACTGCATCAGACAAACAAACCGTGTGACAAGTCAATTGAATCTACTAATGAGTTACGCTGTACGCGAAGCACATACGAAGAAAATGTGAATCGTAACTTATACCGCGTGATATCTAAAAAGTAGCACTGATAAGTTGTACAGTACACGTACCGTAACAAAAATAGTGGCAAACCTCATCATGTACTGTGTGGATACACGAGGTGCACCATTGAGAAGATGTACGATACACGAACCGCACCATAAACCACGTAGAGATGAAGTGGACTTTCTGAGATATTATACGGTTGAACCTGATGTACGTGTACCGTAACTTGGACCATTTAATGAAACATAACGCTCTGAAGGTTAAACCGCTTTCACGCGGTACACCACGTCAAGTTGTACCGCATGACATACCACGTGAAAGAGAAAATCACGTATATCAGGTAAAATCACGACTGTTCTTCTCATTCCCTATCTCTTTCACTTTTCAAAATTTCTCTCAAGCAAGAATTCCTTTAAAAACTCAACTAGTATGTATCTCATCCCCTATCTCTCTATTTTTTTTTCGTTGGAATCAAGCCCTTAGTATTTATTCTTTCTTTCTAAAAGATTTAGGGCATAGTTTCATGAAAAATTGTTGGGTTAGGGTTTCAAATTTGGGGGTGTTTGTTTAACTTGTTATTTTGAGATATCTTATGGTTTTGTAGACCTTAAACGCACACGAAAGACGTTATTTTAGTATTTATTGATTGTTTGAGCAATTTTTGTATGTGGATTTGATATGTTTTGATGTGGGTTATGAAAAAATTACAAATTTGGGAGTTTATAGTGCATATAAATGCTTGTTCTTCAACGAATTTCGAAATTAGGGTGATTATGGGTGCAAATGAGTTGTATTCTATGATTGCATGTGTTGTTTTTCTCAAATGGTGGAATAGTGGTTGGTAAATTAGATTTTGTTTGTGAAAATGCTTTAGTTAATGATGTTGATATTTTAATTGATATGGACTTGTGCATTATTTTATAAGTTGGGGACTTTTGGATTCTCAGGAAAGGCCAATGTCTTGATTACAATCTTTGAAGTGTTAGATTTAAGTGTGGTTATGGGTTTGTGTGTTTTTGTTGGTTTGTTTTGTTAGGTTAAAGCATCACAACTGAAGAAATACCGCCTAAGAAAAATAAGAAGTCCACTCTTGCGAGGAAGAGGGATGTCGGGTCATAATTTAGAGGTCTGCCGTAATGTGTGCGAAACCAAGATTTTGCAAGGAGAATGGCTAAGCTCAATGAATCCCAATTCATTTTTGAGAGAGGTGTCAGGTTTTAGATTATGTTGGCATCAATTCCATATCAAAATGATGTTTACTTGTAATGATTTAGTCTTTTAGGTTCATGATGATTCAAGCTTCAAAGAATGAATAACTGGTCAAGGCAAGTACAAAGTCTTTAAAGAGAAAGGGTGCTATATGTTTCTACAAAGGTATATTAAGATCTTATCTTTCTCTAACAAGGCTTAGGGACATACACACAAATCATATATATGTGTCCCTGCATCTTTGTGCACCATTTATAATCACACACTTGAAGATGAATGCTCATGCATTGATATGAAAATAAAATACTTTGGAAAATGCATGATTGGAGACTATCTCTATGTAGTTTGCATTCTTGTGTGAAATATGTTTGTATGTGTAAATGTTTATATAACATGGATATTGAACTTGATTTCAGTGTTAAATCATTCTTGAGTGAGTTCCAAACACTTTGGTTACTCATACTCATAATTTCAAGTTCTAAGTCAAAAGATATGACACTTTCCAATCATGTTATGTACATTGTCTTCGTTTTCATATTTCGAGTCGAATTCTAATTTTTTGGATTGAGTATCTTATATGTCCATGTCCATGAGAGAGTTATGGTTTGTAATCCACAAATGGATTTAAATTCCGAGTTTGGAGGCCAATGAACGATCAAAGAACATGAAGGGAGGTCGAGGGAAAAAGAAGACAGCACCAAGCTCTTCTTTCCCGAGATGGCGTGTGGCTATCTCGGGCAAGAAGGCTTGCTGCCCCGAGATGCCCATGCACCATCTCGGGCAGTAGGAAAGCTTGGTTGCTTCTTGTCCTTCTTGGTCATTTCACACTCTATTCTTTTCCTCTCCTTTTTATTTCCTTTCCCTCTCACAATTCATATTAAGAGAAGAATTTGAAACTTGAGCAGAATTTTCTCTCTAACTTTCTCAACTTCCAAACACTCTATTTTTGTCATTTGAGCTCCAATTTGAGTGATTCAAAGTTGAGTGTTCATCTGAATATCCTTTATCTTTTCTTCGAAGGTTTGAGTTGGTTTAACTGCAGTTTTTGGTGTCTAATCAAACAAAAACGGGATTGTCTCAAGTTTACTAAGGTATTGATTTTCTCCTAAAGTTTTCTCTTAAAACTTTGTCGATTGCCTTGGGTTTTCTTCTCCTCTATATATTAGTGTCTTGTGATTGTTTAGATTTGAGTTTGAACTCATTTAATGCTAGATTGAGTTTCAATTGAAATCTCACATGTTGAGTTAGGTTTTGATTTTGCCTATGTTTTCACATGTTTGGGATTGTATTGTGCTAGCTTTGATCCTCGGACTATTTGATGATCTTTAATTTATTAATTTTGTGAAAAATAGTCTCTCACATGTACTAGGCTCTCTTTGGCCGAATTCTTCTAATAGTGCATGTGCTTGTGTTCTTGTGAGCTATTCATGTGCTTTGTTGAATCTATGAATAGAAAATATGCTCTAGAACTTTTGCTTTAATTTAAATGACTTTGTCACATGATTTTAGCTTATTTTTGTTTTATGTGATTTAAACTTTTTTATATGATTAATTGAATATATCTTGAGTTCAAGTTTAGATTTATGCATGTATCTAGGTTGAAATTAAATTGTCATATATTTTGTATGAACTAGATGAATTAGACATGCATTTTTACTAGACAACAATTGATTTGTGCATTCATGCTTATGTCTAGTGTTTTCCATAGGATGTGTTGATCATAACATTCTATGTTGCGCGCTTGTTTGCGTTTTGCATTCATGATCACCTAGTTGCCTTATGAGAAGGAAGTCTTGACAATAGGTGGGAGACCTATGTTGTTGAGCATGAAAGTGTTGGCAAGAGGTGGGAGACCTCAGAATGTCAAGCAAGGAAGTCTTGCCTAGGGTCGTGAGGATCCAGAAGGGTGAGCGAGGAAGTCTTGACAAGAGGTGTGAGGCCTTGGAATGTTAAGCAGGAGGGTGACATATTCATGAGTAGGATAATCACATGGGAGATTGTACTTGTCTTATCTACTAGTGGATTATGTTTGCCAGTGGTTGCTAACCCGTGGATGTTTTCTCTTTAGAGGTTTACCACGTAAATATCCTGTGTCAACTTTCTCTATCCCTATCTCTCTTATATTTGTATATGTTATTGGGATTTTGTGGATAGAACATTTTATGTAAATTGACTTCCTTACTATAATATCAATTGTATATGTGTTATGGATGTTTGTTTGTATCACACTTTACATGTTTTATATATTGATTAATTGTCTTTAATTGATATATATATATATATATATTGTGATACAAGCAATCTAGAGGGACAAACTTTTATTTGTTTCAAGGTAGTCGAAAAAGGTGTCTCCCTTCTAGGTTAGCTTTGAGCATCTAACTGTTTGTATTTTCAAGAGGTATTCACCTTGAGGTATTCACCTTGTGGAATTCAAGGATACGTCGGTCCCCGCAACTATGATATAGCGACAATGGTAGAATTTTGTCAGCGTCCAAGGGCCGTAAATGCCACTTTGGTTAGGGAATTCTGCGATAGCATGGTTCCAGAGGAAGTTAAGGCAGGTGGGGCAGTTTTAGTGCGAGAGATACAAGTTACGGTCAATGCTAGCAATATTAACACCCATTTTGGCACGCCATACTACCTAGATCTCAGTAAAGGGTATAAAATCAGGCACGACACTAAAGCAAGTTTAGCCTAGGCACTCAGGGGAACGGATGATGATGTTTGGGAGTCTGGCCACATGCTAAAACAATTCGAGCTTCCTCAGGAGTTGGCATTTTGGAACATCTTCAATACTTTCTACCTCATACCTTCCCTCCACCAGATGACATTTTCAGAGCCCCGTGCTGATTTGCTCAGTTGCATCCAAGAGCAGATGAAGACTGATATAGGTCAGGTCATTATAAAGGTCATTCTCGATGTAGGCTCAATCAGTGTGCAAGAGGGGTCAAAAATGAAGTCAATCATCTTTCTAAGCCTCATCACTGCCCTCCTAAAAAAGGAATGAGTCCTAGAAAGTACCACATATTAGATAAAGATCAACCCATGGGGGACCTAAATAAAATATCATAGGAAGACATTACCATCAAGACTAAGGGTAATAAGATGTCGAGGAATTCTAAGGGGTCAGTCTAGCACTGCCGAACCCGCTCTGGATTATGAAAAGCTAGAGTTTGACTTTGAGGAGTCAGAAGAGGATGACCAGAACTACGTCGCCCCTGCCTCGCATTCCATGTTGAACCAGATTTTGAGTGCAGTAAAGGGCATCCGATTTGACATGATGGGTGTCAAGGCTGACCTCTACACAGTAAATGAGCATCCAGAGTTGATCCATACCAAGATAAGCTTATTTGAGAGGAGTTGAGGGACATGAGGGATGTCTCTACCTCTATCAGGAGGGAAACGAGTTTACAGTCCTATCAGAGGAGAATGAGGCCACACCCGTCTACTGCAGGTGTTTCGAGTTCAGCATACTAGGCTGCCCAAATGGCTTAAGAAGAGGTTGAGCATGCTAGAGCAGAAGAGGAGGTAGTGCGACAGTCCAAGAGGAAGGATCTTATGTAGCATAGTCCAGTCGACATTAGATTTTCACTAACAAACTTTTTATGTTTTGCTAAGAATTGTTTTTCATGCTTTTTATTTGCTTTTAGTTTAATTTTGTATCACATGATTGTTTTTTTTATTTTCTGCTCAATTTAGTTCATTTCGGTTATTTTTTTTATATCTTTTTTAAGATGTTTTAGTTTAGTTTTTTTATGGTAATATTTTCTTTTCTGATTTTGCCTTGTCCAATTTTCTGAAAAATTGGTAACATTGAGGAAAATGATAGATTTAGGTTTGGGGGTATGGTCTTTAGATCTTGCACATAGAAAATAGTGTACATAAATATTTGTTTTTCTTGATTAATCAAGTTAAATTCCAGAGCAGTATTTCTGCTCGTTTGAGATGGTTTTAGGTTGAGCCTTTTCAGACAGTTTTTGCATGCTTAGAACCACTAGGGTTGTGCTTACCAAAGTTGTACCATATGGCTTGTACACATCCTACCGGGCTCTTTAGTGCGCGTTGTAAACGTCTAGACCATTAGTGGAGACTACCCTTGTGCGTTTTTAGAGCCCATAGTGTGTCACTTGAGAGATAATTTTATTGGCATCTCTTTACAGTCGTCCACTAGGAATTTATGAGGCAACATTTGTAATTAGATATGTGTGATCATTTTATTTTTTGTTGTGGTTTCGTTTTTGCTCGTCCCATGCCATTAGAGATGAAGTAGGCCTATGTGTGCAACCTTCGAAAATGACCTAAACACGTCCCATAAACATGTCTGCTTAATAGAACCTTTATAATTGACCTACCATGTTACACACTACATCACAAAACCAACCCCTTTTGCTATGATCATGACTTGGTAGATCTAATGCAAGCTTGAATAAATAGCTCGGTGAAATATGAAATTTTGGAATGCAATGGAGCTTTGTTTTCAAAAAAAAAACTCCAATAAATTTGTTGTTGGCCATCAACAGATATAGAACCAGTTAATGCTCTTGTTTGTATTCAGGTCCTATTCAATTGAGCTCGAAAATGTATTTTACACACATTGTGTTTTTGTATCCTCGCTTGATCATTAGCCTCCCTTATTTCCATACCCACCTAGCCTCGCTATCACCGATTCACCATATCCCCAATAGAGCCAAATAGAAGTCCTAACTGATCTTTAGGAGGGGACTTGTTTGATTTTGGAAATGTTACAACGGTAAGATGTTAGTGTCTGATTCTAGCCTTAATTTTTTGCTTATCATAAACACTAGCGCTTAAAGGTTTTCATATGCATTTATTTCTTAATCTATTCATGCATAACTCCTATTTAACACATATTTTTGATGAGTGAACCTAGGATCAGTGTGGAAAAATGAGAGTCACATCCAGTAAGGCCTATAGTCGAGGTGAAATGCAGTCATAAGACTTTTGTGTTCGAAACTTTTAGAGCTAGGGTTACAGTGTAGCCTAGAATTACAATCCTTCGTGTTGTAGCATATTAGTCTGCACTTCTCTTTCCTTTATTTAGTGGTCTTAGGCTTGTATTCTATTTCTTGTTCGCCCAACTTCGCATCTCGTTCATTAGTTGACTCAATAAGAAATTAGGTCAATATAGTTTAGTTTTTCTTAAACAAATTTTTTGCCTAAAGTTTTGCTCGAGGACGAGCAAAATTCTTGCTTGGGGGTATTTGATGAGCTCATTATATGCTTTACATCCCCTATCATTTCATTTACTTTTACACTCATTTTTCTTTGCAAATGCCATATTTTAATGTTCCATATTGTTTTTGCAGGCCTTTCCATGATAAGGGTGTCCTTGAATGGGTTTGGGGGATATTCGGGCCAAATCGAGGTTTCTAGACAGTAGAGGATCATCCCATGCGGTACGTGTGCCACAACAGATGAAATCGCGTACCATATCCCGTACTACGTAGTTGATCAAAATAACCATAAATATTGACATGCGGTACGCGTACCGTATCCTGTACCGGGTAGCTGATCAGAAGAAGCATGGAGCATGACATGTGGTACGTGTACTACAATAGAAAGGATTACGTACCGTAATATCGTACCGCACATCATCACAACAGGTCCAAATATTGAGCCACACGGTACACTACGTCAAGTTGTACCACGTGGCGTAATGCGTGAAATGGCAGATCATGAAGTCTCTGTTTTTCGAGCCAATGATGTGAGACCTAGTAGGATCCCCTCTCTTATCCCTAATAGGATATGGTGAGGGAACATTTTTGGATAGCTAATGAAGTGTCTTTGGGGTCCTCCTCTATAAGTGGATGAGTGATTTTATGAATTGATAAAATGAGAGATTGATGTGAGAGAAAGTGGATCTAAAAACAGAACACACCAGCCTTTTTCTTCTTCTCCAATGTTTTCTGAGCTTTCCCTAGGTATTTTGGCTTGAGTTCATGAATGATTGGAGCACAAAGGAAGGGTTTTGGTTACACCATGGAAGCTATTGAAGTCCTAGCTTCACAAGAAAGAGTTTTTCAACATAGTTTATCTCTTAAACTCTCATTCTCTAAGTTTTCTTATGTTTTCATGGCATGTGATTATCTCAACTCATGTATGGATTATTTGTGTAATATGAGCTAAGTATAGTAGTGTTAGAACAAGATGATGCTAATCCCTTGATGAATTTGTAAATGATTCGTTGATCTCTCTATTTGTGCGTACGAAGTTGTATGGATGTTTTGAATGCTTAAAGTCTTTACTTGCTTGATCACTTTATAATTAATCTATGGTTGAATGCTATGTATCGAGAGGCCATGAGACATATTTGATAATGCTTTGATAAACATTCACTATGCTTGACTAGAAAGTTCTAGAACCACTATGCTAGCATATAGGGTTCGTTTCAGTATCCCAAGTGCTTAATGGATTCATGTTTATTGTCCGGAATGCTTGAGAGAAATTTCGGGTATATATGGATGTTATCTCTAAGACATCGAGAGAGATTAGAGTTTAGTTTAGGGGATACGAATCTATAATACATGCACAGACTTTTTAGAGGTCATTAGAGTCAAGTGTATCATTAGAAGGGTGAGGTGGCTTCGAGTTCTAACATGTTCATATCAAATTTGTCATTTGTTGTGATTGATATTCTCTTTAGTTTGAATTAATTACCTTATTATGAAACCTTGGAAACTCATATTTTCGATTGTTCAAATAGTATGCAAGCCTTTAAAATTTAGTAATCATAACCTTCGTCCCTGTGTGAACGATCCTTACTTCTTCAATATACTACCATTCCGACCTTATGCTATTGCGAGAGTCAACACATGTAGTTTGACATGATTAGCTATATGGTTATATTATGGTACCTAATGAAAGGGATACGTGTTTGGCCTCAAGTTTGGCTTTGGAGCACTCATAAGGGACTTGGAAATGTGTTTAGGCTATATAGGTTGTTAATGCACACATATTTCCTAAGATCATTTCCACAATTCAATCTATCAAGGGAATGTAAGTATCCATCAAGTAGCCCACAAAAATATAATGCAATGTAATGTCCTATGGCAAATGATGTGCATGACGAGAAAAGTGTTTAAGATAGAACAATGATAACACTCAAATGTGCTCTTTAAGGCTCGTGTTTGTGAACTTTGCATGTAGTCTATACTATTAGAACAAGACGCTTGAGCACCGAGTTCCCTCAACTTGAACACTAAAAGGATGGGACTAGCCCATAAAGTGTAAGCAAGACCCTATAGTGACTAAGAGCTACACCATTAAGTACACTAAGCATAAACAAACTCGCTATAAGCAAACACTCAAAACACCACACTTAAGATAATTAAAGCTCAAAAATTTTGTCCATGCGACAATTAGAAAACAAATTGACACTAAAAAAACTCAAGACTCAAAAAGACGACTCACAAAGGGGTCTACACCCCTAAACCAAAACCTAACATAATCCTCAATGTTGGACATGAAAGCTTGGCCTAACGATGTGTGCCTAACACGACTCAAACAAGGCTCAACATATAAAACAAGGCAATCAATGCAATTAGCAATTAAGAACAATGGCATATAAACTCATGCTCAAAGCCTACATCATGCCTTTACCAAAAGTGACGGAATGAGACATAACAACCCCCAAACCGAATGGAACTATATGCATCAAGACCTATACAAATATGCATGCAATCAAAACCCTAATCCAAATTGGGCTATATATGACAATTGATTTTGTACAATCACATGCAATCATCCATAAGAGCCTTTAGATCATTCAATTAACAAAAGAATAAATCAATTATATCCAAAAATCAAATATCATCATTTACAAGTGATCTATCAAAATTGCACTTCCATATATAATAGCCTTCGACTCATTCATCATGAAAATAATCAATAAAATCAAGAATATATACCTCCAAAAATGTTCAATCATGCACAAGTATACCATCCATGCAATATTCATAAAAATCTCCACCAATTATTTATTAAAGAAAATAAAACAAAAATGAGAAAAGGAAGATTTAGAATGCAAACTTAGGTGGGTTTCCTCCCACAAGCACTTGATTTATCGTCTGGGCAAGACGTTGTTCTGGCACTTTGGCTCTTGAACTCTAAATTGTAACTCTAAATTGCAGCTTCCCTTCATGAGATAAGGTTCCCACCCTTTTTATGGGCATTCTTGGCTTGCTCATCCCTCCAAGACTTTCAAATGGCCGATGTGTCGATTCCAAGAGATAGAGAAACCTCACTTTAAGCACATGCTGTAAAAACATGCTTCATAAAGAAGCTAGAGACAATCTGCACACTTATAGCTTCATTAGAATGTTCAAGCAACTAAAAATTAATCAATGCATATAGTTGCCAACAAGAGCTCGAAATACCCTTATTATAGAAAAATAAACTTAAACAACTAAACAATTAATAAACTTAAACAACTAAACAATTCCACAATAGATTCCACCCCCCCCCCCCCCCCCCCCCCCAAAAAAAAACGTAGTTCGTCCCATACATTCATGCACCTAATAGCAAATTTAGGGATAAGCACTTAGTTTACAAGAGAAACATAAATCGTACAATCATAAAATACTTAAAAGTAAATAAGAATTAAAATAAGCATAGCACTTTTATCATGAACCACATAGGCGGTTTACGCCTCAATATCAACAACCATACATACAAGCACAATTGATAATATCAAACCCTTCCCAAAGCATTAAAGCACATATATCAGTGTACCGTTATCAACTCACTCACACATACTTCGACGATATACAAATTACCCATAAATGTTTAAGCTATGCCCACATAAGTAGGGTAATATAAAAAGATAGAAACAGTGAGAGGAATCGATACTGAAAATCATTTTTTTAGAAAAATCTTGTAGAGATCCCACATCTAGTTGCACTCCAACCTCTTTTCCACATGATGCTCTTCGCAACCCTACTCGCATCCTTGGTTGCATTAACCACTTAGGTCATCATGGCACTGCCATTTAGCTTGGTGAAGTTGTTAGAGTGCAGTATGCACTCATTGTTATCTTGAGTTGTTGGAATTGGCATCCCTGATTGTTGTTCCCTACTCCAACTTTCATTGATAGCTTGCCACCTAAAAATTTGTCTTTCCTTGGCCAAAAACAATCCAAACAACATTGCATGCATATGCTTTGAATCAAAAATAGAAATAATAAACAAATACAAAAAAACAACGAAAATAGAAAATTAATGGAATATTTATATCACTACATTATTTGCTAAAACTAGAAACAATTAACGAACAGGCCACCTACCCGGCAGCGGTGCCATTTTCGAATGTGCTTTTTCCATCGTTAAGATATTACAAATTCAGAGGATATTTATAAAGTTATTCTTACGCAATGTCTTCTAAAGTTTTAAAAATCTAGTAAAGCGGTACGCGAGGGTATCGTCCACAAGGAGGTGTCATCCGTCGATTGTCTCTCGTTTTAGTGATTATGAAAGAAATATAAATAATAACGTGGCAAGGGTGAGAGTGGTGTGTGTGAAGTGTAAGCATGAAAATAAGTCTCCAAAATGAAAATAAAGAAAAAGCAAAAATTATAGAGAGGGGAACTTGAATGAAAAAAATAATAATAATAATATTTCTATTAATCTAATTAATAGAATTCTAATAGAATAGAATTCGAATATAAATTCGAATTTGATTTCAATTTGATATATATTAAATTGAAATCAAATAAGAAATCTATTCTCTAATTTTTAATAGATTTAATAGAAATAAAATAGAATGGAAATAAGATATTCAAAAAAATTCAATAATTCTAATTAATTAATTAATTGAAATTCTTATTTCAATATTTTATAATATTGAATTTGAATTTGCTATTCGCTTTTATTAAATAAAATGGGTTTTTAATTGTTTTAATTGGTTAGGTTGGATGGTGGAATTTGATGGAATCCCCCTGAAGACAGTATCTGGCCTAACTCTGGATAAACATTATCCGGGCATTTTACAAAAAAAAATGCGGATATAGTCGAATGGTAAAATTTCTCTTTGCCAAGGAGAAGACGAGGGTTTGATTCCCGCTATTCGCCCAGGATAAAGTAATTTATTTAATAAGATAAAAGGATCATTATAGTTGACCGTGATAGTATAGCGGTTCTATCTTTCCAACCCAACAGAAAAAGAAAAGTGTTAATTCAGAAAAAGAAAAGTGTTAATTAATTACTAGTTAACAAAATAAAACCTATTTTTTTTTTTGTCAAAAAAAAATTGAAAATGTTGCGGAGACGGGATTTGAACTCATGACCTCAAGGTTACGAGCCTTGTGAGCTACCAAACTGCTCTACCCCGCGACGAAGAAAATAACTGGGAACTAATGAACAACCAAGGATTGAATGTGCCCCTCTTCCATATCTGTACAAATAGAATAGCCTATTTGTACAGAATGGTAAAGGGGCTCCTCTATGATCTATGATCATATAGAAAAATAGAAAAATGAAGGGATATTTTAATCCTTACCAACTTGATCTTGTTGCCCCCGGTAACAAACATGCGTGAACCATTTCACGAAGTATGTGTCCAGATAGTCCAAAGTCCCGATAGTTAGCTCTCTGTTTTCCGGTCAAAAAACAACGTCGATGAAGACGCGTAGGTGCACTATTACGCGGTGGGGATTGTAACTTTCCATGAATTTTCCATTTTTCACTCAACGACGGAACTTTGTTTGTTTCTTTTTTTGAGGATCGCCGAATCAAATGATATTTTTGTTCTAATTGTTGCCTTTTCTTCTCCATATGAATCAAACTTTTCTTTGCCATAACGGTTCAGTTTCTATTATTATCAAT